>RXID01021758.1:0-435425 GCA_005019695.1 Trichopus zeylanicus subsp. travancoricus
CGAATGCTACTTCTACTGTTAATACAATCACTACTATTAGTGCTACTACCGCAACTATCGGTACTTCTATTACTTAAGTTACTACCACTAGTACTTCTGCTACTACTACTGCTACTACTACTACAACAACAACAACTACTACTACTTCTACTACAACGCCCCCTACAACTATAATAGCTACTACTACCACTACTACTATTGCTACAACTAGTACTACACCTAGCACTAGTACCACTACTACTATTTCTACTACTAATACTCTTTCTACTACTACTATTACGACTACCACTACAAAATACTACGACTGCTGCTTCTACTACTACAGCTACTGGTACTACTATTGCTACTTCTATTAATGCTACAACTACTACTACTATTGCTGCTATTACTGCTACTACAACTTCTACAACTATTATTGTTACTGTTACTACTACTACAACAATAACACCTTCTACTACTACTACTACGTTACTGGGACAACACCTACTACTACTACTACCACTCCTCCTCCTACCACAACAACAACTACTACTACTACAACAATAACTTCTACTATTATGGCTACTACTACTCCTACCACTATTAGTACTACTACTACTCCAACCACTGCTATTGTTACTAGTACTACTACTACTGCTCCAATAACTACTTCAACTAGTACTATTACTATTACTACTACTGCTGCTTCTACTATTGTTACTATTGCTACTACTACTATTACTGTTGCTAAAACTACTACTACTCCTATTACTACTACAACTGCTGCTACTACTACTATTCCAACTACTACTACTACTTGCTACTAGTACTACTGCCACTTCTACAACAACAACTACTACTCCTAGTCCTCCAAATGGTGCTGCCACAACTACTACTCCTACTACCACAACTACAACTACTGCAAGTGCTACTACTACTACAACTGCTCTGACTACTACTACAACTCTCACTCCTACTACTACAATAACTACTACTACTCCTTCTCCTACCACTACTCCAATACTACTGCTAATAATACTACTACTACTATTGTTACTACAGGTACAACTACTACAACTCCTCCTCATCCTACTGCTACTACTACAGCTACTTCTACTGCAATAAGTACTACTACTATTGCTAATAGTAGTTCTACTACTGCTCTTGCTACTAATGCTACTGACATTACTACTACTACCACTACTACAACTACTACAGCTACTACTACTAGTGCTACTACTAATACAACTACTACAACAATAGCTACAACTACTCCTAGTACTTCAACTACTACTACTACCACTGCTACTACTACTCTCACTCCTACTACCAATACAACTACTAGTAGTCCTACTGCTACTACTACTCATAATACTACTAATATTGCTGCTATTATTACTAGTACTACTATACAACTATTGCTCTTACTGCTACCACTACTGCTATTACTACTTTTGCTAATACTACGACTTCTACTACTACAACACTACTACTACTACAACTACCACTACTACTACTATGACTACTACAATTGCTACTACTGCTCATAATACTACTGCTGTTGCTCCAACTACTACTACGACTACAACAACTACAACTACTACGATTACCACTATTGCTGTTAGAACTATTATTACTACCACTACTCCTACTGCCGCAACTATTGCTACAACTGGTCCAATTACTACTACTACAATTGTTACGGCTACTACTAGTACCGCGATGTCTACAACTACTACTATTAGAAAAACTACTACTTCCACTACTACTACAATAGCTGGTAGTATGGCTATCACAACTGCTGCAAATGCTAGCGCTACTGCTACTACTCCTACTGCTATAACAACTGCTACAACAACTACTACTACTCCAACTACAACATCTACTATTACTATAACTACTTCTACTCCTACTACTACTAATACTACAAATCCTACTCCTACTGCTACTACTGCTACTACTACTACTTCTACCATTAGTACCACAACTACTACAACTACTTGGATTGTCACTACTACTTCTACTACTACAACTACTACTCCTACAGGGACTACAATTGCCACCACTATTACTACTATAACTACTACTCGAACTACTACTGCCAATATTACTACTATTGCTCCTAGCACTACGGCTACTGCTGCTGCTACTGTAGTAGCAACTACTCCTAACGCTACTCGTTATACTCCTACTACTACTACTACTATTGCTCCAATTACTACTACTCCTACTACTACTACTACAACTACTTTTACCACGGATACTACTACAACTGGTACTACTACAACTACTACCACTACTACTCTTACTACGACTACTACTACTACAACTACTACTACAACTACTATTACCGGTGCTAGTCCTACTACTACTATTGCAACTCCTACGGCCACTATTGTCTCAACTGTTACTCCTACTATAGCTAATAATACTACTCCAACTACTACTATGACTACTACTCCTACAACTACTACTATAGCTACTACTACTACTGCAACTACTTCTACTACTACTGCGACTATGGCTCCCACTACTACTACAGCTACTGCTACTACTACTGCTATTGTTATGACAATAGTAATACTGCTACTGTTGCTATTACTACAACCACTTCTACTACTTGTTGTACTATTGTAGCTACTACGACTACTATTACAACTACTACGACAATTGCTGGTACACTACTATTACTACTATTGCTATTTCTGCTACTACTACTTTTACTACTATGTGCTACTAATACTAATGCCACTACTGCGACTACTTCGATTCTTGCTACTAATGTTGCTGCCACTACTACTTCTCCAACTACTACTAATGCTACTACTGCAATTACTACTACCACTACTTCTACCGCACTACTATTTTAATAGCTACAACTACTTCTGCCACTAATACTACCACTGCTACTACTACTCCTCCTCCTCCTCCTTATGCTTGTACAACTACTACTACTTCTACAACTACTACTACAACTCTCACTCCTACTACTATTGCTACACCTACAGATACTACTACTTATAATACTAGTATTGCAACTTCTGCTACTACTTCTACTGCAACTACTACTACTATTTCTCCCGCAACTACTTCTTCCGTGACTACTACTAGTGCTACAATTACTGCTACTGTTGTAGCTACTACTTCTATTACTATAGCTACAACTACTACTACTGCTACCACGACTATGACTACTCCTCCTCCTCCTCCTCCTCCTCCTCCTACTACTACTACTACTGTTATTACCACAACTACTACTGCTACTACTACCACTACTACTACTACTCCTACTACTACTACTCCGACTACTACTACTACTACTACTACTACTATTACAACAACAACAACAACAATAACAACTATTACTACTGCCACTATTACTCACAACAACAATTACTACAACAACTACTACTTACTACTACTCTTGCTACTACTACTAATACAAACCACAACTACTAGTGTTGCTACTGCACTACTACTATTGCTACTACTACTACTACTACTATGGTTGTTACTACTACTACTACTACTACTACTAATACTACTGCTACTAATACTATTACTATTATTATTACTACTATTACTACTACTCTAACTACTATAGGTGCCACTACTGCAACTACTATTGCTGCTTCTCCAACTGTAACTACTGCTACTACTACTACTACTGCTACTACTCCTACAATTACTACTATTACTTTTGCTGCTATTGTTACAACAACTACAGCTACTTCTACCACTACAACAAGTACTACTACAAAAACTAGTACTACTATAATAGCTTCTACTACTACTGCTACTACTACTACTACTACAATTGCTACTACAAATGCTACTACAACAAATGCTACGATTGTTGCTACTGCCGCTACTGCTAATGCTACAACTATTGCTATTACTACTACTGCTAATAGTACTGCTATTGCGACTACTACTGCTACTACCACTAATACTACTACTGCTACTACTACTGATACTACTATTATTATTGCTACTACTACTACTACTACTACAACTACTACTACTTCATCTACTACTAGTGCTACTAATGCTGCTACTACTACTATTACAACTACAACTATTATTGCTACTACTGCTCCTCCTCCTCCTCCTACTACTACTACGACTACTACTGCCGGAGCAATGACTATAGTTGTTGCTACTACTATTATTACAGCTTCTACTACTATTTCTGTTGCTACAACTACTACTACATCTACTACTACTACTATTGCTACTACTGCTACTACTGCTATTACTATTGCAACTACAACTCTACTTGTACTTCTACTACTATTACTCCAACTGCTAGTACTGCTATTACTGCTACTACTACAGCTACTAGGATGACTTCTACTGTAGCTACTGCTACTACTATTGCCACTACTACTGCTGTTGCTACTAGTATTATTACTAAAAATATGGCTACAATAGTTGCTCTTACTACTTCGGCTTCAACAACTGCTCTTAGTACTACTACTACTTCTTTTACTGCTACTGCGGCTGCCATGACCACTACAATTGCAATTACAACTACTACTTCTGCTACTACTGCAAGTACTACTTCTACTATTAGTACTACTGCTACTGCTACTACTTCTGCTAGTACTGCTGCTACTAGTACTATTACTATTAATACTAATACTAATACTACTATAGTACTACTACAACCATAACAACAACTACTACTACCCCTACTACTACGACTGCTACTACTACCACTACTATGACTACTATTTCTTCTTCCACTACTATTACTACTACTCCTATTGCTACTGTTACTACAACTACTGCTAGTACTACTTCAGCTGTTGCTACTACTACTACTACTACTATAGCTTATACAACTACTTGTCCTTGTCCTACTACTACTACACCTACTACCAATTCTACTACAACCACTGCTGCTACTTTTGGCAGTCCTACTATAATAGCTACTACTACTACTTCTACTTCTTCAGTAGCTACATCTATTGCTATTACTACTACATCTACTCTTATTGCTACTACTACTGCTGCTGCTACTTCTACTGCTACTATGACAGCTATGACAACTATGACTACTAGTAAAACAACAAGTACTACTTTAGCTACTATTTATTTGACTGCTACTACTACTGCATCTACCGCTTCAACTATTACTACTACTACTAGGACTACTACTACTACTACTACTTCTTTTTCTATTTCTAGTACTACCACTACTTTTGCAATGACAACTACTACTATTGGGACTACTACTGCTACTACCACTACTACAACCATTGCTAATATTGGTACTATTACTGCTATTACTATTACGACTAATATAACTACTAGAGCTACTACTACTACTACTACTCCTATTGCTACTCTTACTACAACTACTGCTAGTACTACTTCAGCTGTTGCTACTACTACTACTACTACTATAGCTTATGCAACTACTTGTCCTTGTCCTACTACTACTACGCCTACTACCAATTCTACTACAACCACTGCTGCTACTTTTGGCAGTCCTACTACAATAGCTACTACTACTACTTCTACTTCTTCAGTAGCTACATCTATTGCTATTACTACTACATCTACTCTTATTGCTACTACTGCTGTTGCTGCTACTTCTACTGCTACTATGACAGCTATGACAACTATGACTACTAGTAAAACAACAAGTACTACTTTAGCTCCTATTTATTTGACTGCTACTACTATTGCATCTACTGCTTCTACTATTACTACTACTACTAGGACTACTACTACTACTACTACTTCTTTTTCTATTTCTAGTACTACTACTACTTTTGCAACGACAACTACTACTATTGGGACTACTACTGCTACTACCACTACTACAACCATTGCTAATATTGGTACTATTACTGCTATTACTCTTACGACTAATATAACTAATAGAGCTACTACTACTACTACTACTATTGCTACTACTACTCCTTCTCTTACAACACTAACTCTGCTACTACTTCTGCTACTACTACTACTACAATGCCTACTATGACTGTAACTACCCCTACGACTACTACTATAGCTACAGCCTTCACTACTACTAGTACTATGACCTCTGCTACTACTTCAGCTATTGCTGCAACTGCTACTACTACTACCACCACCACTACTAATACTACTACTCCGACTTCTATAGCTAATATTAATACTACTACCACTACTACCGCTACGACTACTAATACTACTACTACTACAATAACTACCATTACTACTTCTCCAACTATTACTACTTCTGGTACTACTACTGCCACTTTTGCTACTACTACTACTATTACTACCACTACCACTTCTATTACTTTCATTGCTACTACTGCTACTACTACTGCTACTGCTAATTCAGTAGCAACTATAGGTACCATTACTAGTACAGCTTCTGCCACCACTGCTACAATAGCTACTATTTCTACTCCTGCAACTACAACAAATACTACTACATCTACTACTACTACTACTACTAATCCTCCTCTTCCAACTACTACTACTACTATAGCTATCGGTATGGTATATACTACTACTACCACTTCTATAATTGCTACTATTGCTTCTGCTACTACGACTATTACTGCTACTATTACTACTACCTCCGCTACTACTTCGACTACACCTACTATTACGATCGCTACTATTACAATTATTGCTACTACTACTGTGGCTACTGAGGCTACCATGACTATTGCTGCTACTGCTACTACTGCTGCTACTACTACTGCTGCTCCAACGATTACTAGTGCTATTATTATTATTATTACTACCACTACTACACCTACAATTGCCACTACTTCTACTTCTACAACTTGTATAACTACTACTACTACGACTACTACTATTACTAATGTTGTTGGTACTTCTACTATAATTACTTCTACCACAACAACAACTAGTACGACTTCTACTGCTAGGACTACTACTTTTACTGCTACTATTACTACTACTACCACAAGTACAACCACTATTACAGCTACAACCGCTACTACTACTACAACAAAAATAATAACTACTACTAATACTACTACTACTACTACTCCTACAACTACTATAACTACTACTACTACTTCTAAGAATACTTCTACTGCTACTATAACTAGAACTACTATTATTACTACTACTACTACTACTATTGCCACTAAGAACTAGAACTGCTATTATTATTACTACTACTACTACTATTGCCACTATTACTCCTACTGCTAATATTAATACAACTACCGCTATTACTGCTACTAGTTTAACTGCTACGACTACTACTGCTACTAATAATACTACTACTATTATCACCATTATTACTAATATAACTGTTGTTGCTAATACTACTTCTACTATTGATGCTATTGCTATCGCTGCTTCTACTACCACTACTACTACAACTTCAACTGCTGCTACTACTCCAACTACTAATATAACTTCTGCTGCTACTACCACTATGACTTAAGCTACTATTTCTACAATGACTGTGGATGCTATGATTGCTAGAAATAGTACAACGACTACTTCAACTATTGCTAGTACTGCTACCTCTTCAACTACGGCAACTTCTACTACAACTACAACTACTACTTCTACTTCTACTTCAACTAGTGCTACAACTTCCACTACTACTTCTCCTACTACTATTGCTACTACTACTGCTACTACCACTACTGCTCCTACTACAACTGCTGCTGCTGCTACTACTGCTACTTCTACTACCACTACTACTACTACAGATGCTAATATTATTGCTTCTGCTACCACTACAACTTTTGCTACTACTACTGCTATTGCTATACTACTACTACTACTACTATTACTACTACAATAACTACTACTACTTCTTCTTCTTCTACTACTACTACTTATGCTACTACAACTACTGTTATGGGTACTACTATAGCTACTACTACTACTGCGACTACTATTATTTTGACTACTGATACTACTCCAACTACTACTACTGCTACGTTTTCTACTACTACTACTTCTATCACTACTTCAACTGTTACTGCTACTTCTAGTACTACTTCAGCTACTACTACCACCTTTTCTACTACTAGCACAACTACTACTACTACTACTACTACTACTACTACTACAACTACTACTATTGTAGCTATTACTACTACAACTACTATTACTACTACTAAAATGGTTATTCTGATCACTACTACTACTACAACTTCTGCTACTCTAATACTACTATTATTGTTGAGGCTACTACTACCACTACAATTGCTGCGGCTACTATTACTACTACTAAGACTACTACTCCTACTTCAACTACAACAACAACAAGTACTACTACTTCTCCTACCACAACAACTGCTATTGCTACTACTATTGCAGCAACTACTCTATTGCTTCTACTACTACTATTACTACTACTTCTACTGCTACTACCACTTTCATTACTACTACTACTACTGATACTGCTTCTACTACAACAACTACAAGTACTACTGTGACTTCTTTTGCTACTACTAGTTCTGCAAATACTACTACTACTAATACTATTGTTGCTATTGCTGCTGCTGTTGTTGCTACTACTCCTACTATCCCTACTGCTACTGCTGCTGCTACTACTACTACTACTACTATTGCTTCTGCTATGGCTTCTACTACAACTAGCACTAGTGCTACTGCTATGACCTGCTACGCTAACTACTGCTGCTACTACTATCGCTACTACTATCACTAATACTGCATGTGCTACTATTGCTACTACTGCTACTATAACTACTACTGCTACAACAACTACTACAACTACTACTGCAACTACTACTACTACTACTACGTATATTAATGCTGCTGCTACTACTACTTTTAGTAATACTATGATAGCCGCTAATGCTGCTACTTCTCCTGCTATTGCAACTTCTACTACTGGAACTGCTACGGCTACTACTACTAATGCCACTGCTACATCTTCTACTACTTCTGCTACTATTGCTACTACTACTACTACAATTACAACTACTGCTACTACTATAGATGCTACTATTACTACTTCTGCTACTACTACCACAGCACCTACTGCTACTACTATTATAGCTGCTACTGCTTCTACTACTACTGCTTCTGCTCCAACTACTGCTACTACTACTATTACTGCTACTGCTACTGTGGCTTTGCTGCTATTACTGCTCCAGCAACTATTACTACTTCTGCTACTACTTCTTCCTCCTCCTACTATTATTACTACTATTACTATAACTACTAATACCACTGCTACTACTACTACTAGTATTGTTGCTACTACTACTATTTTAGATCTTATAACTGCTGCAATTACTATTGCTACTACTGCTGTTGCTACTACTAGTTCTGCTATAACTCATACCAGTACTACTACGACTACAACTACAAATGCCCCTACTACAACTTCTATTACTACTGTGGCTACAACTATTACTCCTACAACAACAACAACTACTACTACCACTATTACTAGTACTGATGTTGTTGCTGCTACTACTACTATTGCTACTACTACTATGACTACTACTACCACTACTACTACTATTACTACTACTACTACTATGGATACTACTATTACTGTTGCTGCAGCTACTGCTACAACTACTACACTAACAAATTCTCTGACTACTATTACTATTGCTACAATATTACAATTACTATTGCTATTGCTGCTTCAACTACTACCAATACTAGTACTACAGCTACTAGTTCTGGTTGCTACTACTACTACAACTATGACAACTACAGCTACTAGTACTACTGCTACTTGTTTTGCGACTACTATTGCTGGTAGTACTACCACTAATACTAGTACTGCTATTAGTAGATGCCTACTGCTGCTATTGCTACTGCTACTATGACTTCGACTGCTCTTGCTACTACTATTACTACTATGATTGCTACTGCTTCTACAACTACTATTGCTAAAACTACTAGTGTGACAACTATTGCTACAACAACTACTAAGACTACTTCTACTACTACTACTACCAAAGCCTCTACTACTGCTTCCACTACTGCTACTACTACTACTTCTACTACCAATACTACTTCTACTACTACTTCGGTTACTCCAACTACTACTGTTGCTACTACTGCTATTAGTGCTACTTTTGATGCTGATGCTACTGCTACTACTACTACTAATGCTACCGTTACTCCTGCTACTACTACTCCTCCTCTTCCAACTACTGCTACTCTTATTACAACTACTGCTACTACTTCTGTTGCTACTGCTGCTACTCCTACTACTGCTACTCCTACTAATACTATTACTACCACCACAACTATTATTACTGCTACTGCTACTTCTACTACAACTACTTCTAGTACAACTACTAGTACAAGGACTACTATTCGTATGATAAGCACTTCTGCTACTTCTATTACTACTACTACTATTACTACTACAACAATAATAACTACAACTACTAATGCTACTAATACTGCAACAAATACAACAACAACTACTACTACTCCTACTACTATGACTACTACTACAACAACTATAACTGCTGCTACTATTAAAAATACTGCTACTGCTACTACTACTGCTATTGCTACTACTACTGCTACTACTTCTACTATTGCTACTACTTACTACTATTGCTACTACTACTACTATTGCTACTACAGCTACTACTAATACAACTACAATTACTACCCCTACTACAACTTCCCTTATTACTAATACTAATACTACTATTACGACTGCTACTGTTGATTCTGCTACTAATACTACTACTATAACTACTACTACTATTGCTACTAATGCTACTGCTGTTGCTACTACCATAACTACTACTACTACAACAATAACAACTAATGTTGCCACTACATCTACTGCTACTACTACTACTTCCCCTACTAATTCTACTACTGTTACTACTATTGCTTCTACTGCTACTGCTACCACTACTAATACTTATAATACTGCTACATGTACTACTACTACTCCTCCTCCTACTTCTACTATGACTACTACTACGGCAGCTACTACTGCTGCTATAATAACTACTACTTCTGCCATGACTACTAAAACTACTACTACTTCTTCTATTGCTGCTGCTACAGCTACTTCTATTATTATCACTTCTACTATTACTCCTACTACTATTGCTACTGCTACTACTACAACTACTATAGCTACAACTGCCAAAGCTGCTATAACTACTATTGCTACTACAACTTCTACTCCTACTATTACTACATCTACTACCCCTATTACTATAACTATTACTATAATTTCTGCCACCACTACAATTGCTCCAACTCGTGCTGTTGCTATGGCTGCTGCCACTATGGCCACTGCTACTACTACTACTTCTCCTACTTCTACAACTGTTGCTACTACTATAACTAGTGTTATTACTTGTACTACTATAATTAATATTACTACTACAACAACTACTACTACAACAACGACTACTACTACAACAACTACTACTACTACAACAACAACTACTACAACTAGTGTGATGGCTACTGCTACTATAACTACTACAACTAATACTACTACTATTGCTCCTTCTACTACTACCACTGCTACTACTAAAACTACTGCTGCTACTACTACCGCTACTGCTACTGCTCTACTACTATTATTATTGCTATGATGTCTTCTACCCCAACTGCTACTATTACTACTATTCCTACTACAACTACAAGTACTATTATTTTTAATAATGATACTCTACTGCTATTACACTACTCCTAATATTTCTGCTACTGCAACTTCAACTACTACACCTACTACTGCTGCTCTTGCTACTTCAAAGACTACTACTACTAACTAATACGATGTCCATAATTGTTGCTATTAATGCTAATGCTACTATCAAGGCTACACTTACTACCACTGCTACTACCTCCAGTACTACTATGGCTGCTACAACTACTACTATGAGAACAACAACTACTACTACTACTACAACAACTACTACTTCTACTACAATAATGACTATGACTACTACTAATACTACTATTTCTACTACTACTACTGTTGCTGCTGCTGTTGCTGCTATCACTAACAAAAATACTACTACGACACTATTACTACTAATACCACTACTAGTACTACAATTATGACTATTATTTCTACTATAACTACCACTACTACAACTATTGCCACCACTACTGCTACAAGTTTTGCTATTGCTATTATTGCTACTATTGTGACTACTATCACTACTACTACTTTATCAACTACTGCTACAACAACTACTACAATAACTACTATTATTACTACTACTACTTTTGCCACTATTGCTACCACTACTACCACTACTACTACTTCCACTAATACAACTACAATGATTGTTATTATTACTATTATCGTGACTACTATGACTACTACTACTACTACTATTACTATTAGAATCACTACTACTGCTGCTATTGCTACTACTAAAATTACTACTACTACTACTAATATTAGTACCACCATGACTACTACTACTATAACTACTACTACCACAATGGCTGTTGCTACTGCTACTACTCCTACTACCACTATTGCTATTACTACTACTACTACTATTACTACTACTACTACTACTACTACTACTACTACTACTACTATTACTATTAAAACTACTACTATTGCTACTACTTCCCACTATAGCTATTATAACTACTATTATAAGTAGTCATAGTAGAAGAAGTAGTTATAGTAGTAGTAGCTATAGTAGTATTATTAGCAGTAGTAGAAGCAAAAGTAGTTGTAGCTGTAGTATTACTAGTAGTATTAGTAAAAGTAGCAGCAGCAGCAACAGCAGCAGTAGCAGTAGTAATATCAATAGTAGCAGTAGTAGTAGCAATGGTAGTAGTAGCAACAATAATTGAAGTAGTAAAAGTAGTCAACATCATAGCAATAGCAGTAGTAGTAGCAGCAGTAATAGTAGTTATAGTGAAATTAGTAGTAGTTGCAGTAGTCATTGTCATAGTAGTTGTACGAAAAATCATAGAAGTGGTAGTAATTATGGTAGCAGTAGCAATAGTGATCGCACTGGTACTAGTAGTGGTAGTAGTAGAAGCAGTTGTAATTGTAGAATAAGTCATAGTAGTGGTAGTACAAGTTGTAGTATTGGTAGTAACAACAGCATTAGTAGTAGTCGAAGATTTAGTAGTAGCAATAGTAGCAATAGTAGTGCAAGTAATTATTGTAGTAGTAGTAGCCACAATGTTAATAATAGTTATTGTAGTAGTAGTAGTAGTAGTTACAAGAATAGCAATAGTAGTTGTAGTTGCGGTGACAATAGGAGCAATAATAGTAGCAGTTGTAGTAGTAGTAGCATTAGTAGCAGCCATTATAGAAGTAGTAGTAGTAGTAATAGTAGTCGTGATAGAAGTAGCCATAGTTGTAGTACTAGTAGTAGTGGAAGCGGTGGCAGTAGTAGTAGCCATATTTGTAGAAGTAGTATTAGTAGTAGCAAGAGAAGTAATCATTGCAGTAGCAACAATTGTAGTTATAGTAGTAGTAGTGGTAGTAGTAATAGTAGTAGCGATAGTAGTAGTAATAGTAGTAGTAGCAGTGGTAGTGGAAGCAGCAAAAGTGCTAGTAGCAGTAGTTGTATAGTTGTAGTAGCAGTAATAGTAATAGTAGTAGTTGTATAGTAGTTGTAGCAGTTGTAGTTATAGGAGTAGTTGTTGTAGTTGCAGTAGTAGTTGTAGTAGGAGTAGTAGCAGTAGCAATAGTAGCAATAGCAGTAGTCATAGTAGTAGCAGTAGTAGAAGTTGCAACAACAGGGATGGTAGTTGTAGTAGAAGTGAAAGTAATAGTAGTAGTAGTAGTAGTACTAGCAGTAGGAATAGTAGAAGTTGTAGTGGTAGTATTGGTAGTAGTAGTAGTACTAATATTAGTAGTATAAACAATAGTAGCAACAGTAGTAGTAGCACTAGAAATAGAAGTAGTACTAGTAGTAGTTGTTGTATTATAGTAGCCACTGCAGTGGTAATAGTAGTAGTAACAATAGGAGTAATAGTAGCAACAGTAGTAGTACTAGTTTTAGCAACAAAAGTAGTAGTATTAGTAGCAGTAGTAGTAGCAACAGTAGGAGTAGTAGCAATCATAGCAGTAGTTGATGTAGTAGTTGTACTAGCAATGCTAGCAATAATAGTAGTTATAGTTGTTGTTGTACTAGTTGTGGTAGTCCTAGCCGCAGTGGTAGTAGTAGTAGCTGCAGCAGTAGTAGTCGTAGAAGTAGTAGTAGTAGTTGTGGTAGTAGAAGAAGTAGTAGAAGATCTAATAGCAATAGTAGCAGCAGCAGTAGTAGGAGTAGTAGTCGCTATAGTAGTAGTAGTCATAGTTGTAGTCACAGAAGTAGTTGTCTTAGTAGTAGTTTTGGTAGTAGTAGTAGTAGAAGCAATAACAGTAGTAGTAGTTGTAGTAGGTGGAGGAGGAGGAGGGCGTGGAGTAGTAGTAGTAGTAGGAGTATTTGTAGTTAGAATAGTGGTAACAATAGTATTAGTAGAAGTAGTAATAGTAGTAGTAGTTGCAGTAGTAGCTGTAATAGTAGTAGTAGTAGTAGGACCAACATTAGTAGTTTTAGTAATAGTAATCATAGTAGCAATAATAGTATTAGTCGCAGTAGTAGCGATCGCAGTAGTAGTAGCAGTAGCAATAGTAGTAGTAATAGCAGTAGTAGCAGTAATAGTAATTATAGTAGCAGTAGTAGTTGTTGTAGTAGTAGTAGAAGTAGTAGCTATAGCAGTTGTAGCTGTAGGAGTTGTAGCAGTAGCATTAGGAGTAGCAACAGTCACAGTAGTACTAGTGGAAGTAGTAGCAATTGTAATTATTTTTAGTAGTAGTAGTAGCAGCAGCAGCAGCAGAAGTAGTAGTAGTAATAATGATTGTTACAGTAATAGTAGCAGTAGCAATTGCAGTAGTAGAAGCTATTGTAGTAGTTATAGTAGTTATAGTATTTGTAGTAGTGGTAGTAGTTGTTGTAGTAGTAGTAGCGGTAGTAGTAGTATTTAGTAGTAGGAGTAGTAGCAGCGTCAGCAACAGCAGTAGTAATAGTAATAATAATAGTAGTAGTAGTAGGAGTAGTATTAGTGGCAACAAAAGTTGTAGTTGTAGAAGTAGTATGAGTTTTATTATCAGTAGTAGTAGTACTAGTACTAGTATTAGCTTTAGTATTAGTAGTAGTAGTAGTAAGAATAGTGGTAGCAGCAATTGTACTAGTAGTAGTGGTGGTAGTAGAAGTAGTAGTACTAGCAGCTACAATAGTATCAACAATCATAGTAGCAGTACTTGCAGTAGTGGTAGTAGAAAAAGTAGTAGTAGTTATAGGAGTCAGTGTGGGCGTACAAGTAGCTATAGTAGTAGTAGTAGTTATTGTTTTAGTAGTAGTATTAATAGTAAGAGTAATAGTAGTAGCAAAAATAGTAGTAGTAGTAGGACTAATAGTTTTAAGAGTAGTAGCAGCAGTAGTATTAGTTATTGTAGCAGTTGTAGCACTATAAGTAGTACCAGAAGTAGTAGTAGTATTAGTTTTAGTGGTAATAATACCCATTGTAGTAGTAGTTGTTGTCGCAAGAGGAGGATTAGTAGTAGGAGAAGTTCTTGTACTTGTAATAGTAGTAGTATTTTTTGTTGTTGTTGTAGCTATAGTAGTAATAGTAGTATGGGATTAGTATAATAGTAGTAGTAGTGGTTGTAGTAGTAGTAATCGTATTAGTAGTAGTACTGGTTGTAGTTGTAGTAGTAGTAGCAATAACAGAATTTGTAGTAGTAGTTATTATTAATCTTTTAGTAGTAGTAGTAATAGTAGCAGCAGCAACAACAGCAGCAGCAGCAACAGCAACAGCAGCAGCAGCAGCAGCAACAGTAGTAGTAGTAGTGGTAGTAGTAGTAGTAGTAGTAGTAGTAGGAGTAGTAGTAGTAGTAGTAGTAGTAGTAGTAGTAGTAATAGTTGTAGTAGGAGTAGGATTGGTGTAGTAGTTGTAGTAGTAGTATTAGAAGTAGTAGTTGTTGTAGTAGTTGCAAGAATAGTAGTAGTAGCTGTAAGAGTAGTAGCAGTAGTAGTAGCAGTAGTAGTACTATAAGTAGTAGCAATAGTAGCACTAGGAGTAGTAGAAGTGGTAGCAGCAGTAGCGAAACTAGAAGTAGTAGCAGTAGTAATAGTCGTATTAGTTGAAATAGTACTAGTAGGAATATTAGTAGTAGTTTTTGTATTAGTAGTAGTAGTTCTAGTAAAATTAGTAGCGGCAGCAGTAGTTGTAGCAGAAGAAGTAATAGTAGTAGGAGCAGTGGTTGTAATAGTAGGTGGAGTAGTGGTAGTAGTATTTCTAATAGTAGTAGTCACAGTAGTAGTTGTAATTGTTATACTAGTAGCTGAAGTAGTCGGAGCAGCAGTAGTAGTGGAAGTTGGAGTAGGAGTAGCAGTAATAGTTGTAATAGAAGTAGTAGCAATAGTAGTAGTTGTTGTACTAGTAGTAGTAGTAGCAGTAGTAGGAGTAATAGCATAGCAATAGGTGTAGTAGTACTAGAAGTTGGAGTAGTAGTAGTAGAAGTAGTAGTAGTATTAGTAAAACTTATAGTAGTTGTATTTTTATTATTATTAGTAGTTGTTGTTGTTGTAGTACCAGCAGCAGTAGTTGTACTAGTATAGTAGTAGTAGTTGTAGCAGTAGTCGAAGGAGGAGTAGTAGAGGATATATTTGGAATAGTAGGAGTAGTAGTTGTAGTAGCAGTTATAGGAGGAGTAGGAGTAGTAGTAGCAATAGTTTGAGTAGTAGAACTTGTAGTTGGGAGTAGCAAAAGTAGTTGTAGTAATTGGTGTAGTAGTAGTTGTAGTAGTAGGAGTGTGAGTAGTAGTAGTGGTAGGGGTGGTAGAAGTAGTAGTTGTCATTATTTTATTATTAGTAGTAGTAGTGGTAGTAGTATTAGTAGTAGTGGTTGTGGTAATAGTAGTAGTAGTGCTTGGAGTACAATTAGTAGCGGTTGCTCTAGCAGCGTAGCAGTAGTAGTACTTGTTGTAGAGGGAGTAGGAGTAGTGGTTGTTATCATAGGAGTAGGAGTAGGATTAGTTGTAGAAGTGGTAGTAGTAGGAGTAGGAGTGGGAGTAGTAGTTTTAATAGTAAAAAAAAGTAGTAGTAGTACTCGTAGTAGCAGTAGTAGTATTAGTTGTGGTTATTGTAGCAGAAGCAGCAATAGCAGTAGCACTTTTAGTTGTGGTAGTGCTTGTTGTAGTAGTTGTAGTAGTAGTAGTAGTA
The DNA here is from genome assembly GCA_005019695.1 of Trichopus zeylanicus subsp. travancoricus. Taxonomy (NCBI): domain Eukaryota; kingdom Viridiplantae; phylum Streptophyta; class Magnoliopsida; order Dioscoreales; family Dioscoreaceae; genus Trichopus; species Trichopus zeylanicus. Next base: position 17,154 of record RXID01021758.1, read on the forward strand.
GGAGGAGGAGGAGGAGTAGGAGGAGGAGTAGTGGTAATAGTAGTAGTAGTATGAGTGGGAGTAAGAGTAAGGGTAGAAGTTATAGTAGTTGCAGTAGTAGCAGTAGTAGCAATAGTAGCAGTAGTAGATGTAGGAGTAGGAGTACAACAAGCAGTAGTAGGAGCAAGAGTTGTAGTAGTAGTGGCAGGAGTAGGAGTAGGAGTAGGAGTAGTAGTAGAAGTTGTAGTAGTAGTGGTTGCAGCAATAATAGAAGTATTTATAGTAGTAGTGGCAGTAGTAATCATAGTACTTGGAATAGCATTAGTAGTATTAGGAGCAGGAATAGTAGGAATAGGTGTAGTGGTAGCTGGAGTGGTAGACATAGTAGTTGTTATAGTTGCGGTAATAGTAGGGGTAGTTATAGCAATAGTAAGAGTGAGAGTAGTAGTAGTAGCAAAAGGAGTAGTAGGAGTCATAGTAGTAGTAGTAGTATTAATAATAGTAAGAGTAATAGTATTAGTAGTAGCAGTAGTAATAATAGTAGTAGTAGTTGTAGTAGTAGCAGTAGTATTACAAGTAGTAGGAGTAGGAGTAGTTGGAGTAGTGGTAGTAGTTGTAGTAGTTGTTGGAGTAGTAGTAGCAATGGAGTTGGAGTTGGAGTAGGAGTAGTAGTAGTGGGAGCAGTTGTAGTAGTAGTAGTTGCTATTGTTGTTGTTGTTTTTGTTGTTGTTGTAGCCATTATAGTATTAGGTGTAGTAGTAGCTATAGTAGTACTAGTAGTAGTAGTAGTAGTAGTAGTAGTATTAGTAGTAATAGTAGTAGTATTAGCAGCAGTAGTAGTATGGGTAGTAGTGTCAGTAGTAGTAGTAGGAGTAGGACTAAGTATAGGATTAGTAATAGGGGTAGTAGTAGTTGGAGTAGTGCAACTCGTAGTAGTAGTTGGAGTTCGAGTAGTTGCCGTATTACTAGATTGAGTAGTTGTCGTATTAGTAGTTGTAGTTATAGTAGTAGTAATAGTAGTTGGAGTAGTAGCAGTGGTAGTGCTAGCAGTAATAGTAGTATTAGTACTAGTAGTTATTATTGTAATAGTAGCAGTAGCAGCAGCAGCAGCAGTAGTAGTAACAGAAGTAGTGGTCATAGTATTAGTCGATACAGTAGTTGGAGTAGTAGAAGTAGTAGTAGGTGTCATAATTATAGTAGTAGTAGTAACGATAGTAGGCGTAGTAGTAGTAGGAGGAGGAGGAGGAGGAGCAACAATAGCAATAGCAACAGTAGTAGTAGTTGTTGTTGTTGCATTAAAAGTAGTAGTACGAGTGGTAGTAGTAATTGTAGTAGTCATAGTAGTAATAAAAGTAGTAGTAATAATAGGAGTAGAAGTAGTGGTAGTACGAGTTGGAGTTAAAGGAGTAGCAGAATTAGTAGTAGTAGTAGCCGTAGTAGTAGTAGTACTAGCAATAGAACGAGTTGGAGCATTTGTAGTAGTAGTCAAACTAGGAGCAGTAGTAGTAGTATCCAGAGTAGTAGTACGAGCCGGAGCAGCAGTAGAAGTAGTTGTAGTAGTGGTAGCGTCAGCTATAGTAGTAATTGCAGCAACACTAGTATTAGTTGTAGTAGTTGTACTAGTGGTAGTAGTCGTATGACTAGTAGTTGTAATAGTAGTAGTAGTTGTTGTTGTTGTTGTAGTAGTAATATTAGTAGGAGATGTAGTAGTATTAGTTGTAGCCACTGTAGTAGTAGTAGTAGTTGTTGTTGTGGTAGTTGTGGTAGAAGTAGTAGTAGTAGTAGGAGCAGTAGGAGTTAGAGGAGTAGTGGTAGAGTAGTAGTAGGAGGAGTAGAATTAGTAGTAGCAAAAGTAGTAGTATTAGTAATAGTAGTAGTAGTAGTTGAAGCAGTAGTCGTTGTAGTAGTGGTAGTATTTGTAGTGGTAGTTGAGGTAATAGTAAAAGCAGTGGTTGTCGTGGAAGCAATAGTAGTTGTAGTAGTAGTAGTAGTAGTTATTGCAGTAGTGGTAGTATTTGTAGTAGTAGTATAGGTAGTAGTAGATGTAGTAGTTGTCGTGGAAGCAACAATAGTAGTAGTAGTGGTAGTAGTAGTACTAGTAGCAGTAGTAGGAGGAGAAGTAGTTGTAGTAGCAACAACAATTGTAATAGTTGTGGTAGTAGGAGTGGTAGTAGTTGTTGTTATAACAGTATTAGTAGCAGCACTATTGTGGTAGTAGTAGTTGTAGTAATTGTAGTAGTAGTACTAGTAGCAACAACAGTAGTGTAGTAGTTGTTGTAGTAGTTGTAGTAGTTGCAGTAGTAGTAGTAACAGAAGTAGTTGTCATAGTAGCAGTAGTAGTAGCAATAGTTATAGAACTAGCAGTAGCAGAAACAACAACAGTCGTAGTAGTAGAAGTATCAACAGCAGCAGCAGTAGTTGTAGAAGTCGTCGTAATAGTTGTAGTAGTATCAGAAGTAGTCATTGTTCTAATAGCAATAGTAGTAGTTGTAGTAATAGTAGTATTAGTAGTGGTGGTAGTAGTTGTAGTATTTGCAGTAGTAGCAGGACTAGTAGTAGTAGAAGTACTAGTAGCAGCAGTAGAAGTCATAGCAGTAGTGGTAGTAGTAGTAGTTATAATAGTAGTAGTAGTAGTAGCTATAGTAGTAGTAGTTGTAGCAAAAGTAGTAGTAAGAGCAGCAGCAGTAGTAGTAGGAGTAGCTATAGTAGTAGTAGGGGGAGGTGGTGGTGGAAGTAATAGTAGTAGTAGTTACAGTAGAAGTAGTAGCAGTAGTAGTGGTTATGGTAGTAGGAGGCGGAGTAGTAGTAGTAGTAGTTATTATTGCAGCATCTGCAACAGTAGCAGTAGTAGTGGTAGTAGTTCTAGTAATAGTAGTAGTGGTGGTGGTGGTGGTGGTGGTGGTAGCAGTTGTTGTTGTTGTTGTTGTACTAGTAATAGTGGCAGTAATACTAACATAAGTAGTAGTAGTAGTAGTACTAGTTGAAATAGTAGTAGTGGTAGTAGCAGTAGTGGTTGTAGTAGTAGTAGGGGAAGTTTTAGTAGTAGTAGCAGCAACAACAATAGTAGTAATAGCAGTAGTAGTAGTAATAGGAGAAGTAGCAGTAGCAGTAGGAGAAGTTGTAGCAATACTTTCAGTTATTGTAGTATTTGTGGAAGTGGTAGTACTAACTACTGTAGTAGTAGTAGCTATAGTAGGAGTAGTAGTAGTAGCATCAGAAGTATTAGTAGTAAAAGTTGTAGGTGTGTTATTATTAGTAGTAGTACCAGCAGTACTAGTAGTATTTTAGTATTTGTAGTAGTAGTAGCAATTGTACTAGCAGTAGAAGAAGTAGTAGTAAGAGGAGTATGTGCTTGTGTACGAGTAGTAGAAGGAGTAGTAGCAGCAGCAGCAGCTGTAGTAGTTAGACTAATAGTAGTAGTAGTAGCAGTAGTAGTGGTAGTAGTATAGTAGCAAGAGAAGTAGTAGTTGTAGCAATAGTAGTAGCAGCAGTAGTAGTAGAAGTAGTAGCGCTAGTAGTAGTCATATTAGTTTAAACAGTAGAAGTAGAAATTGTTGTAGTAGTAGTAGGAGGAGGAGAAGTAGCAGCTGTAGTAGGATAAGTTCAAGTAGTTGTAGTAGTAGAAGTAGTAGTAGTATTTGTTGTAGCAATAGTAGTCATAGCAGTAATAGGAGTTGTAGTTGTAGTAGTAGCAGTAGCAGCAGTAGTTGTAGTAACTGTTTTAGTAGTAGTAATTGTACTACTAGTAGTAGTGCTAGCAGTAGTTGTAGTAGTAGTTGCAGTAACAGAACTTGCAGTAGTTGTTGCAATAGAAGGAGTAGGAGTTAATGTAAGAGTAGTAGTAGTATTAGTAGTGGTAGTAGTTGTAGTAGGAGTAGGAGTTGGTGTAGGAGTAGTAGTAGTCGTAGTAGTTGTAATAGAAGGAGTAGGAGTTGGTGTAGGAGTAGTAGTATTAGTTGTAGTAGAAGGAGGAGGAGGAGGTGGAGGAGGTGGAGTAATAGTAGTATTTGTTGCTGTAGCATCAGACGTAATCGTAGTAGTTATAGTAGTAGTAGTGGTAGTAGTTGTAGGACTTGTAGAAGTAGTAGCTGTTGTAGGAGCTGCAATATGTGTAGTAGTAGTAGCTGTAAGAGTAGTAGTAGTAGTGGTGGTAGTAGAACTAGAAGTAGTAGTAGTAGTTGTTGTTGTTGTTGTACCAAGAGTAGTTGTAGTTGTAGTCGGAGACGTTTTAGTAGTAGTAGTAGAAGTAGTAGTTGAAGTAGCAGTAATGGTAGAAGTAGTAGTAATAGTAGCATAGCGGTTATAGGGGTAGTATAGTAGTCATAGAAGCTGTAATAGCCATTGTTGTTGTAGCAAAAGTAGTATTAGCAGTATTTGTGGTAGTAGTAGTAGTAGTTCTAGTAGTAATTAAAGCTGTCGTAGTAGCAAAAGTTGTTGTAGTAGTAGTAGTAGTAGCAGCAGCATTAGTAGTAGTAGCAACAGTAGTTATAGTTGTTAGTGGAGGTGTAGTAGTAGTAGTAGTAGTAGTAAGAGTAGTAGTAGTAGTAAGTGTTATTTTTGTAGTAGTAGTATTAACGGTAGCAGTACTAGTAGTAGTAGTACGAGTAGGAGCCGTAGTAGCAGTAGTAGTACTAGTAGTGGTAGCAGTAGTAGTAGTAGTAGTAGTAGTATCGTAGTAGGGGCAGTAGTAGTAGTCGTAGTAGGGGTGGTAGTAGTAGTAGCAGTAGGAGTAGCAGCAGCAGTTGTTGTTGTAGCAGTAGTTGTATTATTTGTGGTAATAGTAGTAGCTGTTGGCATAGTAGTAGTATTAGTAGTAGTAGTTAGAGTAGTAGTGTTGTAACAGTAGCAGAGTTATTAGTAGTACAGGTAGTAGCAGAAGTAGTAGTTGTTGTAGAAGCAATAGTAGTAGTAGCAGTAGTAGTTCTAGTTGCAGTAGTAGTAGTAGTAGTAATTTTAGTAGTATTATAGTAGCAACAGTTGTAATAGTTGGGGTAATAGATGGTGGAGTAGTAGTAGTAGGAGTAGTAGTAGCAGGAGTAGTAGGAGTAGTAGGAGGAGGAGGTGGAGTAGTAGGAGTAGTAGTATTGTTAGAAGTAGTAGTTGCAGTCATTTTAGAAGTGGTAGTAGTAGTTGTAGCAGTATCAGTAATAATAATAGTGGTAATAGTAGTAGTGGTGGTTGGAGTACTAGTAGTCAAAATTGCTGTAGCAGAGTAGTAGAAGTAGTTGCAGAGGGAGTAGGAGTCGTGGTTGTTATGGTAGGAGTAGGTGTAGGATTAGTATCAGAAGTGGTAGTAGTTGGAGTAAGAGTTGGAATAGTAGTTGTAATAGTAGAAGAAGTAGCAGCAATAGTTGTAGTAGCAGTAGCAACAGTAGCAGTAGTACTTGTAGTAGTAGTAGTAGGAGGAGGATGAGGAGGAGGATTAGTGCTAATAGTAGTAGTCATACTATTGTTAGTCGTAGTAGTAGTATTAGGAGTTGGAGAAAGTGTAAGGGTAGAAGTTATAGTAGTTGTAGTAGTAGTAGTAGTAGCAATAGCAAAAGTAGGAGTAGGAGTAGTAGTAGCAGTAGTAGGAGTAGGAGTTGTAGTAGTAGTGGCATGGGTAGGATTAGGAGTAGGAGTAGTTGTAGAAGTTTTAGTAGTAGTGGTTGTAGCGACAATAGAAGTATTAGTAGTAGCAGTGGTAGGAGTAGTTGAAGTACTTAGCATAGTGTTAATAGTATTACGAGGAGGAATAGAAGGAGTAGCAGTAGTGGTAGTTGGAGTAGTAGATGTAGTAGTAGTTCTACTTGTTGTAATAGGAGTAGGGGTAGTCGTTGCAAGAGTAAGAGTGAGAGTAGTAGTAGTAGCAACAAAAGTAGGAGTAGGAGTTGTAGTAGTAGTAGTAGTATTTCGAATAAGAACAGACATAGTATTAGTAGTAGTAGTAGCAGTAGTAATAGTATAGTAGTTGTTGTAGTAGTATTATTATGAGTAGTACTAGTAGGAGTAGTAGTAGTGGGAGTAGTCATAGTTGGAGCAATGGTAGTAGTTATAGTAGTAGTAGTAGTAGTAGTACCAATGGAGTTGGGAGTAGGAGTAGTAGTAGGACAAGTTGTAGTAGTAGTAGTAGTTGTTGTTGTTGTTGTTATTGTAGTAGTTGCAGCAATTGTAGTATTTGGAGCAGTAGTAGCTGTAGTAGTAGTAGTAGTTGTTGTAGGGTTAGTAGTGGCAGTAGTAGTAGTAGTAGGTTTTAGTATACGATTAGTAATAGGGATAGTAGTAGTTGGAGTAGTGGTACTTGTAGTAGTAGTTGGAGTTCGAGTGGTAGTCATATTACTAGATGGAGTAGTAGTCATATTAGTAGTTGTAGTTGTAGAAGTAGCAGAAGTTGCAATCGTAGAAGTAGTAGTAGCAGTAGGAGCAGTAATAGTAGTATTAGTACTAGTAGTTGTTATTGTAGTAGTAGTTATTGTAATAGTAGTAGTAGTAGCAGCAGTTGTAGTTGTAATAGTTGTAGTGGTAGTAGTAGTTATAGGAGTAGTAGTTGGGGTAGTAGTAGTAGTCGCTGTAGTAGTTATAGTAGCAGTAGTAGCAGTAGGAGCAATAATAATAGTATTAGTACTAGCAGTTGTCATTATAGTAGTAGTAGCAGCAGTTGTAGTTGTAGCAGCAGCAGTTGTAGTTGTAATAGCAGTAGTGGTAGTAGTAGTAGTAGGAGTAGTAGTTGGTGTAGTAGTAGTAGTCGCTATAGTAGTTATAGTAGCAGTAGTAGCATTAGTTGTAGTAATAGTAGCAGTAGTAGTCATAGTAGCAACTTTAATACTTGTACTAGTAGTAGTAGTAATACAGTAGAAATAGTAGTAGTAGTGGTAGTAGTAGTAGGAGCAATAGCGGTAGCAACAGCTGCAGTAGTAGTAGCTGTAGAAATAGTAGCAGTAGTAGTAGTTGCATTAGAAGTAATAGTATGAGTGGTAGTAGTAATTGTAGTAGTTGTAGTAGTAGTAATAGTAGTAGTAGTAGCAACAGCAGTAGTAGTAATAGGAGGAGTAGTAGTAGTGCCATTAGAAGTAGTCGTAGTATTGGTAGTGGTGGTGGTAGTAGTAGTAGTAGTAGGGGTTGGAGGAAAACTAGGAGAAGAATTATTAGTCGTAGTATTAGTAGTAGCAGCAGCAGGAGTAGTCAGAGTAGGAGTATTAGTAGTAGTTGCCAGACTAGTAGTAGGAACCAAAGCAAGGGTAGTAGTTGTAGTATTAGTAGCATCAGCTGTAGCGGTAGCAATAGTAGCAGTAATATTGGTGGTAGTAGTAGTAGGATTAGTAGTAGTAGTAGTAGAGTAGTAGTAGTAGGAGTAGAATTAGTAGTAGCTGTAGTAGTAGTAGTAATAGTAGTAATACTAGTGGTAATAGTAATAGTAGTAGGTGAGTTAGGAGTAGGAGCAATAGTAGCAATAGTAGTAGTAGTCACAGTTGTAGTAGGAGTATTAGGATTACTAGTTGTTGTAGTAGTAGTAGGAGCAGAGGTAGGAGTCACTCTATCAGTAGAAATAGCAGTAGTACTAGTAGTAGTAATAATATTATTAGCACTAGTAGCAGAAGTAGTAGTGCTAGTAGTAGTACGAGTTGGAGTGGGAGTAGTAGCAAGAATAGTTGTAGTTGGAATAGTGGTGGTGGTGGTGGTGGTAGTAGTAGTAGTATGCAGTGCTAAATATCGATGTCCACCACAATTCACGATGTAGAATAAGAATAGAAAAGAAGAAAATATAGCACACGAGATTTATGTGGCGAACATGATCCAGTAGATATTGCATTGATAAGAAGAAGAAGAGAAGATTATAACAATGAAGACGAAACTCCAATATCACCAAGTCTCACAAAAGACTTATGTAGTCTAGTCATCGCAAGACGTTTTGAGAGTATTGATTTCTCTCTCTCTCTCACTCTATACTAAAACCCTTATACGAATAGGGTATTTATAGATGTGGCCTGACTGTGTTTGAGTCAAAGTAGAAGACTGACTCAAATAAGACTTCTACTAATTTAAGTCGTCTAGTAGAAGATAAAATTCAAATAACGATTAGGCCTAGTAAATTACTTTCTAATATAATTAAGAATCTCTAGAAAATCCGGATTCGAGGCACAATTAAGACAACAATCTCCACATTGGCTTGAGTCCTCTTATTCTTTGAATTTGAATCTTCAATAGATGTCTTTGCCATTACCTCATGGGGTAGGATCAGCGACCTTGAACATTGATGAAGTCCAAATAGAGCTTGAACTTGTCAATCGAAATCACCATCGTCAATATATTTGTAAGATTTCTTGAAGTGTGAATCTTTTGTAAAAAATGTCGCCATCTTCAATAATGTCCCGAATAACGTGAAATCAGAAATTTATATGCTTTTATCTGACATGGTATATTTGGTTCTTCGCAAGGTGTATGACACTTTGACTATTGCAAAAGATAGGAAGAACATTTTGAGAAAAACCAACTTCACTTGCCAATCCTTTTAGCCATAGACCTTCTATGTGGCGTCTGTAGTTGCCATATACTCATACTCTGTCATATATAATGCCACAATTGACTATAAGGTATACCTCCAACTAATAGGCCCTTCACAAAGAGTGGAAAAATAACTAGTGACGGATCGTTGTTGATCAAGATCTCCAACATAGTCTATATCGATGTAGCCAACAATTCTGGCCTCTTGAACTTTTGGTTATTTTACCAAGTCCCAAATATGGTTTCTTTGAAAAGAATCCATCTCTTCATTCATAGCATTTTACCACTGGCCAATCCTTTTAGCCATAGACCTTCTATGTAGCTTCTGTAGCTGTCATATACTCATACTCTGTTGTATATAATGCCACAATTGACTATAAGGTATACCTCCAACTAATAGGTCCCCCACAAAGAGTGGAAAGATAACCAGTGGCGGATCGTTATCTATCAAGATCTCCAACATAGTCTATATCAATGTAGCCAACAATTCTGGCCTCTTGAACTTTTGGTTATTTTACCAAGTCCCAAGTATGGTTCCGTTGAAAAAAATCCATCTCTTCATTCATAGCAGTTTACCACTAAAATGAATTCTTATCCTGCACTGCTTCTTTATAGGAAGGCGGATCATCATTGTCAGTAAATAAAGTGAAAGCTACCATATCTTCCAAACCATACCTTTAAGGTGGCTTTATGTTTCTTTGAGATCTTCGAAGTGGAGTCCTTTCAGAAATATGATTCTTAGAATTTTCCTGAGAGTTGGGCATACCTTGAATATCTTCTTCTGAAGGAGATATATGCTCCACCTCCATTTGCATTATATCACGGGGACCTTTCTTTTGAGATTTTAGCATAACATTTTCATCAAACATTACATCTCTTTTAATAATCATATTAGAAATAGAAGGATCCCACAAATGATAGCACTTAACACCTTTGGCATAATCCAGGAAAATGCACTTTTTGAACATGCATCTAACTTATCCTTGACAACATGTACATAAGCAGGACAACCAAAAATCTTTCAAGAAGGATAATTTGCAGGTTGACCAGTCCATACCTCTTCAGGAGCCTTGTAATTAATGACTGCCAAAAGAGAGTGATTCATAATGAAACACGTTGTATTGACTACTTCTGCTAAAAAATCTTTATCAAGATTAGTTATACTGAGCATACTATGTTCTTTCTCCAACAAGGTTCTATTTATCCTTTCAGCCACGCCATTTTGTTGAGCTTTTCCTGAGATGGTAAAGTGCTATTTGATGCCTTCATCCTCATAGAATTTGAAAAACTGCTAATTTGTACTCTCCACCATTATCAATTCTGAGGTATTTGATTTTTCTGCCAGTCTTTTTTCCAACTGAAGTTTTCCACCATTTGAAAATAGAAAACACTTTGGCTTTGTGATGAAAAAATTAAATCCACACTTTTTGGAAAAATCATCAATAAAACTGACAAAATAATGAGCACTAGATTTTGATGGAATTGGAGAGCACCACACATCAGAATGAATATAATCAATTAAGCTTTTAGTGCAATGACTACTGGTGTTAAACTTTATCTTGGACTATTTACCATAGAAACAATACTCGCAGAAATCCAATTTGCACGAGTTGAGGCCATTCAGTAATTTTCTTTCGTTGAGCTCACTTAAACCTTACTCACTCATATGACCAAGACGCATATGCCATAAGTGGGTCATATTAGAAGAAGCCTAAGAAATTGCTGCTCCACCTTCAATGATTTTTCCTACTAGCTCATACAAATGTCCATGCTTTAAGCCCTTCATCACTATCAATGAGTCTTTAGCAACCTTAAAAACTCTACATTCAACAAAATACTTATAACCAAAAGAATCCAAAGCACACAAAGAGATCAAATTCTTTTTCAAATCAGGAACATGTCTAACGTCAATACGAGTTCTAATAATATTATCAAACATCTTAATTTTGTTTGTTCCAATTCCAATAGTTTTGAATGGATTGTTATTACCCATCAAAACTAAACCACCATCATAGGACTTGTAGGCTGCAAACCAATCCTTATTAGGACACGAGGTCAGAACAACCATAATCAAGAATCCAAGTATCATGGTAATGATCAAAATTAAAACTAATAGAGAGAAAGTTACCAAAATCATCATCATAACTCCCTTCAATAATTGACACTTGTTCTTTGGCTTGCTCTTTAGATTGAGATTCTCTTTCTTTCTTTGCTTTGAGCTTCCAATACTCTTTAATTACATGTCCCATCTTCTCACAATACCTACAGTTTACTTCTTTAGATTTGGATCTAGAACAACCTATCTTTGATCTTTCTTTGGTACGACCTCTGACAATCAAAGCTTTTGAGTGTGACACATCTCCTTCAATATTTCTTAAATATTCATTAGATAGAAGGGCAGCAGAAATATTATCAAATTTCAAATCCTTACCATACATGATAGTAGTCTTCAGATTCTCAAGCGAAGGAGGTAAAGACAAGAATAAAATAATTGCCTTGTCTTCATCTTCAATTTTGACATCAATGCTTAACAATTGAGAGACTAGTTTGTTGGAAGCATTAAGATGATCAACTATATTTGTACCTTCTCTCATTCAAAAATTGAAGAGCTTCTATCTTAACTAAACTCGATTGGAGATACACCTACTCATATATTATTTCTCCAACTTTTTCCATTGCTCTGAAGGTGATGTTTCATAAAGAAGTGGATAGAGTACCTCATTGTGAGATTGAGGATGATTGTGCCATACGCACTAGCCTTTTGGTTTTCCTAGACACTTTCAGTTACATCTTCAGGGTTGACATCCTCCAATATGTTTCTCAACCCTTGTTGAGTAAAAGTTGCACAAACTCTTGCATGTTGAATAGGAAATCCTTGCTTTTCATTGAATTTCTCTATATCAGACTTTGTAGTAGACATGTTGAACCAAACTCTGATACCACTTATAGCGTTAAATATCGATGTCCACCATAATTCATGATGTAGTAGAACAACAAAAAATAAGAAAAGATAGAACACAAGAGATTTATGTGGTGAAGATGATCTGGAGGATATTCTATTAATGAGAAGAGGAAGAGAAGATTACAACGACGGAGGTGAAACTCTAATATCACAAATTCTCATGAAAGACTAAGTAGCCTAGCTGTCACAAGATGTTTTGAGAATATTGATCTATCTCTCTCTCTCTCACTCTATATTGAAACCCTTACATAAATAACGTATTTATAGATATGGCATAAATGTGTTTTGAGTCAAAGTAGAAGACTGACTCAAATAATACTTCTACTAATTTAAGTCTTCTTGTAGAAGATAAATTCAGATAAGGATTCGGCTACTAAATTATTTTCTAATATAATTAAGACTCCCTGGAAAATCTGGATTCGAGACAGAATTAAGCCAATAGTAGTAGTAGTAGTAGGAGCAGCTGCAATAGTAGTAGTAGTCATAATTGGAATAGTAGTTGTTGGGGTAGTAGTAGTAGTTGTTGGCATAGGGGTAGTACTGTTAGTAGGAGTAGTAGTAGTAATAGGCGTTGGAGCAGGAGTATAGTAGTAGGAGTACGAGTAGTAGTAGGAGTTGGAGCAAGAATAGTTGTTGTAGTAGTAGTACTAGTAGCAATAGTAGAAGGTGTAGTAGTCGAAGTAGTAGTAGTTGCAGTAGTAGTACTAGTTGTTGTAGTAATAGTAGTGGTAGTAGTGGTTGTAATATGACTAGTAGTAGTATTAGTAGTAGCAGTAGCGAAAGGAGATGTAGTTGTAGTAGCAATAGCTGTAGTAGTAGTGACTGTACTAGTAGATGTGGTAGTTGTAGTAGTAATAATAGTTGTAATGGTAGAAAAGTAGTAGCAATAGCAGTAGGAGTAATAATTGTAGTTGTAGTGCTAGTGGTGGTAGTAGTAGTAGTAATAGTAGTAGTAGTTGTTGTTGTAGAAACAACAGTAGCAGCAGTAGTACTAATTTATTGTTAGTAGTTATAGTAGTAGTAGTACAAGTTGGAGTAGGAGTAGTAGTAGCAGCAGCAGCAACAACAGTTGTTGTTGTAGCAATAGCAGTGGTTAGAGTAGGAGATGACATAGTAGTAGTTGTTGTTATAGTAGTATTAGTAATAGCAGTAGTAGTTGTTGTAATAGTAGTAGTAGTAGCAGTAGTAGTAGTAGTAGTAGAAGTAGCAATAGCTGTAGTCATAGTAAGTAGTTGTAATTGTATTAGTATTAGTAGTAGAAGTTGAAGTAGAAGCAGTGTGGTGGTAGTACTAGTAGTATTAAAATACTAGTATCAGTAGTAGTAGTCATAGTAGTCGTGCTAGCAGTAATAAGACTAGTACTACTAAGACTAGTAGTTGGTGGTGGTGGTGGTGGTGATGTGGGAGTAGCAGCAATAGTAGCAGTAGTAGAAGTTGTCGTAGCAGCTGCAACCACAGCAGGATTAGGAGTTGTAGAAGTAGCAGTGTTGGTGGTAGTAGGAGAAGGATTAGTAGTAATAGCAGGAGTAGGAGAAGTGGTAGTAGTAGATAGGGGTGAGCAAAACCGGTTTACCGTACCGGTTTTAGACATTTCAGAACTGAAACCGAATTTTGGTGCTTAAAAAATTGAGAATCGGAACTATTCTGGTTTAGATAAAGAACCGATTTTTTCTGTTCTGGTTCTAAACTAGTTCTAAAACCAGTGTACCAGAGTAGATCACTACTCTCGCAATGTCTCTATTCTCTTGATGGATGGAGGAGAAATCTGAGCAAGTGATGGGGCTAGCGATGATCGGAGTGAGCGAGGGCAAGGGCGAGCGCCTGGGTGAGGTTGCATCACTGCGAGCGAGGGGGCGAGGCCGCATTGCTGCGAGCGGGGGGGCGAGGCAGCGTAGCTGCGAGCGGGGGGCCGAGGCAGCATCACTACAAGCATGAGGGCGAGGAGGCATCACTGCCTGTGTGGGGTTGAGTGTGGGGGTGAGCAGGAGAACGTGGCGGCATCGCTGCGAGAGCGAGGGCGATTGGGAGAGCGAGGCGGCATCGTTGCGAGCGTGGGGACGAGTGCGAGGGCGAGGTGGCATCACTACAAGTGCATGAATTAGGGTTAGGGTTCGGTTGAATAGATCTATATAAGGGTATAATCAGAACCGGAACCGATTTTCTAGTTCTGTTAAATTTAAGAACCAGAACTGTACTAGTTTTCCTTAAGAATAGGTTTTCTGAGACAATTCTCAACCGATATAATTTGATATACCAATTTTTCAGTTTTTTTGCTCACCCCTAGTAGTAGAAGTAGGAATAGTTGCAGTAGTAGCACAAGTACGAGGAGTAGCAGTAATTATGTTGCTACTGCTACTACTACTATGACTACTACTACTACTACCGTTACTATAACCATTGTTACTACTTCTACTATTACTGCTGCTACTTTCGCTACTCCTACTATTGCTACAATTACAGTTACTACTGTTGCTACATCCATTACTACTATTACTACTACTATTACTTCCACGGATACTGCTACTATTGCTACTACTACTATTGCAACAATTGCTACTGCTACTACTGACAATACTATTGCTTCAAGTACTACTACTGCTACTACTGCACTTCTACTACAACTATTACTACAGCTGCATATGCAGCTACTGCTACTACTACTAATACTACTAATTCTACATTTACTGCAATTGCTAATACTAGTGATACTACTACAAATATTACTACTATCACCACTTCTTCTACGATAACAACTACTACAACTCCATCTCCTCCAACTATTATTATTGTTATTGCTCCTATTGCTACAACTACTACTACTGTTACAACTAGTACTACCACCACTAGTACGCCTTGTACTGCTGCTACAACTACTACTACTACAACCACTACTACTTTTGCTCCTAATGCTATTACCATTACCACTACTGCTACTTTTGATACTACTAGGAATACAGGTACTATAAATACTACTATTACTGTTATAGCTCCTATTGCTACTGCTACTTCTCATACTACTTATATTGCTCCAACTATTACTACTTCTCCTCCTTCTATTACAACTACTACTGCTGCTGCTATTACTACTAGTACTACTACTTCTAATACTATTACTACGACTCCACATCCTACCGCTACTTCCACATCGACTACTACTACTACAAATATTACTACTAATACCATGATTCCAACTACAACTACTATTACTGCTGCTGCTGCTACTACCACGACAATCGCTATGGCTACTACTACTATTACTTCTTCTTCTACTACTACTATTGCTGCTGTTGCTGCTACTACTACTGCTACTACTACTACTACTACTACTACTAATATAATTAGTACTGCAGCTCTCACTACTACTACTACTGTTAGTCCTTCTCCTACTCTTACTCCTACTTCTGCTACTACTACTACTACTTTTACTCCTACTACCATTACAATAACAACTACTATTACTATTATTGCTGCTGCTGCTACTACCACTACAACTGCTATTACTGCGGTTACTACTACTACTACTACTACTATTAGTTCTACCACTACACAAGCTACTGCTGTACACTACTACTACAACTGCTACTACTAATACTACTACTACTACAACTATTACTATTACTACAACAACTACTACAACTACTATAACTACTACGGCTGCTGCTACTGCTGCTGCTATTACAACTCCTACTCCTACTACTACTACAACTAGTACCACTACTGCTACAACTACTGTTACTACTACAGCTATTATTACAACAACTACAACAACAACAACTACTACTAACAATACTGCCACCATACTACAACTACTGTTACTACTGCCGCTGCAACTACTACAACTACTACTATTATCACTACTACAACGGCAACTACTCCTACTCCTACTCCTACTCCGATTACAACTCCTACTACTTCTATTGCTACTACTACTACGAAACTACTGCTACTACTACAACAATGACAACAACAACTACGAATACTACTACTACTACAACAACAACTACTACTACAACTATTACTACTATTTCTAGTACTACTACTGCTTCTACCATTACTTCTTCGACGACGACTACTATTGCAACAGCTTCTACTCCTATTACTACTGCTACTATGACTACTACTGCTGCTGCTGTTGCTGCTGCTGCTACGATAGCTATTCCTACTCCCACGTCCACTACAATACTTATACTACTTCTACTACTACTACTACTGCTACTACTACTACTGCAACTACAACTGCTGCTACTACTACTAGTACTACTACTACTTCTAATACTACTACTGCTACTCCAACTCCTATCGCTACTTCCACACCTACTACTACTACTACTGATATTACTACTAATAACATGATTCCCACTACTACTACAACAATAACTACTACTGTTACTATTGCTGCTACTACTACCTCTACAATCGCTATAACTACTACTGTTGCTGTTGCTCCTACTACTACTACTACTACTACTACTACTACTACTACTACTACTACTACTACTACTAGTACTACTACAACTAATATAATTAGTATTGCACCTGTCACTACTACTACGCTTACTCCTTCTCCTACTCTTACTCCTACTTCTGCTACTGCTACTAATACTTCTCCTCTTATTATCGCTACAACAACAACTACTATTACTATTATTGCTGCTGCTGCTACTACCACTACGACTGCTATAACTGTTGCTACTACTACTACTACTATTATTACTTCTACTACTACACAAGCTACTGCTACAACTGCTACTACTAATACTACTATTACTCCTAAAACTATTACAATTACTACAACAACTACTACAACTACTGTGGCTGCTACTACTGCTACTACTACTCCTACTCCTAGTACTACTACTACTAGTACCACTACTGCTACTGCTTCTATTACTACTACAGCTACTATTACTACTAATACTACTACAACAACAACAACAACTATTACTACAACTACAACAACAACAACTACTACTAATACTACCACCACTACTACAACTACTGCTACTACTGCCACTGCAACTACTACAACTACTACTATTATCACTACTACAACGACAACTACCACTCCTACTCCTACTCCAATTACTACTCCTACTACGTCTATTGCTACGACTACTAGAAAACTATTGCTACTACTAAAACAATGACAACAACAACTACTAATACTACTACTACAACTACTGCTCCTACTACTACTATTACTACTACTTCTACTACTACCACTACTACGACCACTACTTCTTCTACTATTACTACTACTACAACTACTTCTACTCCTATTATTGCTGCTACTATGACTACTACTACTACAACTACTATTACTACTACTACTACTATTATTACTACTACTACTCCTGCTGCTACTGCTACAATTGCTATTCCTACTCCCATGTCCACTAAAATTGCTTCTTCTAGTACAGCTACTATTATTACTACTACTACTATGACTACTACTACTACTTTGAATTCTATGATTACTACTACTACTACTCTTTCGAACACTACTACTACCACTAGTACCACTACTAATACTACCTCTACTACTGCTAGAGCAACTAAGACAACTACTAGTACTACGACGACGACAACTACTACTATAACTAATACTACCACCACTACTCCAACTACCACTACAACTACTACTAGACAACTAGTGTTACTACTACTACTACTTCTTCTTTTACTCCCACCCCAACTCCTACTCCTACCGCTACTCCTACTACTTCCACTACTACTACTATTACTAGTACTATAACTTTCACTACCACTACTACTACTATTATTTCAACTACTACTTCTACTATTACTACCACTACTACTACTAACACTACTGCAAGTACTACTATTCCTACTACTACTACTGTTGCTGATGCTACTACTGCCTCTGCTACATCTACTACTGTAATTACTGCCATAATAGCTACTTGTATTACTACTACTACTACAACTACTACTATTGCTACTATTGTTACTGCTACATCTACAACTACTACAACTACTACTATTTTTGCTACTGCTACGACTTATACTTCCCTTACTACTATTGCTACTACTACTATTTCTACTACTACTCCAGCTGCTACTACTACTTCTACGACTGCCACTATGATTACTGTTACTACTATTTATGCTACTAAAATTACAAGCGCTACTGTAACAAATTCTACTACCAGTACAACTACATCACCAACTACTACTACTGCTACTACTATTACTACTACAATTGCTACTACTATTACTACAACTACTACTGCTTATACTTCTGCTAATAGTATTACTGCTACTACTACTACTACTACTGCTGCTACTGGTACTACTAATACATCTCCTACTACTACTATTACTATTACTACTGCTACTATTACCACTAATACTACTACTACTACTACTTCTATTACTGCTACAGCTACTACTGCTACTACAAGTACAACAATAACTACTACTTCTACTACTACTATTGCAACTGCTACTACTAGTAATATTGCAACTACAACAACTACTACTACTGTTGCTACTCCTCCAACTTCTTTTAATATTACTATTACTGCTACTACTCCTACTAGTATTAGTACTCCTACTAGTATTAGTACACCTACTAGTGCTACTACTTCTACTATTGCAACTAATACTACTCCTATTATCACGACCACCACTACTACTACTACACAACTTCTAGAACTGCTACTATTGATATACCTACTACTACAACAACAACAACACCAACTACTACTACTATTATTACTACTGCTACGGCTGCTACAACTACTACTGCTATTACTTTTGCTACTACTACTAGTACACCTGTTGCTGCTCTACTACTACAATTTTTCGTACTACTACTACTGCTGTTGTTGCTAATTCTAGCACTACTACTAATATTACTACAAATATTGTTACTACTATGACTTTTACTGCCTATAATACAATGCCAACCGGGAGTACCACCACCACTACAACAACAACTACTACTACTGCTATTGTTGTTGCTGCTACTACTAGTACAACAATAACTACTACTACTGCTACTACTACTGTTACTGCTATTACTGCTATAACTACTTTGGCTACCAATACTACTACTACAATTACTATTATCAGTACTACTATTCGTACTACTACTACTGCTGCAACTGGTACTACTAATACATCTCCAACTACTACTACTGCTGCTACTGCTACTATTGCCACTAATACTACTACTACTACTTCTACTATTGTTACAGCTACTACTGCTACTACAAGTACAACAACTAGTACTACTTCTACTACTACTGTTGCAATAGCTACGATTACTGCTACTGCAATCACAACAACAACAGCAACTACTATAACTTCTACTACGACTATTGCTACCCCTCCAACTTCTTTTAATATTACTATTACTGCTACTACTCCTACTAGTATTACTACACCTACTAGTACTACTACTTCTACTCCTGCAACTACTACTACTCCTATTATCACCACCACCACTACTACTACCCCAACTTCTAGAACTACTACTATTGATATACCTACTACGACAATAACAACAACAACGCCAACTACTACTACTATTATTGCTACAGCTATGGCTCCTACAACTACTACTGTTATTACGTTTGCTACTACTACTAGTACACCTACTGTTGCTCTACTACTACAATTTTTCCTACTATTGCTACTACTGTTGTTGCTAATTCTAGTGCTACTACTAATATTGCTACAAATATTGTTACTACTACGACTTTTACTGCCTATACTACTACACCAACTAGTACTACCACTACTACAACAACAACTACTACTACTACTACCACCACTGCTACTATTACTACAACTATCACTGCAACTACTACTGCTGCTGCTGCTGCTACTACTACTAGTACAACAATAACTACTACTACTACTGTTGTTACTGCTATGACTACTATGGCTACCAATACTACTACTACTACTACTACTATTAATATCAGTACTACTATTTCTACTACTACTACTACTACTACTACTACTACTACTCAAATATAAGTATGAGTAGCAATAGTAGTAGTAGTGGTAATAGAAATAATATTAGCAGCAGCAATTATAGTAGTAGTAGGAGGAGGACTAATAGCAGCAGTAGTAGTTGTAGCAATAGAAGGAGTAGTAGTACCCTAGAAGTAGCAGTAGTAGTACTAGGCATTGTAGCAGCAGTAGCAGCAGTAGTAGTAGTTGTAGCAGATGACGTAGTAGTAGAAATAGTAATTGTAGTGTTGGTAGTTGTAGCAGTAGTAGTAATAGTAGCAGCAACAATAGCAGTAGTAGTTATTATTATACTTGGAAGAGTAGAAGTGTTAGTAGTAGAAATAGTAGTAGTAGTAGTAGCAACAACAGTAGTAGTTGTGGTAAAAGTAGTAGTAGTGATAGAAGTAGCAGCAGTAGTAGTAGTAGTGTTAGTAGTAGTAGTGGCAGAACTACGAGTAATATTAGTAGCAGCTACTACTGCTGCTAATACTGCTATTACTACTACTACTTCTAATACAATAACAACACTTACTACGACTATTAGGACTACTACTACTAAAATTGCTATAACTACTACAACTATAACTGCTACTACTACTACAAATCCTCCATCTACTACTACAACAACTATTGCTACCACTATTGCTTCTTCTTCTACTACTTCTATTGCAACTACTACAACCACTAAAACTTCTCCTACTACTTCTACTACTACTCCTCCTACTACAACAACTAATAATACTATTACTACTTCAACTACTTCAACTAATACGACTACTACTACTGCTACAACTTTTACTACAACAAATTCCCTAGCTATTACTACTACTACTGCTACAACTTCTTCTCCTACTACTACTACTACTACAACTAAAACAACAACAACTACCACAACTACTACAACAACAACTACTACTACTACCACCACTACTAGAACTGTTGTTGCTACTGCTCCAACAACTACTACTACTACGACCACTACCCCTCCTTGTACTACCAAAACTACTACTATTGGTACTACTACTACTACTGCTACTACTACTACTAGTACAACCACTACTGCTACTGCAGCTACAGCTGCAGCTATTACTTCTACCTCTGCTACTATTACTACTGGTACTATAACTACACTACTGCTATAACTACTACTACTAATAATACTACTATTACTATAAGTAATACTACTACTATTAATCGTACAGCTACTAAAACTTCTCCTACTACTACTACTACGACGACTATTGTTACTACTACTACTACTTCAACTACTATTACTAATATTAAAGCAACTACTTTTACTACTACTACTCTACTACTACTACTCATCCTCCTCCTACTACTGATACTACTTGTAATCCTACCACTACTGCCACTACTAATATGAATACTACTACTACTATTTCTACTATTACTGCCATTACTGCAATTACTACATCCACTACTACCTCTACCACAACTACTACTGCTACTATTACTACAAATAATACTACTACAACACCTACAACTACTACTATTATTAAAAATAATACTACCACTACAACTACCTCTACTACCATTACTATAACTCCCATTGCTATTATTACTACTACTACTCCTACTACTACTACTACTACAGCTACAACAACAACTACCACTGCTACTAGTACTTCCACTACTACTCCTCCTACTACTATGGCTACTACTCCTATTACTACTACAACTACTAGCACTACTACAACTACAACTGCTACTACTTCTACCACTACTACTACTACTATTCCTACTCCTACTACTACTTATACAACAATTACTACTACTACTTTTACTTCAATGACAACACTTACAATGACTACTGTGACTACTACTACTACAACTACTACAACTACTACAACTACAATAACTATAACTGCTACTACTACTGCAACTTCTCCACCTACTATTACAACAACAACAACTACTACTACTACTACTACTTTTACTACTACCACCTCTACTACTACAACTACTGAAACTTCCCCTACAACTTCTACTCCTACTCCTCCTGCAGTAACTACTACTACTACCCTTGCTGCTACTACTTTTGCTCCTACTGCTACAACTACTGTAGCTGCAACACTACAACTACTGCAACTACTACTACAACAACAACAACCACTAATACTACTACAACTACAACAACTGCAGTTGTTGTTGCTCCAACAACAACCACTACAATGACTGCTACTCCTCCTCCTACTTCCACAACAACTACTATTGCAACTACTACGACTATTTCTACTACTACTACTAGTAGTAGTACAACTACTACTGCTGCTGCTGCTACAACAGCAACTATTACTTCTACTACTACCCCTTCTACTACTACTGCTGCTACAGTAACTATACTATTATTACAACAACTACTACTCCTACAAGTACAACTAAAAATAATACTACTACTGCTAATAGTACAACTGCTAAAACTTCTCCTCCTACTCCTTCTACTACTACTTCTATTGCTACTACTACTTCAACTACAACAACAACTACTACTATTGCTACGACTACTACTTCAACTACTACTACTATAGCAACTACTACTCCTGCTGCTGCTACTACTATGAATCCTACTACTACTGCAACGACAACTACAACTACCACTTCTGCCACCAACACTACTACTACTACTGCTACTACTACTACCAATACTGTAATTACTACTTCTACTGCTACCTCTACTACTACTACTGCTACAATTACTACACTACTACTACGACAACTGCTACTAATACATTTACTACTCCTACAACTACTACTATTACTATAAATAATACTACTACTCCAACTACTACTAGCACTACTACTCCTATTGCTACTACTACTACTCCTAATACAACTACTAGAACTACAACTATAACTTCTACCACTACTACTGCTACTACTACTACTACTTCTCCCGCTACTACTACTCCTACAACAACAACTCCTCCTCCTACTACTACGGCTACTACTCCCACTGCTACTCCTACTACTACTACAACTATAATACTACTACTACTACTTCTACTCCAATGACAACACTTACTATGACTATTGCAACTACTACAACTACAACTACTACAAGTACTACAACTATAATAGCTACTACGACTATAACACCTCCACCTACTATTAGAACTACTACTACTACTACTGCTGCTTCTACTACTATTACTACAACTAATAAAACTTCCCCTACTACTTCTACTAATACCACTCCCGCTACAACTACAACTACTACTACTTCAATTAATACTACTACTGTTGCTACTACTTCTATTACTACTAATGCTACAACTACTATGACTCCTATTGCTACAACTACTATGACTCCTACTGCTACTACTTTTTCTCCTATTACTATTACTATTATAGTTACAAAACTATCACTACTACAACTACTGCAACAATGACAACAACTAATGCAACTACCACAACTTCAACTGCTGCTGCTGCTGCTCTAACAATAATTATTGCTATGACCATTACTCCTCCTCCCACTAACACAACGACTACTATTCCTACTACTACAACTACCACTACTAGTACAACTAATAGTGCCGCTATTGCTACTACTACATCTAAAACTACTATTGTTGGTACTATAACTACACTACTACTACAACTACTACTACTCATACTACTACTACTCCTACAACTACTACTATTGCTACAAATAAAACTACTACTCCTAATAGTAAAACTACTCAAACTTCTCAGACTACTACTACTACTACTACTACGACTATTGCTACTACTACTTCTATTGCTACTACTGCCACAACAACTAGTACTACTCCTACTGCTACTACTACTAATCCTACTGCTACTGCTACTACAGCTACCACTACTACTACTAATACTATGACTACTACTACTATTATTGCCATTACTGCAACTACTGCTTCTATAATTACCTCTGCTACTACCACTACTACTACGGTTACTACACTAGTACTACAACAACAACTACTACTCCTACAGCCATTACTATTACTGCAAATAATACTACTATTGTAGTAGCAACAATTACTACCACTACTCTTACTCCTACCACAATTACTAATAATATAACTACAACAATGACTTCTACCACCACAACTGCTACTACTACTACTACTTCTGCCACTACAACTACAGCTCCTGCTGCTCCAACAACAACTACTACAACAACCACTACTCCTCCTCCTACTAACACAACTACTAATATTGCTGCCACTATGACTACTACTACTGCTGCTCCTACTACTACTGCTACTAGTACAACTACTACTGCTATTGCTACTAAAACTGCAACTACTACTTCTACTACTATCTCTACTACTACTATAGTTACTACTATAACTATATTACTACTAAAACTACTACTGACACAACTACTACTCCTACAAATATTACTATTACTACCAGTAATACTACTGCTGCTAATAGTACATCTACTAAAACTTCTCCTCCTACTACTACTACTATTGCAACTACTTCTACTTCAACTACTACAACTACTACTATAGCAACTACTTATCTTACTACTACTAATACCGCTACTATTACTAATACTACTGCTGCTGCTGCTACTACTACATTACGACAACTAATACTTCTACTACTACCTCTAGTACTGCTACTACTACTACTATTACTACACTGCTACTAAAACTACTTGTACTAACTCTAATACTACTCCTACAACTATTACTATTACCACAAATAATACTGCTACTGCAACTACTACTACTACTCCTACTACTACTACTGCCACTATAGCTTCAACAACAACTTTTACCACTACTACTATTGCTACTACTACTTCCACCACCACCTCTCTACCTCTACTACTCCGGTAACAACTACCACTACTCCTACTGCTATGGCTGCTAGTACTACTATTACTACTAGTACTACTACTACAACTTCTACTACTTCTGTTTCTACTACTACTACTATTCCTACTCCTACTGCTACTAATATTAATATTACTACTACTACTACTTCTACAATAATAATAACACTTACTATAACTACTGTGACTACTACTACTACTACAACTACTACAACTACTACAACTATAACCGCTACTACTACTATAACTCCTCCACCTACAATTACAACTACTGTTGCTACTGCAACTGCTTCTTCTTCTAGTACTACTATCGCTACTACTACAACTACTAAAACATCCCGTACAACTTCTACAACTCCTACACCTTCTACAATGACTACTACAATTGTTGCTACTTCTACTACTTCAACTAATGCTACTAATACTTCTCGTACAACTTCTACTACTACTACTACAAGTACTACTACAACACCTACTTCTACTACTTCTGCTCCTCCTCCTACTACTACAGCTACAACAACTACTACTGGTAAGTAATAAATACTACAACTATGACTGCTACTACAACTACTATGGTTGCTGCTCCAACAACAACTACTACTATGAGTACTACTCCTCCTCCTACTACCACAACTACTACTATTGCTACTACCATACTATTACTACTAGTACTACTACTAGTAGTACAACTATGACAACTGCTACTGCTACAACTATAACTACTACATCCACAACAATCTCTACTACTGCTGCTACTGCAACTGCTACTAATAATACTACTACTCCTACAACTAGTACTGTTACTACAAATAATACTACTACTATTAATAGTATAATTGCTAAAACTTCTCCTGCTACTACTACTACTACTACTATGAATGCAACAACTACTACTTCAACTACTACTACTACAACAACAACTAATACTACTGCTACTACAGCTACCGCTTCTACTACTACTACTGCTACTGTTATTACAACTACTATTGCTACTACAACAACAACAACTACTACTACAGCAACAACAACTACTACTATTAGTACAATAACTACTATTGCTGCTGTTGTTGCTACTTCTACTGCAATTACTACTTCTACTACTACCTCTACTACTACTACTATTGCTACTTTTACAACACTACTACTACTACTACAGCCACTATAACTACTACTCCTACTACAACTTATGGTACTACTATTATTTCTACTACTACTACTATGACTACTGCTACTATAGCTTCTACTACTACTACTACTGCTGCTTCTGCTACAATTGCTACTGCCATTACTACTTTGATTACTACTACTGCTACTATAACTTCTCCTAGTACTATTACTACTGCTACCACCGCTATTACCACTCTTTAAGCACTGCTGTTGTCACACAACTACTGCTACTGCTACTGCTCCTACTACTGCCACTACTAGTACTACTACTACTAGTATTGCTCTACTACCGCTGCTGCTACTACTGCTACTACTAATAATAATAATAGTAATTATACTAGTACTACTCCTACTGCTACTGCTATTGCTGTTACAACTACTACAATAACTATTAATGATTCTTTAGCTACTACTACTGCTAATACTATGACTACTATTACTACAACATTAATAGCTACTATGGTGACTAGCACTACTACTTCTACTACTACTGCTATTATAGCTATTACTACTATAGCTACAACTACTACTTCCCCGACTACTACTCGTATCGCAACTACTGATGGCACTAACATAAATGGAACAATTATTACTTTAACTACTACTACTATAACTTCTTCTACTACCACCACTACTCCCATGACTACTACAACAATTAATACTACTTCTGCTACAACAACAACAACAACTACTACTACTACTTATGCTACTACTATTACTTCTACTTCTACTACTGCTACTGCTACAACAACTACTACTATTGCTACTACTACTACTACTGCTAGTACTACTACTACTACTTCTACTACTATAACTACTGATTCTACTATTACTAGTAGTGCTAGTACTTCTAGTACTGCTACTATGACTACTATTGCTACTACTACTACTATTACTAATGCTACTAATTCTACTACTGTAACGATTGCTACTTCTCCTACTGCTACTGCTACTTCGACTTTTGCCACTACGACTAATGTTGTTACGATTACTACAACTACTGTTATTACTTCTTTTGCTATTGTTGCCACTACTACTACTGTTACTACCACTACTACTACTACAATAGCTACTACTGCTACTAATATGACTACTTCTACTACTACTACTATAGCTATTACTGCTACGGCTAAAACTACGACTTCTACTACTACTACTTTTACTACTTCTACTACTGCTACTGCCACTTTTGGTATAATTACTACTTCTATTGCTGCTACTATGACAACTGCTACTACTACTTCTACTACTACTATTACTACTTTTGCTGCCACTACTGCTACTACAACTAATACTACTCCTACTCCTACTATTACTACTACCACTACTGCTTCAACTGCCACTATTACTTGTTCTACTACTGCTTCTTCTACTATTGCTACCACGACTTCTGCTACTACTCCAACTACTACTAGGGCTACTACTACTACTTCTACAACTACTACTGCTACTTCTATTACTGCTAGTACTGCTAGTACTGCGATTACAACTAGAACTACTACTAATTCTACTACTTCTACTACTACTATCACTATTGCAGCTACTGCTACCACCATTATTGTTTCTACTACTGCTACTATTGCTACTAGTGTTGCCACTACTACTTCTTCTACTATGATTGCTACAACTACTACTACCAATGCTACTACTGCTATAATTACTTCTACTGCATATATTGCTATCATAACTACAACTTCTAATCAGGCTGTAACTGTAACTACTACTACATCTACTGAGGCAACAACTGCTATGACTACTAATACTGCTACTACTACAATGACTATTGTTGTTGCGGCTCGCATACTACTATGACTATGATTACTATTTCTACTACTACTACAACTACTACTACTACCACCACCATTACTGCTACTACTGCTACTACTACTACTAATACTACCTCTTCTACTAATACTACTAGTTCGACTACTACTAGTACTCTTACCATTGCTACTGCTACTACTACTACTACTACTAATTCAACTACTACCAGTTCTAACACTGCCACTGCTACTACTACTACTATTGCTTTTGCTACTATCGTTAATGTTTCTACTACTGCTACTACTACTAATGTTGCTACAATTTCTACTACTACTATTATTGCTGCTACTGCTACTACTACTACACTATCGCTAATGTTCCTATGACTATCACTTCTAATACTGCTACAACTGTAACTACTACTACATATGCTAGTGCAATAATTGCTATGGCTGCTACTACTACCATGACTATTGCTGCTACTACTAGCATACTACTACATCTACTAACACTATAACTACTAGGACTACTATGGTTGGAACTACTTCTACTACTTCTACTACTACTACTACTTGCACTGACACAACTAGTACTACTACTACTAGTACTACTGCAACTGCTACCACTATTACTACTACCACTACTACTACTATGACTACTACTATTAGTTCTCCTACAACTACTGCTATTGCTAATACTTCTACTACTTGTGGTACTTTAACCTTTGCTTATACTTCTTTAGTTGTTAATACTACTACAACAATGACTACTACTACTGCTACTAGAATTGCTACTACTACTACTATTGCTACTATTGCTACTACTATTATCACTACTACTATAGCTACTGCTACAACTATTGCTAATGCTACTACTGCTACTATTGCTCCTATGACTACTACTACAACTATTATTACTGCTACTACTACTGCAACTACTGCTACTGCTACTACTGCTACTACTTCTGCTATTATTACCATTGCTATTGCTATTGCTAGTACTTCTGCTACTACTACTACTGCTGCTACTGCTACTAATGCTATTACTACTACTACTACTGCTACTAGTAGTAGCTATAGCAGTAGCAGTATTTGTAGTAGAAGTAGCAGTAGAAATAGAAGTAATTATAGTAATAAAACTAATAGTGGTAGCAATAGTAGCAGTACTAGCATAAGTAGTAGTCATAGTATTAGTAGTAGTAGTAGTGGTAGTAGTAGTTATACTAGTTGTAGTAGTAGTGGAAGTATTAGCTATAGTAGTAGTAGCAAAAGTACCAATGATGGTTGTATTAGTAGTTGTAGTGGAAGCAATAGCAGCGTAGCAGTAGTAGTTGTAGTAGCAACAACAGTAGTAGTAGGGGAAGTAGTCATAATAGTAGCAATAATAGTAGCTATAGTAGCAGGAACTATAGTAGTAATAGCAGTAATAGTAGTAGTAGTAATAGTGGATGCAGTAGTAGTAAAAGTAGTAATTGTAGTAGCTGTAGCAGTACCAACAATAGTAGTAGTAGTATTGGTAGTAGTAGTGTTGGTAGCAGTAGCAATAGCAAAAGTGGCAATAGCAGTAGTATTAGTAGTAGTAGTAATAGTAAGAGTACAAATTATAGTAGTAGTTGTAGTAGTAGTAGCAGTATTAGCTATAGTAGTAGTTGCAGTAGTAACAATAGTTGTGGTAGTAGTAGTATCAGTAGTAGTTGTAGTAATAGTAGCAATAGCAGTGGTCGTAGCAATAGCAGTACTAGTAGTGGTAGTAGTATCATAAGTAGCTATAGTAGTAGCTGTAGCAGTGCTAGTAGTAATAGAAGTAGTGGTAGAAATTATAGTTTTAGTAGTAGAAGTAGTATTAGCAATATTAGCAGCAGCAGCAGTAGTCCTAGTAGTAGTCTTAGACATAGTAGTAGTAGAACTATTAGAAGTGGTAGTAGCAGAAGTTGTAGTAGTTGTAGTAGTAGTAGTAGGAGTCATAGAAGTAGCAGCAATAGTAGCAATAGTAATAGTTGTTGTAGTAGTAGCAGAAACAAAAGTATTATTATTAGTTGTAGAAATAGTAGCAACAGTGGAAGGCATAGTAGCCCTAGTAGTAGTAGCAGTTGGAGTAGTTACAGTAGTAGCATTAGTAGTAGTAGTAGCAGTAGTAGCAGCTATAGAAGTAGTTGTTGTTGTAGTAGAAGTAGCAGTAGTAGTAGGAGTAGTCATAGTAGCAAAAGAAGTAGTGGTGGTGGTGGTGGTAGTAATAGCAGCAGTATCGGTAATAGTGGGAGTAGTATTAGCTAAAGTAGTATTAGTGGGAGTGGTAGTGGCAGTATTAGTAGAACTAGTAGTAGATGTAATAGTAGTAGTAAGTGTAGTCGTAATAGTAGTAGTAGCCATAGTAGAAGTAGCAACAGTAGTTGAAGTAGCAGCAGTAGCAGTATTAGTAGTAGTATGAGAAGTGGTATTTCTAATAGTAACAATAGTAGTTAAAGTAGTTTGTAATTATAGCAATAATAACAGTAGTTGCAATATTAGTAGTAGGAGTAGAAGTCGTAGCAGTAGCATTGGTAGCAATAGTAGTAGTAGTAGCATTAGTGGAAGTATTACTGGTAGTAGTAGTAATTGTAGTAGTTATGGTAGTAGTAGCTACTGTAGTAGTAGTAGTATTAGGAGCAATAGAAGTATTAGTTGTATTAGTAGCATCAATAGTGATAGAAGTAGTAGTAAAGGCAATAGTAGCAGTTGTAGTGGTAGTAGTAGAAGCAGAAGCAGTTGTAGTACTAGAAGTAGCGGTAGTAGCTGTAGTCGCAGTAGTAGTAGTATAGAAGCAGCTGGAGTAGTAGTAGTAGTAGTAGCAGTAGCTGTAGTAGTAGTAGAAGTAGTAGCAGTAGTGTTAGTAGCTATAATAATTGTAGTAGCAGTAATAGTAGTAGTAGTTGCAGTAATGGTAGTGGTAGTAGGAGCAACAAAAGAAGTAGTAGTAGTAGTACTCGTAGTAGTAGTGGTAGTAGTAGTGGCAGCGGTAGCAGAAGTAGGAGAAGTAGTAATAACAGTAGTAGTAGTATTAGCAGCAACAACAGTATTAGTCATCGTCATCGTAGTAGTAGTAGTAGTACTAGTAGTAGTAGCAGCAGCAGCAGTAGTAGTAGTTCAAGTAGTAGTAGAAGTAGCAGTAGCATTCATAGCCATAGTAGCAGTCGCGATAACAACAGTAGCAACAATCGTAGCTATAGTTGTAGTAGTACTTTTAGAAGTAGAAGTAGTAGTTGTAGTAGTACTAGGAGTACTAGAAGAAGAAGAAGAAGAAGAAGAAAAAGAAGTAGTAGTAGTAGTATTAGTAGTAGTAGTAGTAGTAGTAGTAGTTACTGTTATTATTGTTGTTGTGGTAGTAGTAATCATAGTGGTGCTATTAGTAATAGTAGTAGTTGTGGTGGGTGTACTACAAGTAGTAGTAGTAGCAGTAATAGTTGGGGTAGTAGCAGCAGCAGTATAGTAGTAGAGTAGTAGTAGTGGTAGCAATGGTAGTTGCAGTGCTAGTAGTGGTAGTAATAGTGGAAGTAGTAGCAGTAGTTGTAATCATAGTAGTACTGGCAGCAACAGTAGCAGTAATAGCAGTAGTAGTCGTCATTGTCGCAGTAGTGATTGTTGTAGACATAGCGGCAATATTAGTAATAGTAGAAGTAATACTTTGAAGTATTAGTAGTAGTAGTCATAGCAACAACAATAGTAGTAGTATTAGCATTAGCAACAGGAGCAGAAGCAACTGTAGTTGTAGTAGTAGTGCTTCTAATAGTAATGCTAGCAGTGGGAGTAATAGTAGCAGTAATAGTTGGAGTATTAGTAGTAGTATCTGCAGTAGTAGTAATAATAGTAGTAGGTATAGTATTAGCTATAGTAGTTGCAGACGCAGTAGCAGTAGTAGTGGAAATTGTAGAAGTAGCAGCACTAATATTACTAGGAGTGGTTGTTGTTGTAGCAACAGAAGTAGTCATAGTTGTAATAGTAGTTGGAAATTAGTAGTAGTAGCAATAGTAGCAGCAAATGTAGTAGTAGTAGCAGCAGCAATGGCAGCAATAGCGATAGTGATGTTGTCTTAGTACTAGGAGTAGTAGTAGTAGTAGACACAGTGGAAGTAGTAGCAGTAGCAATAATAGTAGTAATAGTACTAGTTGTTGTTGTAATAGCAATAACAGCAGACGTAGTAGTAGTAGTAGCAATAGTTATTGTAGTAATGGTAGTAGTTGTAGTAGTCGCAGTAGTTGTAGCAACAGTAGTAGCGATAGTAATAATTATTGTAGTAGTAGCAGTAGCAGAAGTATTATTATTAGTTATAGAAGTAGTAGTAGCAGTGGAAACTATAGTAGTAGTAGTAGTAGTAGTAGCAGCTGTAATCACAGTTGTAGAAGTTTAGTACTACTAGTAGAAGTAGTAGTAGTACCAATAATAGTAGTAGTAGTAGTCATAGTAGCAGAAGAAGAATTAGCAGTGGTTGTAGTAGTAGTAGAAGCTATAGCTGTAGTAGTAGGAGTAGTATTTGCTGAAGTAGTATTAGCGGGAGTAGTAGTGGCATTATTAGTAGAAGTAGTAGTAGACGTAATAGTAGTAGTAGCAGTAGCCGCAATAGAAATAGCAATAGTGGTACAAGCAGCAATGATAGTAGTATTAGTAGTAGTATGAGAAGTGGTATTTCTAACAGTTGCAATAGTAGTTGAAGTAGTATGTAATTATAGCATTAATAGCAGTAGTTGCAATTTTAGTATTAGGAGTAGAAGCAGTAGCAGTAGCACTGGTAGCAACAGTAGTAATAGTAGTAGCAATATTAGTAGTAGCAGTATTAGTGAAAGTAGTACTGGTAGTAGTAGTGGTAGTAGCAGCTACTGTAGTAGCAGTAGTAGTAGGAGCAATAGTAGTATTAGTAGTATTGGTAGCATCAATAGTGGTTGAATTAGTAGTAATAGTAGTAGCAGCAGCTATAGTGGTAGTAGTAGCAACAAAAGTAGTTGCAGTACTCGAAGTAGCAGTAGTAGTAGTATCACCAGTAGTAGTAGCAGTAGTTTGTAGTAGTATTAGCAGCAGCAGTAGTAGCAGTTGTTGTAGTAGTAGTCGTAGTAGAAGTAGTAGCAGTAGTATTAGTAGCAGTAGTGACAATAGTAGTTGTAATAGTAGCAATAGTTGCACTACTAGTAGTAGTAGTAGCAACAGACGCAATTGCAGGAGTAGTAGCAGTAGTTGTAGTAATAGTTGTAGTAGTAGTGGTAATTGTAGTAGCAGCATACACAGTAGCAATAGTAGTAGCATTAGTAGTTGTAGTAGTGGTAGTAGTTGTAGTAGCAGTAGTAATAGTAGTTGTTGTAGTAGTAGCAGTAGCAGTGGCAGTAGAAGTAGTCACACTAGTAAGTAGTAGTAGTGGTAGTAGTAATAGTAGTAGTTGAAGCTTTCGTAGCAACAGTCTCAAAAGCGTTAGTCACAGTAGTAGCAGTAACAATAGTAGACGTAGTAGTAATAGTTGTAGTAGTAGGGGTAGTAACTGTAGTAGTTGTAATACTAGTAGTAGCAGTAGTAGAAGTAGCAACACTAGTATCAGTAGGAGTGGTAGTAGGTGTAGTAGCAGAAGTAGTTGCAATAGTAATAGTACAAGGAAATGTAGTAGTAGTAGTAGTAGTAGTAGCAGTAGTAGTAGTCGGACTAGTAGTAGTAGTAGCTGTACTAGAAGCAATTGAAGTAGTAGTAGTAGTAGTAGCAACGACAACAATAGTGCTTGTGTAGTAGTCTTAGTAGTAGCAGTTATAGCAGTAGTAGTTGCAATAGTCGTTGTTGCAGTAGTATATGTAGTAGTAATAGTAGCAAAAGAAGTAGCAAGAGAAGATATAGTATCAATAGTAGTAGTACTCTTAGTGGTATTACCAATAGTTGCAGTAGTATTATTACTATTAGTAGTAGTACTTGGGGTGGTAGTAGTTATAGTAATCATAGTAGTACTAATAGCAGTAGCAGAAGAAGTAGTAGCAGCAGTAGTTGTGACAGTTGCAGTAGTAGCAGTAGTAGCTAGAGTAGTATTAACAGAACCAGTAGCAATAGCAACAGTATTAGCACCTGCAATAGCAGCAGTAGTAGCTGTAATAGTAGTTATTATAGCATTATTAGTAGTAGTAGTAGTAGTAGCAGCAGCAGAAGTAGTAGCTGTAGTAGTAGTAATAGCAGCAGTATTAGTTGTAATAGTAGTAGTAGCAGTTATAGTAGTTGTAGTAGTGGTAGTAGTAGCAGTAGTAGCAGTAGTTGCCATAGTAGTAGAAGTAGTAGTTGTTGTTGTAGTAGTAGTAGTAGCAGTAGTCGTAGCAGCAGCAGTAGTAATAGTAGTAGATGTTGAGGTGCTTGTCGTAGCAGTAGTAGTAATAGAAGTAATAATACTAGTAGTAGCGGTATTTGTAGTAGAATCCATAGTAGCAGCTATAGTTGTAGCAGTGGTAGCCGTAGTAGAAATAGTCGTAGTCAGAAGAGTACTACTTGTTATAGAAGTAGTAGTTATAAGAGTAGTACTACCAGTTGTAAAACTACTAGTAGTAGTGGAAATGGTTATTGCTATTGTTGTTGTTGTAGCAGCAGTAGTAGTAGTAGTAGTATTAGTTGTTTTAGTAGTCACAACAGTTACATTTCTAGTAATAGTAGTAGTAGCAGCGATAGTAGTTGTTGTAGTTGATGTAGTAGCAGTAGCAGTCGTAGGAGTAGTAGTAGTAGTAGCAATAACCGTAATAGTAGTAGGAGTAGTAGTAGCAGTTGTATTAGGCATAGTAGTAGTGGTATGAGAAGTCGTAGTAGTAGCGGTAGAGGTAGTAGCAGTAGTAGCGGTACTAGTAGAAATAGTAGAAATAGTACTTATAGTAGTGGTAGATGTAGTGGCAGTAGTCGTAGCACTAGTAGAAGTGGCTGCAAAAGTAGTGGCAGTAGACGTAGTTGTTGTTCTTATTGTACCAAAACTAGTAGTAGTAGTAGTTGTTGTTGTTATTGTTATTGTAGTAGTACTAGTGGTAGAAATGGTAGTAGTAGCATTATTGTACCAAAACTAGTAGTAGTAATAGCATTATTTGTAGTATCAGTAGTAGTAGTAATAGCTGTAGCAGTAGTTGCATTAGTAGCAGTAGCAGTAGTAGTATTTAGATTAGTAGTAGTCATAGTAGTAGCAGTAATAGTAGTAGCAATTGTAGTTGCACGGGCAATAGTTGCAGTATTATTAGTTGTACCAGTAGTAGTATTAGTAATAGTAACAGTAGTAGCAGTCGTAGTATTAGTAGTAGTTCTAGTAGTAATAGCAGTAGCATCGATAGTAGTCATTGGAGTAGTAGTCCTTGTAGTTGAAGTAGTAGTAGTTGTAGTGGAAGTAGCAGCAATAGTAGTATTAGTAGTAGCTTGAGTTGTAGTAGCAGCTATAATTGAAGTAATAGGTCTAGTGTTACTAGGAGGAGGAGAAGTAGCAGTAGCCCTAATAAGTCACAATAGTTTCATTAGCAGTAATAGTAGCAGTAGTAGTAATATGAGAAGTAGTCGTAGTAGCGGTAGCGGTAGCAGTAGCAATAGTAATAGTAGTAGTAGTAGGAGCAGTAGCAATAGTGGTAGTAGCAGCAGCAACAACAGTTCAACTTGTTGTAGAAGTAGTAGTAGTAGTTGTTGTAAGTGTAGTAGTAGTAGTAGTAGATATAGTAGTAGTAGGACAAGCAGTAGTAGTTGTTATTGTACAAGAAGTCATAGTAGTAGTAGTACTAGCAGCAGTGGTAACTATAGTAGCAATAGAAGCAGTAATAGCAGCTATAATAGTAATAGAAGTAACAACAACAGTAGCAGCAGTAGTAGCAGCTACTAGTAGTAGTTGTTGTAGCAATAGTAGTAGTTGTTGTAGCAACAGTAGTAGTAGTTATAGTGCTAGTAATAGTAATACTACTACTAGTAGCAGTAGTAGTTTTAGTTGTAGTACTATCAACAGTAGTAGGAGGAGTAGTAGCAACAACAACAATAGCAGCAGGAGTAGTACTACTAGCAGCAGCAATAGTAGTCGCAGTAGCTGTAGTTGCGTAATAGTAATAGTAATAGTAGTAGTGGTAGTAGCAGTTGCAATAGTAGCAGTAGTTACGAAGTAGTAATAGCAATAGCAGTTGTGGGAATAGTATTAGTAGAAGTACTAGTTGTGGTAGTAGTAATAGTAGTACCAGTAGCAGTTGTACCAGCAGTATCAAAAGCAGTTGTCATAGTACTAGCAGTAATTCTAGTAGACATGGTAGTAGTAGTCATAGTAGTAGTAGTAGTAGTAGCAGTACTTATAGTGGTAGCAGTAGTAGCAGCAACAGTAATATTAGTAGGAGTTGCAGTAGTTGTAGTAATAGAAGTAGTCACAATCGTAATAACAATAGAAAAAGTAGTAGTAGTATCATTAGTAGTAGCAATAGCAATAGCAGGAGTACTAGTAGTGGTAGTAGTAATAGTAGTAGCAGTAGCAGTTGTACAGTAGCATCAAAAGTAGTTGTCATCTAGTAGTGGTAACAGTAGTAGACATGGTAGTAGTAGTCATAGTAGTAGTGGTAATAGTAGTAGTAGCAGTACTTGTAGTGGTAGCAGTAGTAGTACCGACAGTAGTATTGGTAGGAGTTGCAGTGGTTGTAGTAATAGAAGTAGTAGCAATAGTAGTGGTAGAAATAGTAATAGAAATAGTAGCAGTCATAGTAGTAGAAGTTGTAGTTGTTGTAATAGTAGTAGTAGTAGTCATCGTAGTGGTAGTAGCAAAAGTTTGAGTAGTAGCAGTAGAAAGAGTAGGAGTAGTGGCAGTAGCAATAATATTTGCAATAGTAGTAGCAATACTAAAGTAGCAACAGTAGCTGCTGCAGTAATAGTAGTAGCATCAGTAGTTGTAGCAGTAGTAGGCGTTGTTGTAAGAGCATAAGTAGTAATAGTATTGAAGGAGTGGTAGAACCAATGGAACTATTATTACTACTAGTAGTAATAGCAGTAGTAGTTGTAATAGTAGTAGTAGCAATAGTAATAGCAGCACTCGCAGTAAGTACAGTTTAGTATTAGTAGTAGAAGTAGTAGTTGTAGCATTAATAGTAGTAGTAACACTCCTACTACTACTACTACTATGGAAACTAACACTCCTACAACTACTACTACTGCTAGGCGAAGTAATAGTAGTACTAACATCTACTACTACTGCTACTACTACTACTATGACTACAATGACTTCTACTACTACTACGACTACTACGACTACTACTACTAGTATTGCTACTACTACCACTGCTATGACTACAACTACAACTACAACAACAACTACCACTACTACTACCACAGCAACAACAACAACAACTAGTACTACTACTACTCCTCCTCCTCCTAATGCTACTGCTATAACAACAACTACTTCTACGATTGCCATGACTACACCTACTCCTACTATTACCACTACTACTCTTACTACCACTAATCCAACTCCTACTCCAACTACAACTTATACTACTACTACTACCCCTACTCCAACTACTATTACTCCTACTACCCCTACTCCGACTCCTACCACCACTACTACCACTACTAAGGCTACTACTACTACTACTAGTAGTACTACTACTATTATTAACACTACTACTACTACTACTACTACTTCTTCTACTACTAGTGCAATTGCTACTACTACAACTCCTACTACTACTTGTACCGCTGCAACTAATATTAACACAACCACTACTACTACTATAACTGTTGCTACTACTACTACTACAACTACTACTACTACTACTATTATTTATACTAGTACTACTTCTACTATTCCTATACCTACTCTTACTACTGCTACTACAACTACTCCTACTACTACTGCTACTACTACTACTACTATAACTCCTGCTTCTACTACTACACCTAATATTACTATGCCTACTCCAAGTACTACTACACCTGGTACTACTCCTACTCCAACCCCTACTACTACTATTGCTACTACTACAAGTTCTACTACTAGTACAACAATAACAACAACTACTACAAGCACTACTACTACTACTACTACTACTACTATTACTACTACTTCTGCTACTAGTCCAACTATTATTACTACTAATACTAACACAATAACAACTACCACTACTACTGCTAATACTAACAATCCTTCTACTACTACTACTCCTAACATTGCTAAAACTTCTACAACTTGCTACTAATCTTAACACTCCTACAACTTCTATGACTATCACTCCTACTACTGCTACAACTACTACTACCCTCCAACTACTACCACCACCACTACTACTGCTGCTGTTGCTACTATGACTACTACAACAACTACTACCACTACTACAGTTATGACTACTCCTACTATTACTACAACTCTTACCATTACTACTACCACTACTCGTACTAATACTGGTAGTAGTTGTTGTTGTTGTTGTTGTATTTATAGTAGTTATAGGAGTAGTAGGAGAAATAGCAGTAGAAGTTGCTATAGTAGAAGTAGTAATAGTCGTAGTAGTAGTAGTAGGAGTAGGAGTAGCAATAGTAGGAGTAGTAGCAGTAGTAGTAGCTGCAGTAGCAGTTGAAGTAGTAATAATCGTAGTTTTAGTAATAATTATAATTGTAGGATTAGATGTAATAGTAGTACTTAAAGTAGTACTTGTACTAATAGTTGCAATAGTTGTAGTAGTTGTAGTAGCAGTAGTAGTAGTCATAGTAGCAGAACTAGTAGTACTAGTAGTACTAGTACTAGTAGTAGTTATAGTAGCAATAGTGGTCATTGTCATTGTAGTAGTAGTAGTTGTTGTTGTTGTAGTAGTGGTGGTGGTGGTGGTGGTGGTGGTCATGGTGGTGGTGGTAGTAATAATATAAGTAATAGTAGGAGTACACATAGTAGTACTACCCATACAAGTAGTGATAGTAGTAGTAGTAGTAGTAGTAGTATTATTATTAGGTTTAGTAGTAGTAGTAGTATTAGGTTTAGTAGTAGTAGAAGCAGTAGTACTATTAGTAGTAGCAGAAGAAGTTGTTTTTGTTATTGCAGTAGTAGTAGCAAATAATACTCGTAGTAGTAGTTGTAGTAGCGATCATTGTGGTGGTAGTAGTAGTAATAGTTGCTAGAGCAGCAGCAGTAGTAGTTGTAAGACCAGTGGTAGTAGTAGTAGCAATAGTTGTAGCAAATATAGTTGTACTAGCATTAGTAGTAGAGGTAATAGCACCACAAGTAGTTTTATTGTAGTAGTTGTAGTATTCACTATAGTAGTAGTAGTAGAAGCAATAGTAATAGTAGCAGTAGTTATTGTAGCTGTTGTTGTAATAGTCATAGAATTGGTTGTTGTAGGAGGAGTTTTAGTAGTATTAGTAGTAGTAGTAGTAGTAGTAGTAGAAGTAATAGTGGTAGTAGTAATAGAAGGAGTAGATATTGATTTAGTAATAGGAGTAGGAGTAGAAGTAGTAATAGTAGTAGTAAACATAGTTGTTGTAGTAGTAGGAGTAGTAGTAGTAATAGCAGGAGGAGTAGTAGGAGTAAGTGTAGTAGTTGTAGTAGGATTAGCAATAGAAGTAGTTGTAATAGCAGTAGTAGTAGTAGCAGCAGTAGTAGCAATAGCTGTAGTAAAAGTAGTAATAATAGGAGTAGTAGTACAAGTAGCTGCAAAAGTAGTAGTAGTAGTACAAGTAATGGTAGTATAAGCAGTAGTTATAGTGGTAGTAGTAATAGTAGTAGTTATAGTTGTAGTAGTTGTACTAGTAGTAATAGTAGTCGTTGTAACAGTAGTAGTTATAGTATGTGTTTTAGGAGTAATAGAAGTAGTAGCTATGGTAGTAGCAGTAATTATAGTTGTAGTAGTTTTAGTAGTAGTAGTAGTAGCAACAGCAGCAGCAGCAGTAGTAGTAAAAGTAGTTGAAGTAGGAGGAGTAGCAGTCATGGTAGTAGCAGCTGCAATAGAATTAGTATGACTAATAGTAGTAGAAGTAGTCATTGTTGTAGTAGTAGTTGTTGTAATAATCGTAGTAATAGTAGTAGTGCTAGTAGTAGTAGTAGTTGGAGGAGTAGTTGTAGGAACAATAGTAGTAGCAGTAGGAGTAATAGTTGAAGTAGTAGTAGTAGGAGGAGTAGTAGTAATAGTAGTAGTAGTAGGAGGAGGAGGAGTAGTAGTAGCTATAGTAGCAGTAGCAATAGTATTAAGAGTAGTAGTGGTGGTCCTAGTATTAGTAATAGTAGTAGTAGGAGTGGTAGTTGTAATACTAGTAGTAGTAGTTGTTGTTGTACTAGTAGTATTTGTAGTAGCAGCAATAGTAGTAGTTGTTATTGTAGCATTAGTAGTAGCAACAGCAGTAGTGGTAGTCATAAGATGAGTAGCAGTATTAGTCACTGTAGTAGTAGCAATAGTCACAGTGACTATAGTTGTAGTAGATCTAATAGTAGCTGCAATAGCAGTAGCAGTAGTAGTGTTGTTGTAGTAGTAGTAGTACTAGTAGTAGCAGTAGTAGTTGAACTAGTTTTAGCCATAATAGTACAAGAAGCTGCAGTCTTTGTAGTTGCTATTGTAGTCATAGTCGAAGTAGTAGTAGTGGTACTAATTATAGCAGCAACAGTAGTAGTAGTAGCAGTAGAAGCAGTAGTAGTAGCAATAGTTTTAGTAGAAGTGGTGGTGGTAGTAGTAGTAGTAGTTGTTCTAGCAGCATAATCGATAGTAGCAGCAGGAGTAGTAGTTGTTGTAGTAGTAATAGTAGTTATCACAGTTGTAGTAGTTGTAGCAACAGTAGTAGTAGCAGTGGTAATTGTTGTACTAGTAGCAACAGTACTATTAATAGTAGTAGTAATAGCATTAATAGTAGTAGTATTAGCAATAGTAGTAGTTGTTTAACTAGCAGTAGTAACTAAAGTAGTAGTAGCAGCAACAGTAGTAGAAGTAGTAGTTGCTGCAGTTGCTAGAGTATCAATAGTGGAAGTAGCAACAGTTGTAGTAGTACTAGTAGTTGTAGCAGTTCTAGAAGTTGTAGCAGTTGTAGCAACAAAAATATTAGTTGAAGTTGTAGAAGTTAAAGCAATAGTTATAATAGTAGAAGTAGTTGGGGTAGTAGTATTTGAAGTAGCAGCAATAGTTGTAGAAGTGGTAGTAGTAGCAAGAGTAGTAGTAGCAAAAGTAACAGAAGCAATAGATGTAGTCACAGGAGTAGTAGCAGTAACTGTAATAGTAGTGGCAATAGTAGTATTAGCAGTAGTAGCAGTAGTAGTTATTGTTGTTTGAGATGTAGTAGTAGTCATAGTAGTAGCAGTAGTACTAATAGAAGCAATAGTAGCAGCAGTAGCAGTAGTAGAAGTAGTAGTAGTAATAGTAGTAGAAATAATAGTAGTCGTAGTAGTAGTAGTAGTAGTCGGAGTCCAAGTAGTAGGAGAGGTAGTAGTACTTTTCATTATTTTGAACGTAGTAGTGGTTGTTGTTCTAGAAGCAATAGCAGTATAGCTCCAATTGAAGCAGCAGTAGTAGGAGATGTAGTAGTAGTAGTAGAAGTAGCAGTAATAGTAGAAGTAGTAGTAGAAGTTGTAGTGTTAATAGTAGTAGTAGAAGTGTTAATAGCCACAATAGTAGTAACAGTAGTAGCATTAGTAGTGGTAGTTGTAGTATTAGTAGTAGTAATAGTTATAGTAGTAGTAGTAGCAGCAGTAGTAGTAGAATTAGAAGTAGAAGTAGTAGAAGTAGCAATAGTAGTACTAGAAGAAGAAGTAGTAGTAGTAGTAATAGTTGTTATTGTTGTTGTTCCAGTAGTAGTAGCAATAGTAGTAGTAAAAGTAGAAGTAGAAGTAGTTGTAGAAGCAATAGTAATAGTAGCTGTAGTAGTAGTAGTAGTTGTTGTAGTAATAGTGGTAGTAGTCATAGCAGTTGTAGCAGTAGTAGTTGCAGCAGCAGCAATAGCCGCAGTTGTATTGCTGGAGGTAGTATTACTACCAGTATTAGTAGTAGTAGTAGAAGTAGTAGTCATAGCAATAGTCGTAGTAGTAGTAGTAGGAGAAGTAGTAGTAGTAGTAGTAGAAGAAGAAGAAGAAAAAGTAGTAGTAGTAGTAGAACTAGTAGAAGTTGTAGTAGAAATAGTTGTAGTTGTAGCACTAGTGGTAGCAGTTGTACCAATAGTAATAATAGTAGTAGTAAAAACATTAGAAGAAGCTGTAGTAGTATTGGCAGATGCAGTAGGAGTCATAATAGCCGTAGTAGCAGCAGTACCAGCAATAGTTGTATTAATAGGTGTAGTAGTGGTATTAGTTGTATCAACAATAGCAGTATCAGTAGGAGTAGCAGTAGTAGTAGCAGCATCTAGAGTGTGAGAAGTTGCAGCATCAGTCGTAGTAACAATAGTAGTAGTAGTCATATCAGCTGTAGTAGAAATAATTATAGTTGTAGTCGTAGTCATAGTAGCATTAGCAGCATTAGCAGCGGTAGTAGTAGTAGTATTGCTAGTGGTGGTAGTAGTAGTAGTAATAGTAATAGTATTGTAAGTGGTGGTAGTAGTATTGCTAGTGGTGGTAGTAGTAGTAGTAATAGTAATAGTATTGTAAGTGGTGGTAGTAATATTGCTAGTAGTAGTAGCAATAGTTGTACGAGAGATTGTTGTAGCAGTGGCAGTAGTAGTAGCAGTAGTAATAGCAATAGTTGTCGTAATAACAATAGCTGTAGTAGTTGCAGTAGCAATAGTAGAAGAAGAAGCAGTAGTAGTAGTAACGAAACTAGCAAAAGTAGTTATAGATGTAGTAGTAGTTGCAACAAGAATAGTAGAAGTAATAGTAGCAGTACCACCAGCAATAGTAGTAGCTGCAGTAACAGTAGTAATAGTAGAAATAGAAGTATCAGTAGTAGTAGTAGCTCTAGTAGCAATAGTAATAGTAGTTGTAGCAATAGCAAAGGTAGTAGCAGAAGTTGTAGCAACAACAATAGTATTATTAGTAGCAGTAGTTGTATTTGTTGTAGTAGTAGTGGTAGCTGCAACAACAATAGTAGTAGCAGTCATAGAAGTAACAGTAGTAGTTGTTGTAGTAATAGTAATAGTAGTCATAGAAGTTGTAGTAGTAGTAATAGCAATTGCAGTAGTTGCAGTACTAGAAATTGCAGCAGTACTATTAGTATTAATAGTTATAGTAATAGTAGTGGCAGTAGTAGCAGTACCCATTATAGCCGCTGTAGTAGTTGCAGAAGTAGTAGTAGTAGTAGTAGCAGCAGTAGCAACAGTACTATTAGCAGTAGGAGTTGTAGTAATAGTAGTTGAAGTAGTAGGAGTTGTGGTAGTTGTTATCGTAATACAACTATTCATAGCATTAGCAGTGAGAGCTTCACTATTTGTAGCAATAGTAAAAGTAGTAGTAGTAGTAGTAGCAGCAGTAGTCCTAGTAGTATAAGTAGTAGTAGCAATAGTAGCTATCGTAGTAGTTATCGAAGAAGTAGATGTTGTAGTAGTAATAGCACTGGTAGGACAAGTAGTGGCAAAAGTTGTAGTAGAAGTAGGAATAGCAGTAGTATTGGTGGTAGTAGTAGTAGTACATGTCATAGTAGTAGCTTTGGTAGTAGTAGTAGCAACAGTTGTAGCATTAGTAGTACTAGTAGTAGTTGTTATAGTACTAGTAGTAGCAGTAGCAGTGGTATTAGTAATAGTTATAGTTGTAGTAGTAGTAGAAGTTGTAGTAGTAGTAGCAGATGTAGTACAAGTAGTTGCAGTAGTAGTGGTCATAGTAATCATAACATTAGTAGTAACAGGAGTAGAAGTAGTTGTATAAGCAGTAGCAGTCGCTATAGTAGTGGTATTGGTAGCAGTTATTGTAGCATTAGTAATAGGAGGAGGAGGAGGAGGAGGAGGAGGAGTAGCAGTAGTTGTAGTAGTAGCAGTAGCAGTAGCAGCAAAAATAATAGTAGTGATATTAGTAGGAGTAGTAGTTGTTGTTGTTGTTGGAGTAGTAGTAGCAGTCGTAGGAGTACTAGTAGGAGTAGCAATAGTAGTACTAGTAGAAGTCGCAATAGTAGAAGTTGCAGTACTCATATTAGTAGTAGTAGTAGCAGTTGTTGTTGTAGTATTAATAGAAGGAGTTGAAGTTGTAGTAGTAGCAATAGTAGCAGTAGTAGTATTTGTAAAAAAAGTAGTTGTAGTAGTAATAGTAGTAGTAGTAGTAGAAGTAGTAAAAGTAGTACAAGGACTAGTAGTAGTAGCATTAGTAGCAATAGCAGTAGTAGTTGTAGTAGGAACAGTAGTAGGAGCAGCCACAGCAGTAGCAGTGGTAGTAGTAATCGTAGTAGTAGTAGTAGCAATGGTAGTAGTAGTGTTGCAGCAGTTCGAGGAGTAGCAGTAGTAGCAGTAGTAGCAATAGTAGTTATAGTAGTAGTAGTAAAAGCAGTAATTGTGGTGGTGGTAGTAGTAGTAGTAGTACTAGTTGCTGTTGCAATCGTGGCAGCAGCTGTAGCAATAGTACTAGTTGTTGTTGTTATAGTGGTGGTAGTCATCATTGTTGAAGTAGTAGCTGGGGTGGTAGTTTTATTATTATTAGTAGTAGTAGCTATAGGAGAGGAAATAGTAGTTGTAGTAGTAGTAATATTGTAGTAGAAGTAGTAGTAGTCGTTGTAGTAGCAGTAGCAATAGTAGTAGTAGTAGTAGTAGTAGCAGCAATAATAGTAGTAGTAGTTGTTGTTGTTGTTGTAGTAGTAGCAGCAACAACAGTAGTAGTGCTAGTAATAGTAGTAGCTGTTATTGTAGCAGTAGTTGTAGTAACAATTATAGATGTAGTAGAAAGAGTTCTTGTTGTATTAGTACTAGTAGTAGTAGGAGGAGGAGTAGCAGTACTAGTAGTAGTACTAGTAGTAGTAGTCGTAGTACTAGTACTAGTGCTAGTATTAGTAGCAGTTGTAGTAGTACCAGAAGAAGCAGAAGTAGCAGAAGTGATAGTAGTCATTGTTGCTATTGTTGTTGTTATTATAGTAGTACTAGTAGTAGTAGTAGTTGTTGTTGTTATTATTGTAGTAGCAGCAACAGTAGTAGCAGTACTAATAGTAATATTAGTAGTAATAGTAGTAGAAATAGTAGTGGTAGTAGGTTTAACAACAACAGTAATAGTAGCAAAAGTAGTAGCTGCATTAGTAGGGTAAGTTGTAGAAGTAGGAGTAGGAGTTGTAGGAGGTGTAGTAGTAGTGATAGTAATAGTAGGAATAGTAGTAGTAGTTGTTGTTGTAGTAGGAGTTGTAGTTGTGGAAGTAGTAGTAGGAGTAGTAATAGGATTAGGAGTTGGAGTGGTAGTAGTACCAGAAGTTGTAGTAGTAGTAATAGGAGTAGTTGCTGTAGTAGTATTTGTTGTAGTAGTAGCAGTAATAGTAGTAGTTGTAGGAGTTGTAGTGGTAGAAGTAGCAGGAGTAGTAGGAGGAGGAGGAGTAGAGTAGTAATAGTTGTTGTTGTAGAAGTAGTAGTAATAGTAATAGAAGAAGAAGAAGAAGTAGTAGTACATGTAATAGTAGCACTAGGATTAGTAGTAGTAATTGTAGTAGCAGGAGTAGGTGTAAGAGTAGAAGAAGAAGTAGTAGGAGTAGTAGTAGTGGTTGTAGGAGTGGTGGTAGCAGTTGTAGGAGTAGTAGTAGGAGTAGCAATAGAAGTAATTGCTGAAGTAGCAGTAAACATTAGTAGAAGTAGTAGTAGGAC
Organism: Trichopus zeylanicus subsp. travancoricus; assembly: GCA_005019695.1. NCBI lineage: Eukaryota > Viridiplantae > Streptophyta > Magnoliopsida > Dioscoreales > Dioscoreaceae > Trichopus > Trichopus zeylanicus. The sequence goes on from RXID01021758.1 coordinate 61,957, forward strand.
TAGTAGCAGTAGTTCCAGAAGTAGTAGTCATAGTAGTAGTAGCAGCAGGAGCAGAAGTAGTAGTAGTAGTAGCCCCAGTAGAATTAGTAGAAGTAGTAGGCAGTAATAACAATAGCAGTAGTAGGAGTATAGCAGTAATACTAGTAGTAGCAGCAGAAGTAGCAACAACATCAATAGTAGTAAACGTAGAAGGAGAAGTAGTAGTCTTAGTAGTATTAGCAGTCATAGTAGTAGTTGTAGCAGTAGAAGTAGCAGTAGTAATAGTAGTAGTAACAACAAAAGTAGTACCAGTAGTACTAGTAGTGGGTTGTACTAACAGTAGTAGTAGTAGTAGCAGTAGTAGCAGAAGTAGTTGTAGTAGTAGCAGTTATAGTAGTAGTAGGAGTAGCAGTTTCAATAGTCGCACTAGTAGTAGTCACAGAAGCTTTAATAGTAGCGATAATAGTAGTAATTGCAATAGCAGTAGTAGTAGTGGTAATAATAGATGCAACACTAGCAGTCGTGGTAGCAGAAGCAGCTGCAGTAGCATTACTAGTAGTAGTAGGAGTAGTTGCTATAGCAGGAGTAGCAATAGTGGTATTAATAGTAGTAGCCATAGCAGAATAGCAACAATACCAATAGTAGTAGCATCAGCAGTAATAGTAGTCGTAGTCAAAGCAGTAGTAGTGGTAGTAGTAGTAACAATAGTAGCAGTTGCAATAGTCACAATAGTAGAAGCAGTAGAAGCAGTAGAAGTACTAGTATAAGTAGTAGCAGTAGTGCAATTAGTAGAAGTATTAGAAGTAGTAATAGTAGGAGTAGTAGTAGTAACCGAAGGAGCAGTAGTAGCAGTTGGAGGAGTAATAGTAGTAGTACTAGTAGCTGCAACATTAGTAGTAGAAGAAGTAGTAGTAGTTGTACTACCAACTGTAGCTGCAATAGTAGTAGTAGTAATAATAGTTGTACGATAGCAGCAGTGGTAGTAGGAGTAGTAAGGGGAGCAGGAATAGCTGTAGAAGTTGTAGTTGTTGTAGTTGTAGTTATAGTAGTAGTAGTATTGGTAGTATTAGTCATAGTTGTGGTAGTAGTAAAAGTAGTTGTGGTAGTAGAAGTAGTAGTAGGAGTAGCAGTAGAAGCAGTAGTAATAGTAGTAGTAATAGAGGAAGTCATAGGAATAGTAGAAGTAGCTATAGTAGTAGAAATAGTAGTCGTAATAGTAGTAGTAGTTGTTGTTGTTGTTGTTGTTGTAGTAGGACTCGTAGTAGTTGAGGTAATAGTAGTAATAGTGGTAGTAGTAGTAGCAGTACTTGTAGTAATAATAGTACTGTTAGGAATAATAGTAGTTATAGGAGTTGTAGTAATAGTGGTAGTAACAGTAGTAGTTGCTGAAGTAGTAGTAATAGTAGTACTAGTAGTAGTACTAGTACTACTATTACTACTACTACAACAATATTGGTATTAGTAATAGTAGTAGTAGTTGTAATAGTAGTAATTATTGTTGTTGCAGTAGTCTTAGTAGTAGTTATAGTAGTAGCAGTAGTTGTAGTACAAGTTATAAAAGTAGTAGTAGCAATAGCAGTAACAGTAGTAGTAGTAGTAGAAGAAGAAGTTGTTCTGGTCGTTGCAGTAGTAGTAGTAGTAATACACATAGTAGTAGTAATAGTGGTCCTTGTATCATTAGTAGTAGTAGTTGTGAGAGCTGCAACAGTAGTAGTAGTTGTAAAGCAAGCGCAGCAATAGTAGCAGTTGTAGTAGCAATAGTCGCAGCAACTGTACTTGTAGTAGCACTAGTAGTAGCGGCAATAGGAGCAGAAGTAGTAGTGTTGTAGCAGTACTAGTAGTCACTGTAGTAGTAGTAGTAGTAGTAATAGTAGTAGTAGCAATCGTTGTTGAAGTTGTAGTCTTAGTAGTATTAGAAGTAGTAGTAGTAGAAGGAGCAGCAATAGTAGTATTTGTAGCAACAGTAGTAGTGTTAGTAGTAGCAGTAATACTAGTAGTAGTTGTTATAGCAACACAATCAATTGTAACAGTAGTAGTTGTTGTTGTAAAAGTAGTAATAATAATAGTAGTAGTAGTTGTAGTAGTAATAGCAATCATAGTAGCAGTAGTAGTAGTAACAGTAGTAATGTTAGTACTAGCAGTACTAGTGGATGTAGTTATAGTAGTAGGAGTAGCAGTGGTAATTGTAGTTGTAGTAGCTGAAGGTGTAGGAGCAACAGTAGCAGTGGTAGAACAAATAGTTGTAGAAGTGGCAAGAGTAGCAGTCGTATTAGTTCTAGTAGTGGTGGTGGTGGTGGTGGTAGTAGTAGTAGTAGTTGTAGTAGTAGTAGAGGTAGTAGTAGTAGTAATAGTAATGGTAGTAGTAGTATTGGTTCAAGTAGTTGTAGTAGCAGTAGAAGTTATAAAAGTAGTAGTACTTGTATTAGTCGTAGTAGAAGCAGTAGCAGTAGCAGCAGCAATAGTGGTAGAAAGTAGTAGTAGTACTAATAGCAGCAGCTGCAGCAACAACAGCAACACCAGTAGTCGTAGTTGTTGTAGTAGTAGTAAAAGTAGTAGTTGTAGTAGTTGTTGTGGTTGTTGTGGTTGTTGTTGTTGTGGTTGTTGTTGTACTAGTAGTAGGACAACTAGTAGTAGCAGTTTTACTAGTAGAGTAGTAGTTGTAGTAGTAGCAGTAGGAGTAGAAGAAATTATAGTTGTACTTGGAGTAGGAATAGGAGTAGTAGTTGCAGTAGCAGTCATAGGAGTAGGAGCAGGAGCAGGAGTAGTTAGAGCAATAGTAGGGGTAGTAGAACTAGTAGTTATAGCAGCAAAAGAGGTTGCAATAGTAGGTGAAGTTGTAGTTGCAGTAGTAGGAGTACGAGTAGTAGTAGTAGTAGTAGTAGTAGTAGTAGCAGCAATAGTAGTAGTACTAAAAGTTGTAGTTGTAGTGGTTTTAGCAGTAGTAGTAGATGCAGTAGTAGTAGTAGTAGTAGTAGTAGTTGTTGTTGTTGTTGTTGTTGTAGTAGTAGTAGTAAGAGGAGGAGGAGGAGGAGTAATAGTAGTAGTGGTGGTAGGAGTACTTGTAGTAGCAGTTGTACTTGTAGAGTAATAGTTGTTGTTGTTGTGGTATGAGTAGGAGTAGTAGTTGTTGTAGTAGGAGTAGGAGTAGGAGTCATAGTTGTAATAGTAGAAGAAGTAGCAGTAGTAGTACTAGTAATGGTTGTCGTGGTAGTAGCAGCAGTTGCAATAGGACTTGTTCTTGTAGTAGTAATAGTTATTCTAGCAGTGGTAGTACTTGTAGAAGTAGTATTAGGAGGAGGAGTGGTAGTAGTAGTAGTAGTAGTAATAGTTGTAGCATTAGTAGTCGTAGTCATACTATTGTTAGTTGTAGTAGTAGTAGGAGTAGGAGTAAGAGTAAGGTTAATAGTAGAAGAAGTTATAGTGGTAGCAGTAGTAGCAGTAGCAGAAGTAGGAATACAAGTTTTATTAGCAATAATAGGAGTAGGAGTAGTAGTATCAGTAGCAGGAGGAGGAGTAGGAGTAGGAGTAGTCATAGAAGTAGGAGTAGCAGTAGTTTGAGTAGTAAGCATAGTAGTAGTAGTAGCAGGAGTAAGATTAGTAGTAGTAGTAGTAGTAGCCGAAGTAGGAGTAGTAATAGTAGCAGTAATTGTAGTAATAGTAGTAGTAGTTATTGTAGTAGAAGTATTAGAGTAGTAGGAGTAGGAGTAGTAGTAGAAGTTATAGTAGTTGGAGTAGTCATAGTAGTAGTTGTTGTTGTTATATGAGTAGAAACAGTAGTTGCAGCAGAAGTATTATTAATAGCCGCATTAGTAATCGCAACAATAGTAGTCGTAGTAGCAGCAGCAGCAACAGTAGTTGTAGTAGCAGTAATAGTAGATGCAGCAATAGTAGTAGCAGCAGAAGTAGAAGCAACTATAGCAGTGGTAGTAGCAGTAGTAATAAAAGCAATAGTAGCAGTAGTAGTAGTAGGAGAAGTCGTGGTGCAAGTAGCAATAGCTATAGTAGTAAGAGAAGTAGTTAGAGTAGCAGTAGTAGAAGTAGTAGAGTAGTAGCAGTAGTAGTTGTTGTGGTTGTGATAGTAAGCGAAGGAGGAGGAGGAGGAGGAGGAGGAGTAGTAGTAGTTGTAGTACTACTAGTAGTAGCAGTAGTTGTTTCGATAGTACTAGTAGCAGTAGTTGTGGTTCTAGGAGAAGTAGTACTAGTAGTAGTTGTTGTAGTTGCTGTTGTTATTGTTGTAGTAGTAGTAGTTAGAGCAATAGTAGTAGCAGCAGTAGTAGCAATAGTCCCAGTAGTAGCAATAGTAGCAGTAGTAATAGTATTAATAGCAATTATAGTAGATGTAGCAGAAGTAGTCAAAACCATACTACTACTAGTAGTAATAATAGAATCATCAACAACAGTAGTAATAAAAGTAATAGTAGAAGTAGTATTAGTAGTGGAAGTAGTAGTGGTAGTTGGGTAGTAGGAGCAGTAGCTGAAGTATTATGAGAAATAGTTAGAGTAACAACAACAGTAGTAGTGGTAGTACTTGTAGCAGAAGTAATAATAGCAGCAATAGTAGTAGTAGTTGTTGTTGTAATACTAGCAGTAGTTGTTGTTGTAGGAGAAGTAGTTGTTGTTGTAGTTGAAGTTGTTCGAAAAGTAGTAGTAGTAGTTGTTGTTGTAGTAGTAGAAGTAATTGTAGAAGTGGTACTATTTGTAGCAATAGTAGTAATTAGTAGTAGTAGCAGTAGTAGTAGTAGCAGCAAAAGTAGCAGTCTTAGTAGTAGTAGTAGTAGTAGAAGTAGCAGTAGTAGCCGCAATAGTAGTAGCAGTAGTAGTGTTAGTAGTTGTAGCAGGAGCAGCAACAGCGACAGTAGTAGTTGTAGTTGTAGCAGTAGTAGTAGTTGAAGTATTAGAAGTAGTAGCAACCATAGCAGCAGAGGTAGTAGTTGTTGTAGTAGTAGTAGTAGCAATAGTAGTAGAGGTAGAAGTGGTAGTAGTAGTAATTTTAGTAGTAGTAGTTGTTATTGTTGTAGTAATAGTAGTAATTGTAGTAGTTGTTGTTGTTGTTATTGTCGTAGTAATATTAGTAGTTGCAGTAGTAGTAGTGGTGGTAGTCATTGAAGCAGTAGTAGCAGGAGTAGTAGTAGTAATAGTAGTAGTAGTAGTAGTAGTAGCAATAGCTATAGTAGTAGTACTTGTAGTACAAGTAGTAGTAGTAGTAGCAGCAATAGTCAGAGTAGTAGTAGGAATAATTGCAGTTGCCGTAGTAGGAGCAGCAGTAAAAGTAGTACTAGTTGTCTTAATAGTTGGGGTACTAGTAAGAGTAGTAGTAGTAGCATGTGTAGTAGTAGAGAAAGTGGAAGTAGCAGTAACGAGAATAGTAGTTGTAGTAGTGGTAGTTATCATAGTAGAAGTAGCAATAGTAGTAATAGAATGAGAATTAGTTATAGTAGTAGGAGCGACAGAAGTAGTAGTAGTAGTTAGTAGTAGTAGTAATAATTGTAGTACTTGTAGTCATAGTAATAGTAGTTGTAATATTAATAGTAGTAGCAACAGCAGCAGTAGTAATAGTAGCTGTAGTAGTAGTAGTAATAGTAGTAGCAATAGTAATTATAGTTGTAGTAATAGTAGTAGCAGCAGTAGCAGCAGCAGCAGTAGTAGTATTTGTAGTAACAACAGTAGCAATAGTTGTAGTAGCAAAAGTAGTTGCGGTCATAGTAGCAGTTGTTGTTGCAGCAGCAGTAGTAGCAGTAGCAATAGAGTGCTAGCAGCAGCAACAGCGGTAGTAGTTGTTGTTGTATTAGTGGTAGTAGCTATAGTAGTAGTTGTAGTAGTAGTTGTAGTAGTAGAAGTAATAGTAGTAGTAGGAGTAGGAGCTAGAATAGTAGTAGTATTAAAAGTTGTAGTTGTAATAATAGTAGTAGCAATGGTAGTAGGAGGAGGAAGAGGAGGCGTAGCTGTTTTAGTAGTAGCTATTTTAGTGGTAGCCATTGTAACTATAGCACTATTAGTAGGTGTAGTAGCAACAGTTGTAGTAGTAGCAGTAGTACATGTAGTATTAGCAGCCGCAATAGTAGTAGCAGGAGTAGTAGTGCCAGTAGTAGTATTAGTAGTATTAATAGTCGTAGTAGTAGCAGTAGTGGTAGTTTTAGTAGTATCATTTGTTGCAATAGTGATAGTAGTAGTAGCAGCAGCAGAAGTAGTAGTAGCGAGAGTAGTAGTAGCAGTAATAGTAGTAGTAGGAGGAGTAGTAGTAGTAGCAGTAGCCATAGCTGCAATAGTAGTATTAGTAATAGTAGTACTTGTAGTAGTAGTAGCAGTAGTAGCAGTAGCAATAGTAGTAGTACCAATTGTAGTATTAGCAGTAGTAGTTGACGTAGTACTGGTAGTTGCAGTAGTTGTCACAGTAGTAGAAGTAGCAAAAGTAGTAGCATTAGTACTAGTAGTAGTAGTTGCCATAGTAGTAATAGCAATAGTAGTAGTAGCATTTGTTGTCGTAGTCGTAGTAGCAGTCGTAGTAGCACCAGAAGTAGTAGTTGTAGTAGTTGTAGCATTTGTAGTAGTAGTAGTGGTAACCGTAGCAGCAGCAGTTGTAGCTGTAGTACTATTATTAATAGTACTAGCAGTAGTAGTATTAGTTGTAGCAGTGGTACAAGGAGAAGTAATAGCAGTGATAGTGGTAGAAGCTATAGCAGCAACATCAACAATAACAACACCAATAGTAGTTATAGTAGTAGTAATAGCAGTAGTAGTGGTAGTAGCAGCAGCAACAGTATCAGTATTAGCAGTAGAAGTAACAGCAGTAGTAGCAACAGTAACAATAGCAGCTGTAATAGTAGTAGTAGTAGTAGTAGTGATAGTTGCAATAGTAGTTATAGTTGCAGTTGGTGTAGTAGTAGTTGTACAAGCCGCAACATGAGTAGCTGAAGTAGTGCACGAAGTCGTAGTAGTATCGGTACTAGTAGCTGTAGTAGTTGTAGTAGTTGTAGCAATTGTAGAAGCAGCAATAGTGGTAGCAAAAGTAGTAGTAGTTGTACTAGTAGTACTTGTTGTCAAAGTAGCAGTAGTAGCAACAGTATTAGTAGTACTAGTAGCAAAAGCAGTAATAGTAGTAGTAGCAGCAGCAGTAGCAGCAGTAATAGCCACAGTTGTAGTAGTAGTAGTAGCATCAGCAGTAGCACTCAATAGTAGCAGTAACAGTAGTGGTAGTAGTAGTAGTGCAATAGTAGTAGTCGCAGTAGTACTTGTATTAGTTGTAGTAGAAGCAATAGCAGTAGCAGCAGCAATAGTGGTAGTTGTAGTATTAGTTGTAGTAGTAGTGGAAATAGTATTAGTTGTAGTAGTGGTAGTGGCAGTAGTAGTAGAAATAGCAGTAATTGTAGTAGTAGTAGTAGTAGAAGAAGAAGTAGTAGCTGTTGTAGTAGTAGTAGCAACAATTGTAGTAGTGGTAGTAGTAGTAGCAGTTGTAGCTGTAGTAATAGTAGTAGTAGTAGTAGTAGTAGTAGCAGTAGCCGCAACAACAATAGTACTAATATTAGTAGCAGCTATAGTAGTAGTAGTAGCAGTAGGAGTAGTGGTAGAAGAAGTAGTAGTAGTGGTGGTAATTATAATTATATTAGTAGTAGTAGTAGTAGCAACAGTAGTAGTAGCAGTAGTCATAGAAGTAGTAGTTGTACCAATAGTCTTAATAGCAGTGGTAGTTATAGAAGTAGTAGTAGTTATATTTGTTATATTATTAGCAGGAGCAACAACTATAGTAGTAGTACTAGTAGTATTTTTGGTAGTTGTTGTTTTTGAGCCATAGTTGTTGTAGCAGTAGTAGTAGTTATAGTAGTAGTAGTAATAGTACTAGCAAAAGTAGTAGACATAGCAGTAGTAGTCGTAGTAGTTGTTGTTGTAGTTGAAGTATTAGTAGTAGAAGTAGCAGCAACAATAGCAGTAGTAGTGGAAGTAGAAGTAATACTAGTGGCAGCTGTAGTATTTGCAGGAGTAGCAGAAGCGGTAATAATAGCAGTAGTAGTAGTTAGAGCAGTAGTAGCAGTAGTAGTGGTAGCATCAGTTCTAGTAGTAGCAGTTGCATCAGTAGTAGTAGTAACAACAATAGCAGCAATTGTAGTGGTAGTAGTAGCACCAGTAGTAGTAGTAGTAGTAGTAGTAGTAGTAGTATTAGTTGCATTATTAGCAATAGTAGATGTAGTAGCAGTAGTTGAAGCTATAGTAGTAGTAGTGGTAGTAAAAGTAGTTGTATTAGTAGTAGTAGTAGCAGTAGTACTAATAGCAGCAATAGCAGTATTAATATTAGCAGAAGTAGTTATAGAAATAGTAGTAGTAGTCGTCGTCGTCGTAGTAGTAGTAGTTATTGTAGTAGTAATAGTTGTAGTTGTGGACGTGGTAGTAGTAGTTATAGTAGTAGCAGTTGTTGAAGTAGTAGTACTAGTAGTAGTAGTTGTTGTTGTTGTTGTTGTTGTTGTATTGGCAGTAGTAGTAGGAGTAATAGTAATAGTAGAGGAAGTAGTCATTCTAGTGGTAGTAGGAGTAGTAATAGTAGTACCGAAAGTAGTCATTGTAGTAGTAGTAATCACAAAAGTAGTTGTTGTGGTAGAAGTAATAGTTGTAGAAGTTGTAGTAGCAGGAACAGCAGTAGTAGTAGTAGTAGTAGTAATAATAATAATAATAATATTAGTTGTAGCAGTAGTAGCCGCGGCTGAAGTGGTATTAGTAGGAGTAGCAGCAATTGTAGCAATAATAGAAATAATAGCAGCAACTGTATTAGTAGTAGCAGTAGCAGCAGTAGCCGTAGTAGCGGTATCATCCAGAGTAGTAGTAGCCGTTGCATCAGTAGTTGTAATAGCAATAATAGCAGTTGTAGCAGTGGTTGTAGTAGCTGTAGTAATAGTAATAGCAGTAGTAGAAGTAGTATTGGTAGCAGTAGTAGAAGCTGTAGTAGTAGTAGCAGCAACAGTAGTACCAGTCGAAGTCCTAGTAGTTATAGTTGCAAAAGTAGTCATACTGGTAGTTGTAGCAGTAGTAGTAGTAGTCGGAGAAGTAGCAGTAGTAGCAGTAGTAGCTATAGTTGTAGTAGGAGTAGAAGTCGTAGTAGTAGCAGTGGTGGCAGAAGTAGAAGAAGTAATGGTAGCAGTAGTTGTTGTTGAATCAACAGTAGCAGCAGCAGTAGCAATAGTAGCAATGAAAGAAGTGGAAGTAGTAGAAGTAGTAGTAGTAGTAGTTGTAGCACCAGAAGTAGTAGTAATAGGATAGTACTAGCACTAGAAGTAGTAGTCATTGTTGTGGCAGTAGCTGTAGTAGCAGTAGTAGCGATAGTTGTAGTAGTTGTTGTAGTAGTTGTAGCAGACATAGTAGTTGCTGCAGTAGTAGAAGTAGTAGTAGTAGCAGAAGTAGTAGTAGCTGTAGTAGCTGAAGGAGCTGTCGTAGGAGTAGTAGTTGTAGTTGTACTGGTGGTAGCAGCCGCAATAGCAATAGAAGTAGTAGCAGAAGTAGTTGTTATAGCGAAAGTGGCAATATCAACTGTAGTAGCTGTAGTATTAGTAGTAGTAGCAATAGTAGTAGTTGTAGGAGGAGGAGAAGTAGGAGAAGTTGTAGCACATGTGGTAGTTGGAGAAGTAGCAATAGTTGGAGCTGTAGTATTTGTATTAAGAGTAGCATTAGCAACTGTAGTAGTAGAATTAGTTCTAGTTGCAGTAGTAGTAGGAGTATTAGTAGTAGCAATAGTGGTTGCAATACTAGTAGTAGTTGGAGTAGTCATCGTAGGAGTATCACTACTAATAGAAGCAGTAGCAGTTGGAGTGGTAACAGTAGTAGTAGTAGAGGTAGAAGGAGTATTACTAATAGCCGTAATAGTAGCAATTGTAGTAGTAGCAGTTGGCGCAGGAGTTGTAGTATTAGGAGTAGCTATTGCATTTGCCGTAGTCGAAGAAGTAGGAGTAGAAGAAATAGTAGCAATAGTAATTATAGTTAGAGCATTCATAGTAGTTGTAGTAGTAGTAGCAGTACTTGTAGTCATAGTTGTAGTAGTATGAGTTGTAGTAACGATAGTAGTAGTAGTTGTAGTAGTAGTAACAGTAGCAACTGTATTTACTGTAGTAGTACTCAGAGCAATACTAGTAGTAGGAGTACTTGTTGTAGTTGTAGTAACAGTAATAGTAGTAGTAGTAGTCATAGTAGTAGTTGTAGCATTAGTAACAGTACTAGTAATGGTAGTAGTAGAACTAGCTATAGGAGCAGTAGCTAGAGTAGAAGCAATAGCAGTATTAATAGTAGCAGTAATATTAGTAGTAGTAGTAGTAGTAATTGTAGAAGCAGTAATAGTAGTAGTAGTAGTAGCAGTAGTAGCAGTTGTAGTTGTTGTTATTGTAGCAAAAGTAGCAGTAGTCACAGTAGTAGTAGTAGTAGCAGTAGTAGTTGTAATTGTAGTAGTAGCAGTAGTAGTTATAGTAGAAGTAGTTGTAGCAGAAATAATAGTAGTATAAGTTGCATTAGTAGTAGAATTATTGGTAGTAGTAGTAGCAGTAATAATAGTAGTTGTTGTAGTAGGAGGAGGAGGAATAGGAGAAGGAGGAGGAGGAGGAGGAGCAGTGGTAGTAATAGTTGTAGTAGTAGTAGTTGCCATTGTAGTAGTTGTAGCAAGAGTTGTAGTAGTATATACAATGGCAACAGTAGAAGCAAGGGCAGTAGTAGTAGTATTAGCAGTAGTAGCAGTAGTAGGGATAATAGCAGTAGTAGCAGTCGTAGAAGCAGTAGAATTAGTAGTTGTTGTTTTGTAAGTTGGGGTAGTAGTAGTAGTAGCATTAGTATCAAGAGTCGTATTAGTGGTAGTATAAGTAGTGGCAACAACAATAGTAGTCATAGTAGTGGTAGTTGTCGTAGTAGAGGTAGCAGTTGTAGTTACAGAAGGAGAACTAATAATAGTAGTAGTGACAGTTGTAGTAGTAATAGTAGTAGTAGTAATAATAATTGCAGTAATAGTAGTAACTATAGTAGTAATAGTAGTTGTAGTGCTAATAGTAGTAGTACTAGTTGTAGTAGTGGTCGTCGTCGTAGTAGGTAGTGGTTGTGTTGTGTTGTAGTAGCTAGTATTATTAATTTTTATGCTTAGTCAGTAGTAGAGAGTAAGGAGTTATATGCGTTTTAGTAGGCGTATAGTTGTAGTAGATACGAGTTGTGGTAGTGTAATCGCAAGTCGTCGTCGGAGTCCGTCATATTAGTAAGCGTTGTAGTAGTACTAGTACTACTAGTTGTGTATTGTTGTAGTATTTGTAGTAGTAGTAGCAGTGCTAGTAGTAGTAGTACTAGCAGCAGGAGCAGCAGCAGCATGAGTAGTGGTAATAGTGGTATTTGTAGTAGTAGCAACAACAATAGTCATAGTAGCAGAAGCAATTGCGAGCTTAGTAGCAGTAGTTATTGCAGAAGTAGTAGCAGTAATAGTACTAATAATAGGAGAAGTATAATACCAGTAGAAATTGTAGCAGCAGTAGTAGTTGTTGTAGTAGTACTAGTGCTAGTAGTGATGGTAGTTGGAGAAGTAGTAGTAGTTGTTGTTGAAGCTATTGCAGTAGTAGTTGTAGTAGTAGAAGTAATAGTAGGAGTAGTAGTAGTAGTAACAATAGTTGTAACAATCGTAGTAGTAGCAGTGGTAATAGTAGTAGGAGGAGGAGGAGTAGTAGTAGTATTAGTGGTTGTTGTTGTGGTAGTAGTCATGGTAATAGTAGTAGTAGAAGTTGGAGTAGTAGTAGTTTTCGTACTAGTAGTAATAGCAGCAATAGTAGAAGTAGTAGTAGTAGCAGTAGTAGCAATGGTAGTAGTAGTAGTTGTTGTAGTAGTAGTGCTAGTAATTGTTATTGTAATAGTAGTGTAGCTGCAAAAGTAAAAGTTGCAATAGTTCACGCAATAGTAGTTGTTGTTGTAGTAGCAGGTGTAGTAGTAGTTCTGGTAGTAGTAGTAATAGTAGTAGTACCTAGAGTAGTAGTAGTAGTTGAAGTATTTGCAACATTAGTAGTAGCTGTAGAATAGGAGGAGTAGTAGTAGAAGTAGTAGTAGTAGTGGTTACTGTAATTGCAGTATTAGGAGAAATTATAGTAGGAATAGTAGTAGTAGTAAGAGTAGCAGTAGTAGAAGTAGTAGTACTAGTAGCGGCACAAGTACTAGTAGTAGAAGAAGTAGTAGTAGCAGTTATTGTAATTGCAGTATTAGCAAAAGTTATAGTAGGAATAGTAGTAGTAGCAGGAGTAGTAGTAGTAGAAGTAGTAGTACTAGAGTGGCACAAGTAGTAGTAGTAGAAGTAGTAGTAGTAGTAGTAGCAAGAGTAGAAATATTGCTGCAGTAGTATAATATAGCAGTAGTAGAATTAGTAGTAGGAATATTATAACAACAGTAGTAGCTGCAGCCGTAGGAGTAGTAGTTGTTGTAGTAGTAATACTAGTAGAGGTTGTCGTAGGTATAGAAGTAGGAGAGGGACTTGGAGTAGGAGTAGTACTAAAGGTTGTAGTAATAGTGGCTGTATTGTTATTAAGCGTAATAGTAGTACTAGTAGTTAGAGTAGGAGTAGTAGTAGTTGTTGTTATTGTTGTAGCTGTAGGAGTGGTAGTAGTAGTAGTTGTTGTTGTTGTTGTTGTTGTAGCCGTAGTAGTTGTATCAGTAGTAGTAGTATTAGGAGGAGGAGGAGTAGCTATAGTAGTAGTAGTAGTTGTTGTTGTTGTTGTTGTTGTTGGTCTAAGAGTTACAGTAGGATTGGAAGCAGCATCAGTAATAGCATTAGCAGCAGGAGTTGTAGCACTAGTAGTAGTAGAAGTAGCATTAGTAGTAGTAGTAGAAGTAGTAGCAATAGTAGTAGTTGTTGAAGTACCACTAGTAGCAATCAGACAAGTACTAGTAGTAGTAGCAGTAGGAGGAGGAGGAGGAGGAGTAGCCGCAGTAGTAGTAGAAGTTGTAGTAGTTGTTGTAGAAGTAGTAGTAGCATTAGTAGTATTAAAAGAAGTTGGGATAGTAGTAGGAGGTGGAGTAGTAGCCGAAGTAGTAGTAGGGATAGTAGTTGGAGTGGTAGTTTGAGTAGTAGTAGTAGTAGTATAGTCGTAGTAGTAGTGGTGGTAGTAGGTGGAGTAGTAGTAGTAGTAGTAATAGTAGTTTTAGTAGTTGAAGTAGTTGTGGTAGTAGTGGTAGTTGTAGTAGTAGTTGTTGTTGTTGCAGCAGTAGTGGTAGTAGTAATAGTAGAAGTAGTAGTAGAAGTAGTGGTAGGAGTAGTAGTAGCAGTAGAAGTAGAAGTAGTAGTTGTGGTAGCAGTTGTAGAAGTACTTGTGGTAGTTATAGTAGTAGTTGTAGTAGTAGTAGTTCTCATAGAAGCAGCAATAGTAGTGGTAGTAGTAAAAGTAGTAGTTGTAGTAGGAGTAGTAGTATTGGCAATTGAAATAGCAGTAGTAGTTGATGTTGTTGTTGTTTGGGAAATCAAAGTTGTAGTATTAGTAGCAGTAGTAGTTGAAGCAGTAGTTGCAGTAGTAGTAATAGTAGTAGCCGTTGTAGTAGTAGTGGTAGTGGTGCGAGTAGTAGTAGCAGTAGTAAAATTTGTAGCAGTAATATTAATTGTGGTAGGTGTTGTTGTAGTAGTAGTAGAAGTAGTTATTGAGTAGTAGTAGGAGCAGCAACAGCAGCAGTATCAGTAGCAGCGGTAGCAGTAGCAGCGGTAGCAGTAGTTGTTGTTGTTGTAGTAGTCGTCGTTGTTGTTGTTGTAGTAGTACTGGTAGCTGTATTAGCGATAGCAGTAGTTGTAGTAATTTTACTTGTAGTAGTACAAGTTGCAGTAGTAGTTGTTATAGAAGTACTAGTAGTGCTAGTGCTAGTGATAGTCATAGTAGCAGTTGTCGCAGAAGTAGTAGTAGGAGTAGTAGTTGTAGTAGTAGTAGTAGCAATAGTAATAGGAGTAGTAGTACTCGAGAAGTAGTTGTAGTAGTTGTAGTAGTAGTAGTAGAAGTAGTAGTAGTAGTAGCAACCGCAGCAATAGGGGTAGTAGTTGTAGTTACAGTAGAAGTAATGCTAGTGGTTGTAGTAGTAGTAGTAGTAGTAGTAGTAGTATAGTAGTAGTAGCAGAAGTAGTAGTAGAAGTAGTAGTCATAGTAGTAGTAGTTGTTGTTGTTGTTATTGTTGTTGTAGCAACAGTAGCAGTTGTTGTAGTAGTCATGGTAGTTGGTGCAATAGTAATACTAGTAGTATTAGTAGAAGTAGTAGTTGTATTATTATTATTATTATTATTATTACTATTAATATTGGTAGTTGTAGTAATAGTACGAGTTGCAGTAGTAGCAGTAAAAGCAGTACTAGAAGTTGAAGAAGTGGTAGCAGCAGCAGTAGTAGCAGTGTCAAAGTTGTAGTTGTAGTAGCTATAGCAGTAGTAGCTACAGTAGTAGCAATGGTAGTAGCAATAGCAATAGTAGTATTTGTAGCAGTAGCAGAAGTTATATTAGTAGCAGTAGCAGTAGCAGTAGCAGCAGCAGTAGTAGTAGCATTTGTAGCAATAGTAGTAGTCGCAACAGTAGTAATTCTAGTATTAGTAGTTGTGGTAGTAATTGAAATAGTAGTATTAGCAATAGTAGTAGTGGTAGGTACTGTAATAGTTGTAATAGTTATCATTGTTGTAGCAGTAGTAGCAGCAGTAATAGTATTGGTAGTAGTAGCAATCGTAGTTGTAGTAGTTGTAATAGTATTACAAGTAGTAGTACTAATTGTAGAACTAGTTGTAGTAGTGCTGGTGGTTGTAGAAGTAGTAGTTGTTGTAGCAGTACTAGTAGAAGCAGTAGCAGTTGTAGTAGCAGAAGTAGTGGTAGCAGTAGTTGTAGTAGTTGGAGAAGTAAGTCTGTGTAATAGTTGTAGTAGGGTAGCTGCAGATGTAGTAATAGTCATAGTAGCAATAATAGTTGTAGAAGCAGCAGTAGCAACAACAACAACAGTAGTCATAGTAACAGTAGTAGTAGTAGTAGCTGTAACACTAGTGGTAGTAGTAGCAGTAGCAGTAGTAGTAGTTGTCGTATTAGTAGCATGACCACCAATAGTAGTAGTAGTGGTAGTGGTAGTAGCAGCTGCAGCCAGCAGTAGTAGTTGTTGTTCTACTTATAGTATTAGTAGTAGGAGGAGGAGGAGGAGGAGTAGGAGGATGAGGAGGTGGAGCAGCAATAGTAGCAGTTGAGAAAGAAGTGATAGTCGTAGTAATAGTAACAGCAGCTGCAACAATAGTCGTAGTTGTAGTAGTAGAAGTAGTAGTGCTATTAGAAGTAGCAGTAGTAGTAGTTGCAGCAGCAGTGGCAGCAATGGTTGTAGTTGTAATAGTAGTTGTTATAGTTGTAGTGGTAGCAGTAGTAGTTGTAAGTGTAATAGTAGTAGTAGTTGCAGCAGCAGTTGTCGTAGCGACAATTGTAGTAGTTGTTGCATTAGTAGTAGTGGTTGTAGTCATAGTAGCGACAACAGCAACAATTGTAGAGGTAGTAGCCGTACTAGTGGTAGTTATAGCAGTCGCATAAGAAGAAGAAGTAGTTGGAGTTGTAATAGTAGAAGTAGTAGCAGTAGTAGTGGTTGTAGTAGCAGTTATAGTAGTAGTTATTAATTGTTGTAGTAGCAGTAGTAAAAGTTGCGACCATAGTAGTAGTAGTCCTAGTACCAGTTGTAACAAAAGCAGTAGTGGTAATAGTCTTAGTATTTGTATCAACAGTAGTAGGACCAGTAGTAGTAGTAGTGGTAGCATCAACAACAGCAGCAGTAGTAGTATTAGAAGTAAAAGTAGTAGTAGCCGTAGTGGTAACAATAATAGCAGCAGTTGTAGTAGCAGTAGTTCCAGTAGTAGTAGTAGTAGTAGCAATAGTAGAAGCAGTATTAGTAGTAGTAGTAGTTGTTGTAGTACCCGTAGTAGCAGCAGTGGTAGAGTGGTTGCCATACTAGTATTAGTAGTAGTCAAAGTAGTAGAAGCAGAAGTAGTAGTAGTATTGTAGCAGTAATAGAAGCAGAAGTAGTAGTACTAGTACTAGTAGTAATACTAGTACTAATAGTAGTACTACGTCTAGCAATAGTAGTGATAGTGGTAGCAGTAGTAGTATTAGTAGGAGGAGGAGGAGAAGTAGTAACAAAAGTCGTAGCAGTAGTAATAGTAGTGGGAGAAGAATTAAAAGTAGTAGTAGTATTAGAAGTAGTCAAGGAAATAGTGTAGCAATAGTAGTAGTACTAGCTGAAGTAGTAGCTGAAGTAGTAGTAGTAGTACAAGAAGTTGGAGTAGTTGTTGCAGTAGTAGTCCTTGTAGTAGTAGTTGAAGAAGTATTAGTAGTCACAGTTGTAGTAATAATCATAGTAGTAGGCACAGTAATAATAGTAGTATGAGTAGTAGTTGTAGTAATAATAGTAGTCGTAGTAGAAGCAATAATAGTAATAGCAACAGAAGTAGTAGAAGTAATAGCAGTAGCAGTCGCAGTAGCAATAGTAGTAGTAGTAGTTGTTGCAGCAGCAGTAGTAGTTGCAATAGTAGCAGCAGTAGTTGTAGTTGTAGTCGTAGTGATAGCAATTGTACTAGTAGCATCAGTTGTAGTAGTAGCAGTAGCAGTATTAGTAGTAGTAGTCGTAGTAGCAGAGAAGAAATAGAAGTATTAGTAATAATAATAGCAGAAGTAGAAGTTGTAGTAGGAGTTGTAGCAGTAGTAGTAGTAGCAGCATTAGCAGCAATAGTCGTCATAGTAGTAGCAGCAGTGTTAGTAGTAATAGCAGCAGTAGCAGTAGTAGCAATTGTAGCAGAAATAGCAGTACAAAATTACTAGTAGTCGTAATATTTATAGTAGTAGTAGTATGGTTAATATTAGTAATAATAGTATTACTAATTGTAGTATTGTAGTAGTAGTATTAGTTTTAGTGGCAGTAGTAGTAGCAGTAGTAGTAGTAGCCGCAGCAGCAGCAGCATCTGTAGTAGTAGTTGCAGTAGTAGTAGGAGTAGGAGTAGCGGTAGTAGCAATAGTTGCAGTTGTAGTTGTAGTAGTACTAGTAGTAGTAGAAGTAGTAGTAGTTGTACTACTAGTAGTAGTAGTAATAGTAGTAGCAGCAACAGCAGTAGCAGCAGCAGTAGCAGCAGTAGTAGGAGGAGTAGTAGTAGTCACAGTGGTAGTGATAGTAGTAGTAATAGAAGTAGCTGTTGTAGCAGTAGTTGCAATAGTAGCAGTAGTAGTAGTTGTTGTTGTAATAGTAGTAGTTGGAGAAGCAGCCAAAGTAGAAGTAGTAGAAGTAGCAGCAGTAGTAGTAGTATCAGCAGCAGCAGTAGTAGTAGTAGTAGTAGTAGCAGTAGGATTAGTAGCAGCAATAGTTGTAGTAGTTGTAGTTGCAGAAGTAGAGGTTGTAGTCGTCATTGTAGTAGACGTAGTAGTAATAGTTGTTCCAGCAGTAGAAGTAGTAGTCACTGTGGTAGTAGCAGCAGTCATACAGTCGTAGTTGCAGTAGTAGTAATCTAGTAGCAACAATAGTATTAGAGGTAGTAGAAAAAGTAGTAGTAGTAGTAGTAATAAGAGTAGTTGTAGCAATACTAGTTATAGAAGTCGTAATAGTAGTAATAATAGTACTAGTAGTAGTAGAAACAGTAGTAGCATATGAAGTAGTAGCAATAGTAACACTTGTAGGAGAAGTAGTTGTTGCAGAAATAGAAATACTAGCAGTAGGGGCAGCAATTGTTTTGGTAGTGGTAGGAGTAGCAGCAACAATAGTAGTGTAGCCATAGTCGTAGTCATATTAGTAGTAGTAGTAATAGCAGTAGGAGTAACAATAGTAGCAGTAGTAGTAGCATTAATCATTGCAGTAGAAGCAGTAGTTGTTGTAATAGTATTAGTAGTAATTAAGAGCAATAGTAGAAGTAGTAGTTGTAGCTATAATAGTAGTAGCTGTAATAGTTAAGAGCAGTAGTAGTAGCTGTAATAGTAGTAATTAAGAGCAATAGTAGTAGTTATAATAGTAGTACTTGTAGTAGTTGTAGTAGTAGTACCTGTAATAGTAGTATTAGTAGTAGTACCTGTAATAGTTCAGCTACTTCTGCTACTCCTACTACTACTATTCCAACTTCTATTACCACCACCACTACTACTTCTACTACTAATACTAGTACTGCTACAATAACTTCTAATATTTAGACTACAACTACAACCACCTCTATTACTACTCATAATACTACTACTACTACTACTACTACTACTACTACAACTGCTACTATAACAACTACTTCCACTGTTACTACTACTAATACTACTGCTACTAGTATAACCACTACTGCTACTGCTACAAATACTACTACTACTACTATTAATCCTACTACTACTACTACAACTACTACTACTCCTACTACTCATACTACAACTACTTTTACACTTACTTCTACTACTACTACCCCTACTACTAATACAACAACAACAACTACTGCTACTGTTATAGCTTCAACCACTATAATTACTACGACTACTACTTCTACGACTACTACTACACCTCCTCCTCCTCCTACTACTACAACAACTAGTACTACTATTACTACTATGACTACTTTTATCACTATTACTCTTGCTACTACAACTACTTCCACTACTGCTACTATTGCCACTACAACTACCCCTACTACTACTACTGTTACTACTAATATGACTACTACAACTACTACAACTCCTCCTACTGCTACTACTACTCCTACTAGTACAACTACTACAACTACTTCCACTACTACTACTTTTTCTTCTTCTTCTGCTACTACCACTACTTCTACTACTACTATTGCTATTACTATAAGTACTCCTAATGCTATTACTACAACTACTATTATTGCTACTACTACTACTAAGACTACTGCTCTTGCTATGACTTCTACTACTACTACTATTACTACTTCTACTACGACTCCTCAACCTACTACCTCTATAACTACCACTACTACTACTACTACTACTACTATGACTACTATTACTACTACCATTACTACTACTAGTAGTACTACAACTACTACTACTGTGACTTCTATTATTGCTACTACTACTGCCACTACTATAGTTGCTACAACAATACTGCTACTACTACACCTATTGGCATTGATACCAGGGGAAAGGGAGTTCACAAGTTCACAAGAGGGGAGTTCACAAGAGAAATGGGAGTTCACACGAATTTCCTCGATGTCATTCTTCGACGACGCTGAGGGATTTATATAGATGAGAAAAGGTGTGGATGAGAAGCCCGTCTCATCACCATACGAGAAGATGCGATAAGGAATGGCATCTGCTTTACATCACATCTACTTTACTTTACATCACATCTACTTTCCTTTACATCACATCACGCTTGTTTTTCCTTTATTCCATCTCCTTTGCATCTACTTTCCCCAGCTTTCTTCACGCGCAAGCTATCCCCATATCCTCAGATCATGAAAGCGGGCAGTCGCTGGGCTGCGTCAGTTGTGAGTTTGACTGCTGTTTCCAGCTGGACATCGATCTGAGTGACAACAGGATGCCACTGGGCCCAGAAGTTGCCCGTGGTTTTGCGTCCTGCGCTTTTTATGGCTTCGGTTAGTTTTAGGGCGTGGAGGTCACGGAACTGTCGAACAGTTGTAAGTGCTTCCTGGGCACTCTATCATTCCAGCTATTGGAGCCACCGTCTGATGGTCTCATATGCGTCAAGGGACATGGGAAGGTCCCGTAGGAGCTGTAATTGTTGTTCATAGTGTCGCACAAGGCTTGAGCTGCCACCAGGTGCTTCTTCACCTCCTAAGAGGGTACTTGCTAAGCTCCCTGTAACTGGGTGGCGACGAGGTTGAGGACCTCCTGGCCGTCGGGTGCTGGCCATCCTGAAATCACAAGAGAAGTGATTAAATGGGAGAGAGTATCCGCCAGCTGGTTATCCTCTCCGCTAATGTGTTCAAACTGGATGGCGAGTCTAGTGCCGGTAATGTAGTCGGTGAAGGCAAGCCAGCGAACGCGGGAAGGCTTATTACTGGCCGACTTATTGAAGAAGCTAATGATAGCCTGACAGTCGGTGCGAATGGTTAGCTTGGCCTTATCCAAATAGTAAATTTTCAACGCTTCCAGCGTATTCATGATGGTAAATAGTTTCGCATCAATAGTGGATTTGAGCGGGTGGAACCTGCCACAAGCATAGGCACATACCTTCCCCATTGCCTTAGGGTCAAATTTCTGGGGCTTCCATTTGCAGACCCTGCCCCATCCTGTCATACAGCTGTCAGTTTCGAGGATCATATGGCAGGCTTCTGGTGGAATGTCGAGATCCGACAGCTGTTGTACCAAGGCCTTGATCTTCGAAACTAAGTCCCAATCTTGGGAGTTCCAACGTTTTTCTCCCGTAGGACTTGTTTTTGCATAGAGTGGCCCGAGTAGAGTTCCCAGATGAGGGATATAGCTCTGAGCGTAGTTCAAGATCCCGAGCCAAGCTCGGAATCCTTTCGTGGTGGTCAGTTCCTGTTCCTGAAATTCTGCAATCTTCTTGATAATGTGGGGTTGTAGCTTGATTCGTTGGTGACCAAGCACTGCCCCTAAGAATTCCACTTCAGTGACTGCTAACGTCATCTTGGTTGGGCTCAGGATTAGCCCATTAGTTTGGCAGATCTGCAGCATGACTCAGAGATGCTGCTCATGTTCTGCTTCAGAGGAAGAGAAGACAAGAATATCATCAATATAGACCACAATAAAGTCTTCTGTACCTTTAAAGCAGGTGTTCATCTTCTCTGGAAAACGGCGGGTGCATTTTTAAGGCCAAAAGGCATTACGAGCCACTCATACAGGCCATCGGGCACCCAAAAGGCCGTCCATTCTATGGAAGCAGGATGCGTAGCCACCTGATGAAATCCTGACTTGAGATCAAACTTTGAGTATATGCGGCTTCGACTGACCTTCCGTAGAATCGTGTTGATCCCGGGCAAGCTGTATTGATCTTTGTTGGTGATGTCATTTAGGCGCCGGTAGTTGAACACCATCCATTCTTTGCCTTTGACTTCTTGGCCCGTACAAGGATCAACTGTTGTGCCGGAGTTCACGATTATTGCAGTCTTGCGATGCCGGCTTTTGCTGGGTCGAATAAGACAAAGGTCCAGAAGTGCCTTCACATGTTTTGCATATGTGGCCTTGGCTTGTGGTGTAATGTGCTTCAAGGGCCGGTCTTTAATAGTGAAGTCCGGGTTTTTGATCTCCAGGTGACATAGCACCTGGTTCTTGGACCAATACTTCTGTGGATTATCACCAATGTAGCCTTGGCTTCGGAGTTCCTGGAGCAAGGGGCTGAATTTGCTGATGAATGTCTGTGATGGCTGTTGGTCCGCTGAGTAGCGCACTAATTCTTGTATTTGTATGTACTCTTCCTCTTCTAGCTCCAACTCTTCAATGGCTGCTGCAGTTGATACTAAGGGAAGAGTGTGAATGGTGGTCACATTTTTGTAAAACGTGACTGTGTTCCCTTCAATGCGAACTCCACCTTGCATTGCTCGAATGAAGTTGCAACCGAGGATCATCTGAATGTCTTCCCCTAACTTCATTGGGAAGGCATAGGTGTAAGGGACATGAAAGTCATTGTCCCCAATCAGCATGTGGCCGAGTTTTAGTTTCTTGTTGGCCGAGGTGCGAGAGTTGATGCCACTGAAGTGTACTAAGAAGGGGTTATTTTCTAGGGCATTAATAGGGACTGCCCCTTGATCAATACAGCAGGTTGTTGCTCCTGTATCGAGAATGGCATTAACTTCAAATGGCACAATATGGGGAATATCAAACTTCACCTTCAGATTGTATAGTATATTTTTGCCTCGTCGAGGCTGTGCTGGCAGCTGGGTTTCGGCTGAGAGAACTTGATGAGTAGTGTCAACAAGGAAAACATTGAGGTCCGTATCAGCCGGCTCCTCCTCATGCTGCTGTGGAGCCCCCTTTAGAGCCCCCTTTTCTTGGTGGAGTCTTTGTATCTCTTTCTGAAGGTCGTCGCACTCGAGCATCATACGGTCGAGTTCCATCGTAGCGTCTTCCAGTTCCATGTACTTGCTCTTCCAATGCTCGGACTCATGTTGCCAGCATTGGCTATCCGTCTGAGCAAGAAGGAGGCATTGTTGGAGGGCCTCCCTCTCATCTTGGACAAGGGATAGTTGTTGTTGCAGCTGCCGCTTTTCCCCTTCACATACAGATATGTAATTCTGTTGCTCAAGTAATAAGGCTTTGGGGTCATACATGGGAAATGTTTGGGCAACGGTAATTCGTTTGTCGAAATAATACGAGCTGCACCATCCACAAACTGTCAGCTTGCAGGTTGGGCAATGCATTCGGTAGCGTTTTTGGGAGGGCGCCTGGCAACAACAACAATGCTCATAGGCGTCAGGAACATCTTGATTTACCTCCCAAGTGTGGCTACACTCGTACTGTTGTTGTGAGACTTGGACCATGGCATGATAACCTCCTGCAGGGCCAATCCACCAGGTCCGATCTTCTTCCCGGAACATAAATAGCTTTTCTTCCTGCAGGATTGTCGTGTCGTCTTCCCCTTCCGAAATACTATAGATGGCATCACTGGGGTCGTCACCTTCTTGGACGGACACGATTTCGCAGTCCTCAGGGAGATCAAGCTGCTCAAACATGGCGACACGCTTGATATTGCGCCGCTCATTTGGGCATTCGCGGGCAAAATGCCCCTCCTCCCCACAAAGGAAGCATCGACAACGCCGGTTGCAAATGAGATGCTTCTTCTTCTCGATCCGAGCTTGCGAGGGATGTGGTTTACCTTTGTAGGTAGTCGACCGCTGAATGCCAACCGTCCGTCGGGGTCATTGATAGTACCCAGGGATTGGGATGTCATGGCAGAAGGAGAGGTCTTTGAGCACCCGGGTAAAGGCTGCCTCCTTGCAGGCTTCTTCAAGATATTTATAAGTAAAGAGGATTCTCGGATAGACTCCGATTGTGTTACCTGCGTGTTTGGCTTCGAATGCAGCTTTAATCTTCTTGCCAATAGTGCCAGGCATCTTGGACCATAGTTTCTCAGATAGCTCGGGACCCGTGAACAACCGTCCCATTTTGGATGCTACCTGCATATAGTCATGGAGGAAAGGGATTATATCCCACAGATTCTAGTAGGACAACCTTTCCAAGTCTCGATAGGCCTCTTCTTGTATCGTGGTCGAGCCTTGGTACGGATCCTCGAGGGAAAAAATGGTCTGAATTTGCAAGAGGATGTTTTGAGTACCATCATCCCCATCAGCATGATCTAATAGGTGCTGATATTCCATCGGGTATGCCATCCGCCACTGGATCCATGCTAACTTCTCAGATTCCCCAAGTAAATTTTCAATAAATTCGGTTTTACTGTGAGGATCAGTAAAACCATGCAAGGCGACCGTGCTTTTGGTAATGGATTCCCAGCACATGAAGACGTCATTGAATTGCCCGATCTTAGAAGGCATGACGAAGATAGCTCCTATCTGTTGCTGGGCAGAAGGGAGGTTCCACCGTTCAGATGGGTCTCTGGCTTTGAACTTCAATCCTTTTGGATAATAGCTCCCAGGTGTTGGTCCCTGCTTGAACTGGGTTCCGTCGGTCTAGCAGCAGGAGGATAATTAACAGGGCCCATGGTTGATTCTGCCGGGGGCCTGTATTCTGACACAATTGATGACGAGCATAGTCATTCTGCCGGCTTTGCTCGCCGAGGTACCCGCTGGGGATAGTCCATTCCCCAGTCTTCTTCTAAGGTAGCAATGACTTCTGTGTCACCCAAACAAGTATAATAGTGAAGATAATCACAATACTCATCTGGGTCCTCCTTGGAGGTGTTGTTGCCGGTGTTCGTATGTAGTGTGGCTAGGAGATGTGTATTATCACCAGTACCCTCTTGTGGAGGTTCCATGGACCAGAGTACAGAGGCCCCTAGGCGTGTATCTCCTGCATGGTTTCCACAAGCGGGAACTTGGTGTTCTGTGGTCCTTGGCCGCCACCACAAAGAGTGTTTCTTTGCTGTCATCTGGTGAAAACAGCATCTCCACGATTTTGCCGGCATCACCTTTCGTGGAGCCGGGCTTGTGGATACAGGAAATTACTGGTTGCTGCAGGTATTGTTAGGCCACGTCTCTATTGTGTCACTAGGGGGATCATCCCACCCCATTGGTGTTGTCGGAACTTCTGTGAGGAAGGACGGGGGAGTGGAATAGCGAACATAATAGTCATACCTGCCGCTGGGCTCGCACAAAGTGTCCCAAACTTCGTCAAGAGCCTCATCTTGAGTGAGGATAGCAACGATTTCATCATCCTCTATGTTAGGAAGGGAGGCATACTGGTTAAAGCTGAGTGAGATACGTCCATCCAGAAGTGTATGGCTGGACAGCTCGGTGGGTGTCAGGACAGGCGGGATTTGAGAGGGCTTAAGGAGCCAATTTTTCCCAAAAAACTGTGCTGTAGAGTACCGCTTCCCAGGGAGGGCATGAACACTGTGACTGGCCGGGTAGTCATTGACTCCTACGACTTCATAAGCAAAAGCCACGTTTGGAGTGTTCGACAGCCTCCCGATTAGTCCTCGGGTAATTAGCAAGTTGGCCTCACCATGGTGCCAGGTATCATAGCCACGAGTAAGGATAGAGATTTGAATGTTTTTGCAAATATCTCCGATAGTAAGCATCATATTAGGGATGATATAGACCAATTGGCTTCCCTGTGTGAGGTCAACTTCCATGGTGGCAATCAACGCTTTATCGCCCTGCCACCGGTTGTCTCGGAACACGACAAGCGCCAGTGTTCCTTCTGTATGTCAATGGAGCACCTGCAGGCATACCTGCATAACACCGAGGTGTATGAACTTCATACCGCTTTTTCGTAGCTGCTGGTAGCTTTCTTCTTGGATGAAGTTCCGATCCACCTGTGCATCCCCGATGCAGCTAATGGATTCTTCTGAGCGGTGGATGTACACTCGGTGGTGCTCATCATCTGCCCTGGAATGATAGAGAATCTCGGCAGGAGCAATGGCTGCGTTCTCGCATGGATAGGCGCAATTGTTCCTGAGGGTCCAGTTGCTGTTCCAGGACATGTTGAGGGGCTGGTTGCCTAGTCAAACGACGGAAGATCTGCAGTGTTGATTGTTGTGCGGTGTAAAGGCATCGCTGATTACGCCTGTACCCCCGAATTTGGTCCTCGACCAGGGGTTGGGGCGCTTGTTCCAGCGTGACTTGAGATACCGCCGCTGCCATTCAGCTTTCCCTGTTCCTCCTGCAAAATTCGTAGAGGGTCCTTAAATACAAGGAGTCTCCCGCGTGGCTCAGGAGGCTTAGTGTTGGGAGGTAGGGACAAATGATTGAGCTTTGTAATCAAAGACTCAAGGAGGGAAGAACTATTTTCTTCCTTCTTTTGTTTGCCACTGAGGGACTGGATATTAGCCTGAATATCCTTCAGAGTTTCAGTTATCTGTACCAGGAGCTGAATTTGGGTATTATTCTATTTAATAATAGCTATATTCTGGGCTGAAACACTAGTACAGTCACTGGGTTTGACGAACCCAATTATTGGGTGCTTTATGAGTTCAACGGCTTGTAAGGCTTCTTGGTATGTGGATGTTGTTTTGAAGAAAGGTGTTCATTCACTGGGTAGTGTGATGACAATTGATGAAGGCAATCTAGGTACTCTGGGTTCCGAGTGTGAGGTATATGTCAGACCTTATCGAACAAGAGACGAGTACTACGAGAACACCAGACGCTTTCACAAGTGTTTCTGTCATGCTCATCCGTCTGGCAGCTACTGCCTCCTGCAGGTTTACGCACACTGCGGCCTTTTGCAATTCAGATACCGAGATCAGCGTAAGGAATTCCTGAGCCTCACCTCTCCAAGACCACTAATACCTACTTCTGTCCCAATATTGACCTTGCGGTGGACTTATTAGGTCCAGCCTCTGTGCCACCCGAGGGGTCAATCCAGGATTTTTTGGCAAGTTATGGTATGGGCATCAACGACCATAAGGTACCGGAGAAACCGTCACACACATCCCCAACGAGTACCTAGAATGGAAGGTTTTTACTCAGCCATGGAGGTGGGATAGACCAGGCAGGGAACTAGGCTCTGATACCAGGGGTAGAGACACTAAGCTCGTAGCTCGATACTATAACTAATACTACTAGTACTACTATTATTACTACTATTGCTACAAGTACTTCTACTACTACTACAACTACTACTCCTATTATAGCTATTACTACTAATATTACTACTACTATTGGTACTACTACTACTGCAACTATCACTTTTGCTACTTCTACTACAGCTACTACCAACACTACCACTACTCCTGCTACTACTACTTTTTCTAATATTACTGCTACTACATCTACTATTATTTCTACTCCTACTAGTTCTTCTACAACTAGTACTCCTCCTATTACTACAACTACTACTACTACCATTGTTGCAACTACGACACCTACTGCTGCACCAACTCCTATTACAACAACTACTACTAGTACTACTACTAACACTACAATTACTTGTACTGCTACTACTACAACTACTTCTCATACTACCACCACTTCTATGACTGCTAATAGCACTACTACAACAACTACTACTACTGTCACTAGTACTACTTCTATTAGTAATGTTATTACTTTTATTACTACAACTACTGCAATAACTACTGCTCTGGTTGCAACTCCTACTACTACTACTACTACTACTCATACTTCTATTACCACCACCACCACTACTACTGCTTCTTCTAATACAACTACTACTAGTACTTCAACTACTACTAGTGCTTCAACTACTACTAGTGCTTCAACTACTACAACTTCTATTACTACTACTACAACTACAACTATTGCAACTACTACTACTATGATTACTACTACTACTACTAGTACTACTGCTGTTGCAACTGCTGCTACTACTTCCATTGCTACTACTAGTACTACTACTGCACCTATTACTACATATACTATTATGACGACTATTACTACTACGACTACTGTTATTACTATTACTATTGCTACTACTACTTCTACTGTTATTACTTCTACAACTATTATTACTAGTATTACTATTTCTTATGCTACTACAACTATAACTTTTATTATACTACTCCTATTCCAGCTACTACAACTACTGCAACTACTGCTACCGCTACTACCTCTACTACTACTACTGCTACTTCTACTACTATTGCTATTACTACCAATACTACTACAACTACTACTACTACAACAACTACTATGAATACTACTACTACGATGACTACAACTACTATAGCTACTACTACTCCTACTACTCCTACTACTACTACTTCTACTTCTATTACTACTACTACTACTACTACTACTACAGTGACTAATACTACTAGTAGTACTATTACTTTTGCTACTACTCCTCCAACAGCTCTTACTCCTACCACTATTCCAAATACTTCTATATCCACACCTACCACTAACACTTTTGCTGCTACTACTACTACTACTTCTACTTCTTCTTCTTCTTCTACTACTACTAGCGCACCTACTATAACTGCTACCACTACTGTTACTACTACTACTACTATTGCAGTGCTACTGCTGCTGTGCCTACTAGTCCTGCTACTCAAACTACTGCTATTACGACCACCACTACTACTACAATTACCTATCCAGCTAATACTACAACTACAACTACAACTATTTCTTGTACTACAACAACTTCAACTACTACTACTAGTACTACTACTACCACCACCACAACTGCTACTACTATTGCTACTACTAGTAATGCTACTACTTCTACTACTACAACTACAACAATAACTGCTGCTGCCACTGCAACTCCTACTATTACTAATACTACTACTCCTACTACTATTACCACCACCACTACTACTACTATTATTACTACTACTACTACAAATACTAATAATACTTCAGCAACAACCATAACAACAAGAACAGCAACAACAACTACTGCTACTACTGCAACTACCACTTCAACAACAACTTCTACAATTACTACTACTACTACTACTACTTGTTGTACTACAACTACTGCAACTACTATCACTCCTTCTGTCGCCACTACTAGTAGTGCTACTACCACACCTATTACTACAAATACTAATAGTACTACTACTACTACTACTATGACTGATGCTTTTACTACAATTATTGCTACTACTGCTTCTACTACCATTACAACATCTACTACTACTTGTATTACTGTTACTCTACTACTATTACTACTTTTGCTGCTGCTACTACTGCTACTACTACTATTACTTTTACTACTAGTATTATTACTACTACTACTACTATTGCCACTACTGATACGACTACTACCTCTACTACAACTACTACTCCTATTTCTTCTACTATTACTACTACCACTACTGATACTACTACTATTGCTACCACTACAAAATCTACTACAACTACTACTATTACTGTGACCAACTACTACAGCTACTACTATTCCTACTACAACTACTACGGCTAGGGTGACTAATACTACTAGCACTACTATTACTTTCTCTACTAGTACTCACAACTCCAACTCCTACTCCTACTACTTTTCCAAATACTACTTCATCTACAATTGCTACTATGACTTCTACTGCTACCACTACTACTACTTCCACCACTTCTACTACTACTATGGCTACTATTGCTGCTGCTGCTACTAGTACTAGCACTACCACTAGGACTCCTACTACAACTGCTACCACTACTACTGCAGCTGCTACTACGCTTACTACTGCTGCTAGCCCAACTATTGCTATTATGGCAACTCCTACTACTAGTACTATTGTTACTATTACTACTTCTATCACCACCCGTACTCCTACTCCCATGACTACTAGTACTACTATTCCTCCTCTATCGTACTCCTACTCCCACGACTACTAGTACTACTATTCCTCCTCTACCTACTACTACAACTATAACTATTGCACCTGCTACTACTATAACTACTTCAATTACTAGTACAACTGCTTCTACTCCTACTCCAACTCCTACTGATACTACTACTCCTACTACTACTACCACCATTGCTCCAATTACTCTTACTCCTACTCCTACTCCTACTCTTTGTACCACTACTAATGCTACTACAACTAATACTACTACCACTAATACAACTACTACTACAAATACTACTGGTACTACAACATCAAGAACAACAACAACAACAACTACTCCTACTCTGGCTCCTACCACGACTACTACTACTCCTACTACTACTATTGCCACAACTACTCCGACTCCTTCTCCTACTCGTACTTCTACTAGTACTACTTCTACTAGCACTACTAATACTGCTACTACTGCTCCTACTCCAACTCCTACTACTACTTCTACACCTACAACTGCTACTACTACTATTACTACTAATACTACTAGTATTACTACTACTACTATTACAACCACTACTACGCCTACTACTACAACCACTACTGCGCCTACTACTACAACCACTCCAATACTATTATTACTAGTACTATTTCTACTACTACTTCCATTATTACTACTACTACTACTACAACAACAACAACAACTACTACTACTACTAACACTACTACTACTACTACTACTACTACTACTACTACAATGACTACTAATACTACTACTACTACAACTTCTACTCCTACTACTACTACTACTACAACTCCTGCTACTACTAGTAGTAGTGCTACTACTTTTACGCTACTATTACAACAACAACTACTACTACTACTGCTACTAGTAGTACTCCTACGACTACTACTATTACTACTACTACTACTACTGGTACTCCTACGATTACTACTACTCCTCCTCCTCCTCCTCCAACAACTACAACAACTACTACTAGTCCTACTAACGCTACTTATACTCTTACTGCTGCTACTAGTACTACTTCTTCTTCTATTACAACTACTACAACTACTATTAGTGCTACTTCTACTGCAACTACTTCTACTATTATTATTACTACTATAGCTACTACTACTAGTAATACTACTACAGCTACTACTACTAGTACTACTAGTCCTACTACAGCGACTGATACTAATACTACCACTACTGTTGCCACCAATAGTAGTACTACTCCTACACCTACTACTACAAATACTACTACTACTGCTGCTGCTACTACGACTACTACCAGTAGTAACACTTCTACTACTACTACTTCTGGTACTTATACAACTACTACTACTACTACTCCAACTACAACAACTCCTATTACTTCTACTACTGCTACTTATACTCTTACTACTACTACTTCTGTTGCTGCTACAACTAATACTAGTGCTACTACTACAACAAATACTACAGTTACTACTACTTATACTACTACAACTGCTACTACTACTACTACTGTTGCTACCACAACTAGTATTACTCCTACACCTATTACTACAAGTACTACTACTGTTGCTGCTACTACTACTTCTACTATTACGACTACTATTGCTACTACTAATTCTGCTACTATTACTGCCACTACTAAGCAATTATTACGACTACGACTACTACTGCAACTACTACTCCTATTACAATGATTACTACTACTACAACCACTAATTCTATTGCCACTACTGCTGCAAGATCCATTGCTATTACTACTGCTATTGCTACTAATTCTGTTGCTACTCATACTGCTCCTACTATTACTATTACTACAAATACTACTCCTACTATGACCCATACTACTACACCTACTCTTATCACTACTTCTGTCGCCACTACTAATAGAAGTAGTTGTTATAACAGTTGTAGAAGTAGTTGTTGTAGTAGTAGTAGGAGCAATAACAGCAGCAACTGCTGGAGTAATAGTAGTGTTAGTAGTAGTTGTTATTGTTCTAGAAGGAGAAGAAGACATTCTACTACTAGTTGTAGTAGGAATAGTAGGAGGAGCAATAACAACAGCAGCAGGTTTAATATTATTATTAGTAGTCATAGTAGTAGAAGGAGCCGCAATTGGAGTAGGAGTAGGAGTAAGAGTAGTACTCGAAGCAGCTATAGTAGGAATAGTAGTAGTAGTAATAGAAGTTGGTATAGTGATAATAGTAGTTATAGTAGTAGTAGTAGTCGTTAAAGTTGTAGCAATAGTCGTAGGTGTAGTAGTTGTAGTGGTAGTAGTAGTTATGGTAGTAGGTGTACCAGCATTAGAAGGAGTCGTATTTGTTGTAATTATAGTAGTAGTCATAATAGTAGCAGGAGTACCTACAGCAGCAATAGGAGTTATAGCTGCTGTAGTTGTTGTTATTGTTGTTGTGGAAGAAGTAGTAGTAGTAGTAATAGTAGTATAAGGACTAGAAGCGACACCAGTAGCCAGAGTACTAGTAGTTTTAGTTGTAGTAGTTGTTGGAGCAACAGTAAGAGTAGGAGTTGGAGTAGTAGCAGCAGCAGCAGTAGTAATAGCAGTAGTAGAAGTAGTAGTTGCAGTTGTAGTTGTAGAAGCAGTAGCAGTAGTTGCAATAGTAGTAGGTGTGGTAGTGATAGTAGTAGTTATTGTTGTAATAGTATAAGTAGCAAAAGTAGTACGTGCAGTAGTTATTATAATAGTAGTAGTAATAGTAGTAGTAGTACTAGTCGTAGTAGTACTAGTAGTAGTAGTGTTAGTGGTTGTAGAAGCAGTGATAGAAGTAGTAACAGCAGCAGTAGCAGCAACAATAGTAGTAGTAGTAGTAGTTGTTGTTGTTGTTGTAGTAGTAGAAGTAGTGGTAGAAGTAGTAGGAGTGTTAGGAGTAGTAGTAGTAGTGCAGGTGGTAGTAGTAGTTGCTGCAGCAGCAGCAGTGTAGTACAAGTAGTAGTAGGAGTTGTAGGTACACTAGAGGTAGTGGTACAAGTAGTATCAATAGTCATAGTTGTCATTGTAGAAGTTGGAGTAATGGTGGTTCTAGCAGTGGAAGTAGTAGTAGCTGTTGTAGACACAGTAGTGGTAGTAGCAATAATAGTAGTTTTAGAAGTTGTAGCAGTTGTTGTTGTTATAGTAGTTGGCATAGTGGTGATAGTAGTAGCAGTATTAGTTGTAGCTATTGTAGTAGAAGCAGTACAAGTAGTAGTAGAAGTTGTAGCAGTAGTTGTAGTAGTAATAGCAGTAGTAGTACTAGACGTAATAGTAGTAGTAATGGTGGTATGAGTTGAAGTAGTACTACCAACAAGAGAAGTAGTAGTAGTAATAGTAGCATGCATAGTAGTAGCAGTAGTTGGAGAAGTTTTCGTAGCTGTAGTAGTAGGAGTAGTAGTAGAACTAGTAGTAATGTAGTAATAGTAGTAATAGTAGTAGTAGTAGTAGTAGCTACAATAGCCATTGTTGTAGTAGTAATCGTAGTATTTGTAGTATTTCTAGTACCAGTAGTAGTACTTGTAGTAATAGTAGCAGTTGTAGCGGTTGTAGTACCAGTAGTAGTAGTTGTTGTTATTATAGTATTAGTTGTCGAAGTAGTAGTTGTAAGTGTTATTGTAGTAGTAAAAGTAGTAGTAGCAGTAGAAGTCTTTGTTTTTGCTGTATAAGAAGCAGTAGTAGTTGTAATAGTAGTAGTAGGACTAGAAGCAGCGATAGTAGTCGGAGTACTAATAGTAGTAGTAGTAGTAGCAGCAGCAGCAGTATGAGTTGGAGCAGGAGTAGTAGTAGCAGGAGTAGTAGTTATACTAGTAGTGGTAGTAGGAGTAGTTGTAGTTGTAGTTGTAGTAATAGTTTTTGTATTATTAATAGGATTAGCAGTTGTTGTAATAGTAGTAGTAGTACTACTACTACTACTACCACCACCACCCCAACTGCTAGTAGTAGGGGTAGTGGTTGTAGAAGCAATGGCAGAAGTAGTAGTAGTAGCAGTAGTAGAAGCAACAGTAGAAATAGTAGGAGTGTTAGGGGTGGTGGTGGTAGAAGTAGTAGTTGTTGTTGTTGTAGAAGTAGTAGTAGAAGTATTAGTTGTTGTTGTAGAAGCAATAGCAGTAGTGGTTCTAGTCGTCGTACTTGTAGTAGTCATAGTAGGAGTACTAGTAGTCGTAGTAGTAGTAGCAAAAGTTAGATTTGTGGTAGAAGAAGGAGGAGAGGTAGTTGTGGTAGCAGTTGTTGTTGTAACAGCATTAGTAGCAGCAGTAGTAGAAGTGGTAGTAGTAGTGGTTGTAGAAGTTGTAATAGGAGTAGAAGTAGTAGCTGTAGAAGTCGTAGGAGTAGCACTAGGAGGAGGAGTAGGAGGAGTAGTAATGGTAGTACTAGTACTAGTAGTAGCAATAGTAGAAGTTATGGTAGTAGTAGGAAGAAGTGGCAATAGTACTAGTTGTTTGTTGTAGCAGCGGAAGAAATAGTAGAAGTAGTGGTAGTAGTAATAGCCATCGTAGTAGTTGTAGTAGTAGTATTTATCGTAGTAGTTGTAGTGGTAGTAGAAATAGTTGCTATTCTAGTAGTGGCCATAGGAGTAGTAGCAACCGCAATAGCAGTTGTTGCAGTAGGAGTAGGAGTAGTGGTAGTAGTAGCAGTAGTAGAATTAGTAGCAACTATAGTAGTAGTGGTAGTAGTAGTAGTGGTGGTGGTAGTAGTAGTAGCTATAGTAGTAGTGATTGTAGTAGTAGTAGTAATAGTAGAACTAGTAATAGTAGTCGTAGTGGTCATCGTATAAGTTGTTGTTGTTGTTCTAGTAGTAGTAGTAGTCGTAGTAGTAGTAGCAGTAGAACTAGTATTAGTAGTAGTAGTATTATTCATAGTAATAGTAGTATAATTAATAGTAGTTGTTGTCATTGTAGTAGTTTAGTGACAGTAGCAATACTAGTTGTAGTAGATGTAGTAATAGAAGTAGTAGTTGTAGTAGAAGCAATAGTAGTAGCAATACGAGTACTAGTACTTGTAGTAGTAATAGTAGGAGCTGTAGTAGAAGTTGTAGTAGCAGCAGAAGCAATAGTAGGAGTTGTAGTGGAAGTTATAGTAGTAGCAGAAGTAATAGTTGTGGTAGTAGGAGGAGGAGAGGTAGTAGTTGAAGTAGAAACAGTAGCAGTACTAGTACTAGTAGTCGTACTTGTAGTAGTTGTAGTAGAAGTACTAGTAGTTGTAGTAGTGGTAGCAAAAGTCAGAGTTGTGGTAGCAGAAGGAGGAGAGGTAGTTGTAGTAGTACTTGTTGTTGTAACAGCACTAAACTAGCAGTAGTACTAGTGGTAGTAGTAGTGGTTGTAGACGTTGTAGTCGTAGTAGAAGTATTAGCTGTAGGAGTCGTAGGAGTATCGGTAGAAGTAGTAGTAACAGTGGTGGTGGTGGTGGTGGTAGCAGTACTAGTTGTAGCAGTATTAGAAGTTATCTTAGTAGTAGGACGAGTGGCTGTAGTACTAGTTGTTTGTTGTAGAAGCGGAAGAAATAGTAGCAGTAGTGGTAGTAGTAGTAGCCATGGTAGTAGTTGTAGTAGTAGTATTTGCCAATAGTAGTTGTAGTAGTAGTAGAAGTAGTAGCTCTTCTAGTAGTGGCAGTAGGATTAGTTGTAGCAGCAGAAGCAGTTGTTGTAGTAGGAGTAGGAATAGTTGTAGTAGTAGTAGATGTAGTAGCAGTAGTAGTAGTAATGGTAGTAGTAGTAGTGGTGGTAGTAGTAGTAGCAATAGTAGTAGTGGTTGTAGTTGTAGTAGTAGTAATAGTAGAACTAGTAGTAGTAGTAGTCGTGGACATCGTATAAGTTGTTGTTGTTGTTGTAGTAGTAGTAGTCGTAGTAGTAGTAGCAATAGGGCTAGTATTAGTAGTAGTAGCTATAGCATTAGTCTTACTCGTAGTAATAATAGTAGTTGTAGGAGTAGTAGTAGAATTAATAGTAGTTGTTGTTGTAGTAGTAGTTTAGTGACAGTAGCAATACTAGTTGTAGTAGATGTAGTAGTAGAAGTAGTAGTTGCAGTAGAAGCAATAGTAGCAGTAATACGAGTACTAGTACTTGTAGTAGTAACTGTAGGAGTTGTATTAGAAGTTGTAGTAGCAGCAGAAGTAGTAAGTGTGGTAGTAGGAGGAGGAGAGGCATTAGTTGAAGTAGAAGCAGGAGTAGTAGCAGTAGGCTAGTATTAGTAGTAGTAGCTTTAGCAAGTAGTATTACTCGTAATAATAATAGTAGTTGTAGGAGTAGTAGTAGAATTAATAGTAGTTGTTGTAGTAGTTGTAGTTTTGTGACAGTAGCAATGATAGTTGTAGTAGATGTAGTAGTAGAAGTAGTAGTTGTAGTAGAAGCAATAGTGGTAGTAATACGAGTACTAGCGCTAGTAGTAGTAATAGTAGGAGCTGTAGTAGAAGTTGTAGTAGAAGCAGAAGTAATAATTGTGGTAGTAGGAGGAGGAGAGGTAGTAGTTGAAGTAGAAGTAGTAGCAGTAGTAGTACTAGTAGTCGTACTTGTAGTAGTTGTAGTAGGAGTACTAGTAGTTGTAATAGTAGTGGCAAAAGTTAGAGCTGTGGTAGGAGAAGGAGGAGAGGTAGTTGTAGCTGTTGTTGTTGTTATAACGGCACTAGCAGCAATTGCAGCAGTAGTGGTAGTAGTGGTTATAGAAGTTGTAGTAGTAGTAGAAGTTGTAGCTGTAGGAGTCGTAGGAGTACCGATAGTAGTAGTAGTATTAGTAGTAGCAGTAGTAAAAGTTATGGTAGTAGTAGGGGGACTGGCAATAGTACTAGTTTATTGTAGCAGCCGAAGAAATAGTAGCAGTAGTGGTAGTAGTAGTAGCCATGGTAGTTGTCATACTAGTAGTATTTGTCGTAGTAGTTGTAGTAGTAGTAGTAGTAGCTATTCTAGTAGTGGTAGTAGGAGTAGTTGTAGCAGCAATAACAATTGTTGCAGTAGGAGTAGTAGTGGCCGTAGTAGTAGTAGTGGTAGCAGTAGTAGTGGTGGTGGTAGTAGTAGTAGCAATAGTAGTAGTGGTTGTATTAGTAGTAGTAGTAATAGTAGAACTAGTCGTATTGGTGGTGGTGGTCGTCGTATAAGTTGTTATTGCTGTTGTTGTAGTAGTAGTAGTCATAGTAGTAGTGGTAGTAGGACTAGTTTTATTAGTTGTAGCTGTAGCAGTAATAGTATTATTTGTAGTAATAGTAGTAGTTGCAGGAGTAATAGTAGAATTAATAGTAGTTGTTGTTGCAGTAGTTTAGTGACAGTAGCAATACTAGTTGTAGTAGATGTAGTAGTAGAAGTTATAGTTGTAATAGAAGCAACAGTAGTTGTAATACGAGTAGTAGTACTTGTAGTAGTAATAGTAGGAGTTGTAGGAGAAGTTGTAGTAGCAACAGAAGTAATAGTTATGGTAGTAGGAGGAGGAGAGGTAGTAGTTGAAGTAGAAATAGTAGCAGTAGTAGAAGTAGTAGTCGTAGTAGTTGTAGTGGGAGTACTAGTAGTTGTAGTAGTAATAGCAGAAGATAGAATTGTGGTAGCAGTAGGAGGACAGGTAGTTGTAGGTGTTGTAGTTGTTGTAACAGCACTAGCAACAGCAGTAGTAACGGTAGTAGTAGTGGTTGTAGTAGTTGTAGTTGTAGTTGAAGTAGTAGCTATAGGAGTCATAGGAGTACTGGTAGAAGTAGTAGTAGTAGTCGTCGTCGTCGTAGTAGTAGTAGTAGTAGTACTAGTACTAGTAGTAGCAGTAGTAGAAGTTGTGGTAGTAGTAGGAGGAGTGGCCATAGTACTAGTTGTTTGTTGTAGCAGTGGAAGAAATAGTAGCAGTAGTGGTAGTAGTTGTACCTTTGGTAGTAGTCATAGTAGTAGTATTTGTCATAGAAGTTGTAGCAGTAGTAGAAGTAGTAGCTATTCTAGTAGTGGCAATAGGAGTAGTTGTAGCAGCAGCAGTAGTTGTTGCAGTAGGAGTGGCATAGTGGTAGTTGTGGTAGTGGAAGTTGTAGCAGTAGTAGTAGTGGTAGTAGTAATAATAGTTGTGGTAGTAGTAATAGTAGCAATAGTAATAGTGGTTGTAGTAGTAGCAATAATAGTAGAATTACTAGTAGTGGTGGTGGTCATCGTATAAGTTGTTGTTGTTGTTGTAGTAGTAGTAGTTGTAGTAGTAGTAGCAGTAGGGCTAATATTAGTAGTAGTAGCTATAGCAATAGTATTATTCATAGTAATAGTAGTAGTTGTAGGAGTAGTAGTAGAATTAATAGTAGTAGTTGTAGGAGTAGTAGTAGAATTAATAGTAGTAGTTGTTGTTGTAGTAGTAGTTTAGTGATAGTAGCAATACTAGTTGTAGTAGATGTAGTAGTAGAAGTAGTAGTTGCAGTAGAAGCAATAGTAGCAGTAATACGAGTACTAGTACTTGCAGTAGTAACAGTAGGAGCTGTAGTAGAAGTTGTAGTAGTAGCATAAGTAATAATTGTGGTTGTAGGAGGAGGAGAGGTAGTAGTTGAAGTAGAAGTAGTAGCAGTGGTAGTACTAGTAGTCATACTTGTGGTAGTTGTAGAAGGAGTACTAGTAGTTGTAATAGTTATAGCAAAAGTTAGAGTTGTGGTAATAGAAGGAGGAGAGATAGTTGTAGCAGTAGTTGTTGTTCTAACAGCACTAGCAGTAGTAGCAGCAGTAGTGTTAGTAGTAGTAGAAGTAGTAGCTGTAGGAGTCGTAGGAGTACTCGAAGAAGAAGAAGTAGTAATAGTAGCAGCAGCACCAGTAGTAGAAGTTGTGGTAGTAGTAGGAGGAGTGGCAATAGTACTAGTTGTTTATTGTAGCAACAAAAGAAATAGTAGCAGTAGTGGTAGTAGTAGTAGCGATGGTAGTAGTCGTACTAGTAGTATTTGTCGTAGTAGTTGTTGTAGTAGTAGTAGTAGCTATTCTAGTAGTTGCAGTAGGAGTAGTTGTAGCAACAGTAGCAGTTGTTGCTGTAGGATTAAGAGTAGTGGGAGGAGTAGTAGTAGAAGTTGTAGTAGTAGTAGTAGTAGTGGTAGTAGTAGTGGTGGTGGTAGTTGTAGTAGTAGCAATAGTAGTAGTGGTTGTATTAGTTGTAGTAGTAATAGTTGAACTAGTAGTAGTAGTGGTGGTGGTCATCGTATAAGTTGTTGTTGTTGTTGTTGTAGTCGTAGTAGTTGTAGTAGTAGTGGCAATAGGACTAGTTTTAGTCGAGGTAGCTGTAGCAGAAGTATTATTATATATAGTAATAGTAATGGTTGTAGGAGTAGTAGTAAAATTAATAGTAGTAGTTGTTGTTGTAGTAATTTAGTGACAGTAGCAATGCTAGTTGTAGTAGATGTAGTAGTTGCAATA
Source organism: Trichopus zeylanicus subsp. travancoricus (assembly GCA_005019695.1). Classification (NCBI taxonomy): domain Eukaryota; kingdom Viridiplantae; phylum Streptophyta; class Magnoliopsida; order Dioscoreales; family Dioscoreaceae; genus Trichopus; species Trichopus zeylanicus. The sequence goes on from RXID01021758.1 coordinate 100,048, forward strand.
GAAGCAATAGTAATAGTAATATTAGTACTAGTACTTGTAGTAGTAATAATAGGAGCTGTAGTGGAAGTTGTAGTAGCAGCGGAAGTAATAATTATGGTAGTAGGAGGAGAGGTAGTAGTTGTTGCTGTTATTGTTGTAACCGCAGTAGCAGTAGAGGTTGTTGCGGTACTAGTAGTCATTGTAGTAGTTGTAGTTGTAGTAGAAGTAGTAATTGTAGTAGTAGCAGCAGTTGCAGTCGTAGTAGTAGCCATAGTAGTACTAGTAGCAATAGAAATAATAGTAGTAGTTGTAGTAGTAATTGTAGTAGAACTTATTGTAGTGATATTAGGAATACTAGTAGTTATAGTTGTTTGTTGTAGCAGCAAAAGCACTAGTTGTAGTAGCGATAGTTGTAGTAGTGGTAGTAGTACTGGTGGTAGTAGTAGTAGTGATAGTAGTTGTAGTAGTAGTAGAAGTAGTAGCTATTGTAGTAGCAGTAGTTGGAGTAGTAGTAGTTGTTGTAACACGAGTAGTAGTAGTATCAGTAGTAGCACTAGACGAAGTAGTACTAGTAGCCGGAGTAGTAGAAGTAGTAGTAGGAGAAGTTTTACTAGTTGTGGTAGTAGCAGCAGTTGTAGTGGAAGTAGTAGTAATAGTAGTAATAGCAGTAATAGTAGTAGTAGTAGTAGCCGTATTAGTAGTATTTGTACTACCAGTAGTAGCACTTATACTAGTAGTAGTTGTTGTAGTGGTAGTAGGAGGAGGAGTAGTGGTAATAGTAGTAGTTGTTGTAGGAGCAGTAGAAGTGGTAGTAGTAGTGGTTGAATTAGTTGTAGTAGTAGTAGTAGTAGTAGTAGGAGTAATTGCAGTAGTATTAGTAGTAGAAATAATTCCAGCAGTAGCTATAGAAGTAGTAGTAGCCATAGTAATAGGTGTAGTAGTAGTAGTAGTAGTAAGAGAAGTTTCAGCCATTATACTATTAGTAGTAGTAGTATTATTTATAGTAATCAAAGTAGTTGTAGGAGTAGTAGTAGTATTAGTAATAGTTGTTGTTCTAGTGGTGTAGTAATAGTAGCAGCAGCAGTAGTAGTAGAGGTAGTACTAGAAGTAGTAGTTGCAGTTGTAGCAGCAAAAGTAGTAGTTGTTTTCGTGGTAGTAGTACTAGTAGTAGTAGTAGTAGTAGTAGTAGTAGTAGTAGCAATAGTATTAGTTTCGGTTGTAGGTGGAGGAGTAGTTGTAGTATTTGTTGTTGTTCTTTTACTAGTAGTAGTAGTAGTAGCTGTTGTAGTCATTGCAGTAGTAGTAGCTGTTGTAGTCATTGCAGTAGTAGTAGCTGTTGTTGTGGTCGTTGTAGTAATAGTAGAAGTAGTAGTTTTAAAAATAGTAGTATGGGTAGTAGTAGTAGTAGCCGTAGCAGTAGTAGTCGTTGTTGTAGTAGCAATAGTAGTAGAAGTAGTAGCAATAGGAGTAGTAGTATTAGATGAAGTAGTAGTAGTAGCAATAGTAGTAATTGTAGTATAAGTAGCAGGAGTAGTAGTAGTTGTTGTAGGAAAAGTTTTATTAGTCGTAGTAGTAGAGGTAGTAGTAGTAGTAGTAATAGTATTAGTAGTAGCATTAATAGGAGTAGTACTAGGAGGAGTACTAGTAGTTGTTGTAATAGTTGTTGCTTTAGTACTAGTTGTAGTAGTCGTAGTAGTGGTAGCAGCAATTATTGTAACAGTAGGTGGAGGAGTACAAGTAGTAGTAGTAGTAGTAGTAGTAGTTCTAGTTATAGAAGCAGTAGCAGTATTAGTAGTAGCTGAAGAAGTAGTAGTAGCAATAGTTATTGTAATACTGGGTGGAGGAGGAATAGTAGTAGTTGTTGTTGTTGTAGTAGTAGTAGCAAGTGTTGCAGTAGTAGTAGTAGTAGAACCAGCAGTAGTAGTAACAAAATGGGTCGTAGCAGTAGCGGTAGGAGGAGGAGTAGTAGTAGATGTAGTAGTAGTTGTAGTTGTTGTTGTTGCTATTGTGGTAGAAGTTATTGTTGTACCTGTAGTAGTAGTATTATTGGCAGTAATAGTAGTAGTAGTACTGGAAGTAGTTGTGGTCATAGAAGTAGTAGTAGTAGTTGTAGTAGTAGTTGGAATAGTAGTATTATTTGTAGTAATAATGGTAGTTGTAAAAGTAGTAATAGTATTATTAGCAGTAGTTGTAGTAGCTGTGTAGTAACTATAGCAATTGTACTAGTAGTAGAGGTAGTAGAAGAAGTAGTTGTTGCAGTAATGGCATTTGTAGCAATAGTATTAGTAGTAATATTAATAGTAGTTGTTGAAGTAGTTGTAGTAGTATTAACAGGAGTAGTGGTAGTAGTAGTAGTAGTAGTAGTAGTAGTAGGAGTGTAATAGTAGATGTAATAGTAGTAATAGTAGTAGTTGTAGCAGTAGTAGTAGTAGTAGTGAAAGGAGTATTAGCACCCGTAGTAGTCCTAGTAATAGGAATAGTAGTCCTAGTAATAGTAGTAGCAGTAGTAGTAGTAGTAATAGTCGTAGCAAAGGTAGTAGTAGTAATAATAGCAGAGGTAGCAGTAGTAGCAGCAGCAGTTGTAGAAGCAATAGTAGCAATAGTAGTAGTAATAGTAGTAGCAGTAGCGATATCAGCAGTAGCAGTAGCAGAAGTAGTAGTGGTAGTAGGATAGGTAGTATTAGTTGTAGTAGCAGCTGTAGTAGTAGTAGTAGGAGGAGGAGGAGGAGGAGTATTTGTAGTTGTTGTAATAGTAGTAGTTGTAGTAGGTGTAATAGTAGTGGTAGTAGTACTAATAGTAGGAGTAGCAGTAGCAGTAATAGTAGAGGGAGCAGTAGTCGAAGTAGTAGTAGCAGGAGTAGCAGTAGTAGTAGTGGTTGTAATAGGGGTAATAGTGGTAATAGCAGTGGCATTAGTGGAAGGAGTTGTAGTTGCAGCAGCAATAGCCGTAGTAGTAGTAACTGGGATAGTAGATGTTGTAATTCTAGTAGTAGTAATAGTCGTAGGAGTAGTACTAACAGTTGCAATAGGGGTAATAGTTGTAGTTGTAATAGTAAGAGTAGTAATAATAGTAGTATTAGTTGTAATAGTAGTATTTGTTGTAGTAGTAGTTGAAGAAGCAGCCGTAGCAACAGTAGTAATTTAGTATTAGTAGTTGTAGTAAGAGTTGGAGTAGGATTTGTAGTAGTAGTAGCAGCAAGAGTAGCAATACGTGTTGAAGTAGTACTGCTGTAGCTGGTACTACTGCTGCTGCTGCTATTACTATTACTCGAACCACTGCTACTGCATCTACTAGTACAACTACTACTGTTGTTGCTGCTACTTCCACTACTACTGCTATTCTTACTATGAGGGCTACTACTGTCACTACCTCCACTACTACTGTTACTACTGCTACTACTTCCACGCCTACTGCTACTGTTTCTACTACTAGTACTGCAACAATTGCCACTGTTGTTATTGACAGTACTATTATGTCTACAACTATGAATATTGCTACTACTGTTACTTCTACTGCTACTATTATGAGTACTACTGTTGCTGCTAGTTATGCAGCTACCTCTTCTACTTCTTCTACTAATTCTACTATTACAACAATTGCTAATCCTAGTGATATTGGTACAAATACTACTACTACAACAACTTCTCCTATGATAACAACAACAACTACTACTACTCCATCTCCTACAATTATTGTTATCGCTACAACTACTGCTACTGATTTTACTACAACTACTACTACTCCTTCTACAATTGCTACAACTGCGACTACTACAACCACTATTACTGGTACTACTACTACTACTGGTACTACAAATACTGCTATTACTATTACAGCTACTCCCGCTATGACAACTTCTCCTACTACTAATACTTCTCCTGCTATTACTACTTCTCCTCCTACTACTATCACTATTACTACTACTACTATGGTACATCAACTTCTACTACTACCACTACTAATAATAATAATATTACTATTGGCACTACTACTACTACTAAAACTACTATTACACTCACTACTACTGCTACTACTACTATTAATACTATTACTACTACTGCTACTACTACCAACACCTCTACTATTATTGCTAGTGCGACTGTTACAATAACTACTACTACTATTACAACTGCAGCTCTACTACTCCTACAACTACTCGACTACTACTACTACTACTACTACTACTATTACTACTACTACTCCTACTACTATTTCAATATCTAATGCTAGTACTACCACTACTCAACAACTACTACTATTACAACTAGAAATACTACTCCTACTATTACTACTACTACTACTACAATTACAACGACTACTACTCTACTAGTACTCCAACTACTACTACTAATATTATAACTACTATTACTCTTTCTTATACTACCACTATGACTATTAAAACTACTACTACCCCCACATCTAGTACTACTACAACTTTTATGACTTCCGCTATAACTACTGCTACTTCTACTACTACTACTGCTACTACCACCATTACTACTTCTGCAACTACAAATGTTGGTTCGACTACTACTACAAGCACTACTACTAGTATGACTACTCCAACTTCTAGTACTAATACTTCTGTTACTACTTTTGCTAGTACTACTACTACTATTGCTACATAGTTTCTTCTACTACTGCTAATACTACTGCTGCAACTAATTCTAATCCCACTACTATTGCACTATCATTGCTACTGCTTGTATTAATGCCACTACAATTAGTACTACTACTATAACTATTGCTATTAATTTAACTAATATTACTACTACACTACTACTACTACTTCTGCTATTACTACTAGTACTATTACAACGACTACTATTCTAGTAGTACTCCTACTACTACTACTAATATTATAATTACTACTATTATTACTACTATTACTCTTTCTTATACTACCACTATAACTACTAAAACTACTTCTACCCCCACATCTAGTACTACTCAAACTTCTATGATTTTTGCTACAACTACTACTACTTCTACAGCTGCTGCTGCTACTACTACTGCAACTATTACTCCTACTGCTACTGTTACTACTACTACTACCGCCAGTACTACTGTTGCAACTACAAATGTTGGTTCGACTACTACTACAAGTACTACTACTAGTATGACTACTCCAACTTCTAGTACTAATACTTCTGTTACTACTTTTGCTAGTACTACTACTACTATTGCTACATAGTTTCTTCTACTACTGCTAATACTACTGCTGCAACTAATTCTAATCCCACTACTATTGCACTATCATTGCTACTGCTTGTATTAATGCTACTACAATTAGTACTACTGCTATAACTAGTACTATTGCTATTAATTTAACTACTATTACTACTACACTACTACTATTTCTGCTATTAATACTATTACTGCTACTACTACTATGGCTACTACGAGTACTACGGCTATCACTGTTATGATTGTTTTTGCTTCTACTATAATTACTACTACTACAGCAACAACAACAACAACTACTACTTCTACTGCTACTACTAGTACTACTACTACTTCTACTACTACTGATGCTACTATTTTTACCTCTATTACTGCTACTACGACTATTTTTACTGCTACTACTACTACTACTACTACTATTATTACTACGACTAGTACAAATACTAAGACTATTACCACCACCACCACCACAACTACTACTACAACAACAACTACTACTACTACCACTCCCGCTACAGTAGCTACTACTACTACTCCTATAACTACTACTACTACTCCTGTTACTACTGCTACTGCTACTAATTCTACAACAACAACTTCAACTACTACTACTACTACTATTGCTACAACTACTATTACTACTACTGCTACTGCTACTACTATTACAGCTACTACTGCTACTGCAACTGCTATTACAGTTACTGCTGCTACTATTGTTGCCACTACTGCTGCTACTACTACTACAATAACTACTACTAGTTTTATTGTTGCTTCTACTACTATTGCTGCTACTACTGTTGCTATGGTCATTGCAGCTGCTACTACGACTACCACACCTACTACTTCCCTAACTAATGGTACTACTACTAGTACTATTATTGCTACTACAACTGCTATTGCTTCTACCAATACTGCTACTACAACTACCACTTCTATTACTACTACTACAGCAACAACAACAACTACTACTACTACTTCTGCTACTACTACTGGTACTACTACTTCTACTACTACTGATGCTACTATTTTTACCTCTACTATTGCTACTACTACTACTTTTACTGCTACTACTACTACTACTACTATTACTACTACTAGTACAAATACTAAGACCATTACCACCACCAACACCACCACTACTACTACAACTACTACTACTACTACCACCACTCCCGCTACTGTAGCTACTACTGCTACTCTTATAACTGCTACTACTACTACTGCTACTTCTACTTCTACAACAACTTCAACGAATACTACTACTACTATTGCTACAACTACTATTACTACTACTGTTACTGCTACTACTATTACAGCTACTACTACTACTGCTGCTACTACTGCAACAACAACAACTACTATTTTTATTGCTGCTTCTACTACTACTGCTGTTGATACTGTTGCTATGGTCGTTGTTGCTGCTACTATGACTACCACACCTACTACTTCCCTAACTAATAATACTACTGCTAGTACTACTATTGCTACTACAACTGCTATTGCTTCTACTGTTACTGCTACTACAACTACCACTTCTACTGCTACTATTATTACTACTACTTCTACAACCATTACTACTACTCCAAATGTTATTATTGCTACTACAGCTATGACAACTACAACTACAACCATTGATACCATTGCAACTACAACTACAACGACCACTATTGATACTGTTGCAACTACAGCTACAACTACTAACACTACTACTACTGCTACTACTGCTACTACTGTGACTATGACAAATGCTACTACTTCTACTACTACTACTTTTGCTACTACTGCTACTACTATTGTTGTTGCTGCTACTACTATATTCTAACTACTACCACAACTAGTAATACTACTACTTTTGTTGCAGCTGCTACTAATGCAACTACTACTACTACTGCTACTGCTACAAATACTACTACTACTGCTACTACTGCTACTATTGCAACTACTGTAGGTACTTCTACTACTTCTTCTTCTTCTTCTACTACTACTTCTACACTACTACTACTGCTGCACTACTGCTTCTACAACTACTAGTACTACCTTTACAGTTGCTACTACTACTACTACTGCTGCGACAACTACTAATATTACTACTATAATAGCTTCAAGTTCTATAACTACTTCTGCTTCTCCTACTACTATTACTACTGCTACTACTTATGCTACAACTAATGCTACTTTTGCTACTACCACCACAATCACTACTACAATTACTACATCTGGTACTACTACTACTACTACTACAACTACTACTAACACTACATTGTTACTACTTCTACTACAACAACTACTAGTACTACCACAATTACTTCTTCTACAACTACCATAGCTAGTACTTCTGCTACTAATACTATTGCAACTCCTATTAATACTTCAGCTGCCACTACCACTACTGCTACTAGGTTTATTGTAGCTACTACAATTACAACAACTACTACTACTACTTCTGGTACCACTTCCACTACTATTACTACTATTACTTCTACTACAACTATTACTCTTATTGCAACAAATGCGGCTACAACTACTACTCTTACTACTACTACTACTACAATTACCACTACTTCTACTACTATTACTACTACAACAACAATAACAACTACTACTGCTGCTGCTACTACTACTACCACCACCACCACTACTACTAGTACTACTACTGCTACTAATATTACTACTACTAATTCTACTACTACTACTACTATTACTATTAGTAGTACTTCAACTATTGTTACTACAACTATATACTATTAATACTATTACTACTAGTACCACTACTACTATGGCTACTACTATTACTACTACAACTACTAGTACTGCAACTACTTGTACTACTACTGCTACAACAATAACTACTACTACTACTACTACAACAACAACACTAACAACAACAATAATAACAACAACAACTTCAATTGCTAACACTACTACTTCTACTACTACTAATGCTACTACTGGAAATACTACTACTACTTGTACTATTACTACTACAATGACTACAACTACTACAGCTCCCACCACTACTTCTACTACTCCTACCACTACTACTAATTCTACTTCTACTATTACTACTACTAGTACTACTGCTACTACTACAGCTACTTCTATTAAGACTACTAATACTACTACTACTACTACTACTACAACAACTACTACTGCCACTACTACAACTATTACTACTACTACTCCTCCTACTAGTACTACTATTACTGCTACTACTACTACAACTACTACTACTACAACAACAACTATACTACTACTACTACTACTACTACACCTACTCCAACTCCTACTCCTACTAGTATCCCTACTACTATTTTTGATACCCCTCCTACTACTATTATCCCTACTACTTGTAATACTACTATAGCTACTACTACTTCTATTACTAGTATTACTACAATTACTACTACTTATACGACTACTAGTAGTGCCACTTCTACTACTACTGCTACTATTACTACTTCTACTACTACAACCTGTGCTACTTCCACTACTACTATTGCTACTGCTGCTCCTGATGCTGTTCTAACTCTTAGACCAACTATTACTACTACTACTGCTACTACTACAACTACTACTATCAATACGACAGCTATGAAAACAACAATAACAACTGCTACTACTCCAACTACTAGCACAACTATAACTCGTTGTACTACTACTACCACTACTACTACCTTTACTACTTCTCCAACTCCAACTCCAACTACTACTCTTGCTACTACAGCTACTAATACTATTGCAACTACTTCTGCTACTACTACTCCTATTCCTACTACTAGTACTACTACTACAATTACTAAAAATACTGTAAAGGCTACTACTAATCCTGAAACTACTACTACTACTACTATTACTACTTCTGCTACTACTACTTGTGCTACTATTACTACTACTACTACAACAACAACAACAACTACTGCTACTACAACTACTACTACTACTACTACTACTACTGCTACTGCTACTTCTACTACTACTTCTACTACTACATCTACTATTCCTACTACAACTTCTTCTAGTACTACTACTGCAATAACTACCACTACTACAACAATAAAAACTACTACTACTATTGTTGCTACTCTTGCTATTGCAGCTACTACTACTAATGCAAATACTTCTACCACTATTAGTCCTCCTTCTACTTCTTCAACTACTGCTACCACTCTTGCTACTACTTCTACCATGGCTACTACTACTATTGGTACTGCCACAACCACCACTATTGCCAAAACTACTACTCTACTACTACTACTACTATTGCTACTACTACTACATCTACTACTACTATTAGGTCAACTACTCTAACTACTGCTTTTGCAACTAAACCACTACTACAACCACTACTACTAGCCTTACTACTACTCCTGCCACTACTAAAACTATGCGTACTACTACTTGTACTGCAGCTACTCTTTTGACTACTACTATTACTACTTCTACTATTATTTCTACTCCTATTACTAGTACTACTACCACTACTATTTATACTACAACTACTACAACTACTTCTGCAACTACTACTACAAGTACTATTAATACTACCACTCCTCTTTTTGCTACTACATCTACTCCTACTACGACTACTACTACTACTACTACTACTACTATTACTACTACAACAACTACTACTACTTATTCTACTGCTACAATTATTAGTGCCTCTAGTACTGCTACTACTACTGCTCCTAATACACTACTACTACAAATATAACTATGAGTACTACTTCTACTATTACTATGACTGCTACTACTGCTGCTGCTCCTGCTTTTGCTGCAACTACTACTACTACTACTATAACAACAATAGCAACTACTACTACTACTACTGCTACTATTACCACTATGACAACTACTGCTACTGTTGCTACTACTACTGCTACTACAACAACTACTTCTGCTGATGCTACAACCACTACTACGACTACTATACTACTATTTCTACTACTATTATTACAACAACTACTACTCCTACAACTACAACTATTACTAGAAATAATACTACTACTACTAATAGTACAACTACTAAAACTTCTCCTCCTCCTACTACTACTACTTCTATTGCTACTACTTCTACTTCAACTACAACTACTACTACTATTGCTATAACTACTACTTCAACTACTACTATTACTACAGCAACTACTACTATTACTGCTACTACTACTCCTCCTCCTCCTACTGCTATTGCTATGAATCCTACTACTGCAACTACAACTACAACTACCACTACTACCACCAACACTACTGCTACTACTACTACTGCTGCTGCTACTACTTCCAATACTGGAACTATTACTTCTACTACTACCTCTACTACTACTATTGTTGCTACTGTTACTATACTACTACTACGACAACTACTACTAATACACTTACTACTCCTACAACTACTACTATTACTATAAATAATACTACTACTGCAACTACTACTAGCACTACTACTCCTATGGCTACTACTACTGTTGCTACTCCTACTATTCCTAATACAACTACTACTACAACTACAACTACAACTACAACAATAACTTCTACCACCACCACAACTACTACTACTACTACTTCTCCCACCACTACTACTCCTCCTCCCACTAACACAATGATTATTATTGCTACTACTATGACTACTACTACAACTACCACTACTAGTACAACTACTAGTGCTGCTGCTGCTACAACTGCAAATACTACTGCTACTACTACCTCTAATACTACTACTGCTAGTACTATAACTACACTGCTACTACAACTACTACTACTAATACTACTACTCCTCCTACAACTACGACTATTGCTACAAATAAAACTACTACTCCTAATAGTAAAACTACTCAAACTTCTCAAACTACTACTACTATTATGACTATTGCTACTACTACTGCCACAACTACTACTACTCCTATTGCTACTACTACTAATCCTACGGCTACTGCTACTACAGCTACCACTACTACTAATACTATGACTACTACAACTACTATTGCCATTACTATAACTACTGCTTCTATAATTACCTCTGCTACTACAACTACTACTACGGTTACTACACTAGTACTACAACAACAACTACTCCTCCTACAACCACTACTATTACCACAAATAATACTATTATTGCAGCAACAACAACTACTACCACTACTCCTACGGCTCCTTCTACTCCTACTCCTACCACAACCACTAATACTATAGCTACAATAATAACTTCTACCACCAAAACTGCTACTACTACTACTATCACTTCTGCCCCTACAATTGCTGCTCTTATTGCGCCAACAACAATTACTACAATGACCCCTACTCCTCCACCTACTAACATAACTACTACTATTGCTGCCACTATAACTACTATTAATACTGCTCCTACTACTACTGCTACTACTACTACAACTGCAACTGCTACTTCTACTACTATCTCTACTATTACTACAACTACTACTATGACTACATTACTACTAAAACTACTACCAACACAACTACTACTCCTACAACTATTACTATTACTACAAATAATACTATTACTACTAACAGTATATCTACTAAAACTTCTCCTACCACTACTACTTCTGCTAATGCAACTACTACTACTTCAACTACTACAACTACTACTATAGCAACTACTTATCCTACTACTACTGATACCACTACTACCACTAATACTACAACTGCTGCTAATACTACTACATTACAGCAACTAATACTTCTACTACTACCTCTAGTACTGCTACTACTGCTACTATTACTACACTGCTACTACAACTACTTCTACTAACTCTACTACTACTCCTACAACTATTACTATTACCACAAATAATACTGCTACTGCAACTACTACTACTACTCCTACTACTACTACTACAACTATAGCTTCAACAACAACTTTTACCACTACTACTGCTACTACTATTACTACCACCACCTCTACAACTACTACTACTCCTGTAACAACTACCACTACTCCTACTGCTATGGTTGCTAGTACTATTACTACTAGTACTACTACTACAACTGCTACTACTTATGTTTCTACTACTACTACTATTCCTACTCCTACTGCTACTAATATTAATACTACTACTACTACTACAATAATGATAACACTTACGATGACTACTGTGACTACAACTACTACAACTACTACAACTACTACAACTATAACTGCTGCTACTACTACAACTCCACATATAATTACAATTACTGCTGCTACTGCAACTGCTTCTTCTTCTACTACTACGATCGCTACTACTACAACTACTAAAACATCCTATACAACTTCTACGACTCCTACACCTTCTACAATGACTACTACCACTATTGCTACTACCACTACTTCAACTAATACTACTAAGACTTTTGCTATGACTTCTACTACTACTGCTGCTCCAAGTACTACTACAACACCTACTTTTACTACTTCTGCTCCTCCTCCTACTACTACTATAGCTACAACAACTACTACTACTACAACTACTACTCAATAATAAATACGACAACCATGACCACTACTACAACTGTTGCTACTGTTGCTCTAGCAACAACTACTACTATGAGCACTACTCCTCCTACTACTACCACAACTACTGCTATTGCTACTATTATGACTACTACTACTAGCACTACTAGTACTACTAGTACAAATACAACTGCTGCTGCTACTACAACTGCAACTACTACATCTATTACAATCTCTACTTCTACTACTACTGCTACAGCTACTAATAATACTACTACTCCTACAACAAGTACTATTAGTGCAAATAATATTACTACTATTAATAGTATAACTGCTAAAATGTCTCCTACTACTACTACTATTATGAATGCAACAACTACTACTTCAATTACTACTACAACAACAACAATAACTACTGCTACTACTGCTACTACTACTACTACTAATGCAACTGCTACTGCTACTACAGCTACCGCTTCTACTACAACTGCTACTGCTACTACAACTACTGCAATTGCTTCTTTTGCTAATATTGCCACAACTACTAATATTACTACAACTATTACTACTACAATAGCCACTATTGCTACTAACACAACAACAACTACTGCTACTATAGCTATTACTGCTATGTCTACAACTATGACTTCTGCTATTACTACTTTTACTACTTCTACTACTACTACAGCCACACTTGGTATAATTACTACTTCTATTGCTGCTACTATGACAACTGCTACCACTAATTCTACTACTACTACTACTACTTTTGCTGCAACTACTGCTACTATAACTAATACTACTTCTACTCCTACTACTACTACCACTGCTACTGCAACTACCACTATTACTTCTGCTACTACTGCTTCTTCTACTACTGCTACCATGACTTCTGCTACTACTCCAACTGCTAATAGTGCTACTTCTACTACTACTACTACTACAACAACAACAACTACTGCTACTTCTACTACTGCTAGTACTACTACAATTGTGATTACAACAAGAATTATTACCAATTTTACTACTACTATGACTACTATCGCTATTGCAACTACTGCTACCACCATTCATGTTTCTACTATTGCTACTACTGCTACTAATGATACTACTTCTACTACTACTTCTATGATTGCTGCTACTACTACTACTACTTCTATGATTGCTACAACTACTATTGCAACTGCTGCTGCTACTACAACTACTTCTATTGCATATACTGCTACCACAACTACAACTTCTAATAAGGCTACAACTGTAACTACTACTACAGCTACTGACGCAACAACTGCTATGGCTACTAATACTACTACTAGTACTATGACTATTGTTGTTGCGGCTGGCATACTACTAGGACTATGATTACTATTTCTACTACTACTACCACCACCACCACCACCACCACCATTATTGCTACAATTGCTAATACTACTACTAATACTACTTCTTCTACTAATACTACTAGTTCTACTACTATTAGTACTCTTACCACTGCTACTACTGCTACTACTACTACTACTAATTCAACTACTGGTATTACTACTGCCACTTCTAACACTGCCACTGCTACTAGTACTATTGTTATTGCTATTACCATTAATATTTCTACTACTGCTACTACTACTAATGTTGCTACGATTGCTACTACTACTATTATTGCTGCTACTGCTACTACTACTACACTATCGCTACTGTTCCTATGATTATAACTTCTAATACTACTGCAACTGCAACTACTACTACATCTACTAGTGCAATAATTGCTACGGCTGCTACTACTACTACTATGACTATTGCTACTACTACTAGCATACTACTACATCTACTAACACAATAGCTGCTAGGACTACTATGATTGGAACTACTTCTACTACTACTACTACTGCTACTTCTACAGACACTACTAATACTACTACTACTAGTACTGCTGCAACTACTACTACTATTACTACCACCACTACTACTACTATGACTACTACTATTACTTCTCCTCCTACTACTGCTATTGCTAATACTTCTACTACTACTGGTACTATGACCTTTGCTTATACTGCTTTAGCTGTTACTACTACTACAATAATGACTACTAGTATTGCTGCTAGAATTGCTACGACTACTACTACTGCTACTATTGCTACTACTATTATCACTACTACTATAGCTACTGCTACAACTACTGCTAATTCTACTACTGCTACTTTTGCTACTATGACTACTATTATAGCTACTATTGCTGCTACTACTACTGCTAATGCCACTCTACTGCTACTAGTACTACTACTACTGCTGCTGCTACTATTGCTACTACTTTTGCTATTATTACCACTGCTACTGCTATTGCTAGTACTTTTGCTGCTACTACTACTGCTGCTACAGCTACTATTGCTATTACTACTGCTACTACTAGTAGTAGCTATAGCAGTAGAAGTATTTGTAGTAGAAGTAGCAGCAGCAATAGAAGTAATTAATGTAATAAAACTAATAGTGATAGCAATAATAATAGTAGTAGTAGTAGTAGCATAAGTAGTAGTCATAGTACTAGTAGCAGCAGTAGTAGCAGTAGTGGTAGTAGTAGTTGTACTAGTTGTAGTAGTAGTGGAAGTATTAGCTATAGTAGCAGTAGAAGTAGCAACAGTAGTAGCAAAAGTAGCAATGATAGTAGTAGCAGTAGTTGTAGTAGAAGCAATAGTAGCGTAGTAATAGTAGTTGTAGTAGCAGCAGTAGTAGGGGAAGTAGTCATAATATTAGCAATAATAGTAGCTATACTAGTGACAATAGTAGTAGTAATAGCAGTAATAGTAGTAGTAGTAATAGTGGATAATGTAGTAGCAAAAGTAGTAATTATAGTAGCTGTAGTAGTACCAACAATAGTAGTAGTAGTGGTGGTAGTAGTAGTAGCAGTAGCAAAAGTGGCAATAGCAGTAGTATTAGTAGTAGTAGTAATAGTATGAGTACAAGTTGTAGTAGCAATTATAGTAGTAGTAGTAGTATTAGCTATAGTAGTAGTTGTAGTAGTAGCAATAGTTGTGGTAGTAGTAGTATCAGTAGTAGTTGTAGTAGCAATAGTATTAGCAATAGCAGTACTAGTAGTGGTAGTAGTATCATAAATAGCTGCAGTAGTAGCAGCAGTAGTGCTATTAGTAATAGGAGTAGTGGTAGAAATTATAGTTTTAGTAGTGGAAGTATTAGTAGTATTAGTGGTGGTAGTAGTAGTAGTTATAGTAGTAGTAGAACTAGTAGAAGTGGTAGTCGTAGAAGTTGTAGTAATTGTAGTAATAGTAGTAGGAATCATAGAAGTAGTAGCAATAGTAGCAATAGTAATAGTTATTGCAGTAGTAGCAGTAACAAAAGTATTATTAGTTGTAGAAATAGTAGTAGCAGTGGAAGCTATAGTAGCACTAGCATTAGTAGCAGTTGGAGTAGTTGCAGTAGTAGCATTAGTATTAGTACTAGTCGCAGTAGTAGCGGCTGTAGAAGTAGTAGTAGTTGTAGTAGAAGTAGCAGAAGTAGTAGTAGTAGTAGTAGGAGTAGTAATAGTAGCGGAAGAAGAAGTAGTAGTGGTAGTGGTAGTAGTAGTAGTAGTAGTAGTAGTAGTAGCAGTATTAGTAGTAGTGGGAGTAGTATTAGCTAAAGCAGTATTAGCGGGAGTGGTAGTGGTAGTATTAGTAAAAGTAGTAGTAGACATAATAGTAGTAGTAAGTGCAGTAGTAGTAGTAGCCATAATAGAAGTAGCAACAGTAGTTGAAGCAGTAGCAGTAGCAGTATTAGTAGTAGTATGAGAAGTGGTATTGCTAATAGTAACAATAGTAGTTGAAGTAGTATGTAATTATAGCAGTAATAATAGTAGATGAAATATTAGTAGCAGAAGTACAAGCAGTAGCAGTAGCATTGGTAGCAATTGTAGTAGTAGTGGTAACAATATTAGTAGTAGCAGTATTAGTGGAAGTATTACTGGTGGTAGTAGTAATTGTAGTGGTTATGGTAGTAACAGTTGCTATAGTAGCAGTAGTAGTAGGAGCAATAGAAGTATTAGTTGTATTAGTAGCATCAATAGTGGTAGAAGTAGTATTAATGGCAGTAGTAGTAGCTGTAGTGGTAGTAATTGAAGCAGAAGCAGTTCTAGTACTAGAAGTAGCAATAGTAGCAGCAGTGACAGTAGTAGTAGTAGCAGCAGCAGCAACAGTAGCAGCAGCAGTAGCAGTAGTAGCAGTAGCAGTAGTAGCAGTAGTATTAGTAGCTATAGTAACTGTAGTAGCAGTAATAGTAGTAGTACTAGTAGAAGCAATAGTAGTAGTAGTAGTCATAGTAGTAGTGGTAGTAGTAGTAGCAGCGATAGGAGAAGTAGGAGAAGTAGTAGTAACGGTAGTAGTAGTATTAGCAGCAGCAATAGTAATAGTTGTAGTAGTAGTAGTAGTAGCAGCAGTGGTAGTAGTAGTAGTAGTAGTAGTAGCAATAGTAGTTCAAGAAGTAGTAGAAGTAGCAGTAGCATTCATAGCCATAGTAGTAGTCATGGTAACAATAGTAGCAGCAGTAGTAGCTATAGTTGTAGTAGTACTTGTAGAAGTAGAAGCAGTAGTTGTAGTAGTGCTAGCAGTACCAGAAGAAGTAGTAGTAGTAGTAGTTATTGTTATTATTATTGTTGTGGAAGCAATAGTGCAAATAGTGGTAGTAGTAATCATAGTAGTGCTATTAGTAATAGTAGTATTTGTGGTGGGTGTACTAGAAGTAGTAGTAGTAGTAGTAGCTGTAGTAGTAGGGGTAATAGTAGTAGTAGTAGTAGTTGTTGTTGTTGTTGTAGTAGTAGTAGTAGAGTAGTAGTAGTGGTAGCAATGGTAGTTGTAGTGCTAGTAGTGGTAGTAATAGTGGAAGTAGTAGCAGTAGTTGTAGTAGTAGCATTAATTAAAATCATAGTAGTACTAGCAGCAATAATAGCAGTAATAGTAGTACTAGTCGTCGTTGCTGCAGTAATGATTATTGTTGAAATTGCCGCAATATTAGCAATATAGAAGTAGTACTTGAAGTATTAGTAGCAGTAGTCATAGAAATAGCAATAGTACTAGTATTAGCATTAGTAATAAGAGCAGAAGTAACGGTAGTTGTAGTATTAGTTCTACTAATAGTAATGCTAGCAGTGGGAGTAGCAGTAGCAGTAGCAGTTGAAGTATTAGTAGTAGTATCAGTAGCAATAGTAACAATAGTAATAGATGTAGTATTAGCTATAGTAGTTGCAGATGCAGTAGCAGTAGTAGTAGAAATTATAGAAGTAGCAGCACTAGTATTACTAGGAGTAGCAGTTGTTGTAGTAACAGAAATAGTCATAGTTGTAATAGTAGTAGGAAATGTAGTAGTAGTAGCAGTAGTAGTAGCAGTAGTATTACTAGTAGTAGTAGCAATAGTAGCAGCAAATGTAGTAGTAGTAGTAGCAACAATAATGGCAGCAGTAGCGATAGTGTCGTTGTCTTAGTACTAGGAATAGTAGTAGCAGTAGACATAGTAGAAGTAGTAGCAGTAGTAGTAGTAATAGTAGTAGTTGTTGTTGTAATAGTAATAGCAGTAGACGCAGTAGTAGTAGTAGTAGCAATAGTAGTTGTAGTGGTGGCAGTAGTTGTAGTAGTAGTAGTAGTTGTAGCAGCAGTAGTAGCGATAGTAATAGTTATTGCAATAGTAGCAGTAGCAGAAGTATTATTATTAGTTATAGAAGTAGTAGTAGTAGTGGAAGCTATAGTAGTAGTAGTTGTAGTAGTAGCAATAGTAGTAGTAGTAGTAGCTGTAGTAGCAGTTGTAGAAGTTATAGTACTAGTAGTAGAAGTAGCAGCAGTGCAATAATAGTAGTAGGACTAGTCATAGTAGTAGAAGAAGAAATAGCAGCGGTGGTGGTGGTGGGTGTTGTTGTTGTTGTTGTTGTTGCTGCTGCTGTAGCAGTAGTAGCTGTAGCAATAGTAGTAGGAGTAGTATTTGCTGATGTAGTATTAGCAGGAGTAGTAGTGGTAGTATTAGTAGAAGTAGTAGTAGACGTAATAGTAGTATTAGCGATAACCACAACAGAAATATCAATAGTAGTACAAGAAGCAGTGATAGTAGTATTAGTAGTAGTGTGAGAAGTGGTATTTCTAACAGTAGCAATAGTAGTTGAAGTAGTATGTAATTATAGCAGTAATAGCAGTAGTTGTAATTTTAGCAGTAGGAGTAGAAGTAGCAGCACTAGCACTCGTAGCAATAGTAGTAATAGTAGTAGTAGCAATATTAGTAGCAGCAGTATTAGTGGAAGTAGTATTGGTAGTAGTAGTGGTAGTAGTAGCTACTGTAGTAGCAATAATAATAGGAGCAATAGTAGTATTAGTAGAATTAGTAACATTAATAGTGGTAGAATTAGTAGTAATAGTAGTAGTAGCAGCTGTAGTGGCATTAGTAGCAACAGAAGCAGTTGTAGTACTCGAAGTAGCAGTAGTAGTAGCAAATCCAGTGTTAGTAGCAGTAGTTTGTAGTAGTAATAGCAGTAGTAGTAGTAGTTGTTGTAGCAGTAGTAGTAGTTGTAGTAAAAGTAGTAGCAGTAGTATTAGTAGTAGTAGTGACAATAGTAGTTGTAATAGTAGTAGTAGTAGTAATAGCAGTAGCATTAGTAGTAGTTATAATAGTAGTGGTGGTTGTAGAAGTAGATGAGGTAGTAGTAGCAGTAGTACTAGCGTTAGTAGTAGTAGTAGTTTTAGCCGTAGTAGTAGTAGTAGTAGTAGTAGTACTAATAGTAGTAGTAGCTGTATTAGTTCAAGTAGTAGTAGAAGTAGCAGTACCATTCATAGACGTAGTAGCAGTCGCAGCAACAGCAGTAGCAGTAGTAGTAGCTGTAGTTATAGTAGTACTAGTAGAAGTAGAAGTTGTTGTTGTAGCAGTAGCAGTACTAGTAGTAGTGGTGGTGGTGGTGGTAGTTATTATTATTGTTGTTGTTTGTAGTAGCAATAGTGGAAATAATGGTTGTAGTAATCATAGTAGTGTTATTAGTAATAGTAGTAGTTGTGGTGGTTGTACTAGGAGTAGCAGTAGCAGTAGCATTAGTAGTAGTAGTAGTAGTAGTAGTAGTAGTAATAGTATAGTAGTAGTGGTAGCAGTGGTAGTTATAGTACTAGCAGTAGCAATAATAGCAGTAATAGTAGTAGTAGTCGTCATTGCTGTGGTAGTGATTGTGGTACAAATAACCACATTATTAGTAATAGTAGAAGTAGTACTTAAAGTATTAGTAGCAATAGTCATAGCAACAACAATTGTAGTATTTGTAGCATTAGCAGCAGCATTAGTAGCAATGATAGTTGTAGTAGTAGTGCTACTAATAGTAATTCTAGTAGTGAAAGTTGTAGCAGTAGTAGTTGGAGTATTGGTAGTAGTATTAGAAGCAATAGTTGCAATAGTAGTAGGAGTAGTAGTAGCTATAGTAGTAGCAAACGTAGTAGTAGTTGTAGTAGAAATAGTAGAAGTAGCAGCACCAGTATTAGTAGGAGTAGCAGTTGTTGTAGTAATAGAAATAGTCACAGTAGTAATAGTAGTAGGAATAGTAGTAGTAGTAGCTGTCGTAGTAGAGTAGTAGTTGCAGTAGTAGTAGTAGTAGGACTAGTAGTAGTAGTAGCAATAGTCGCAGCAAAGGCAGTAGTCGTAGTAGCAGCAGTGGTAGCAATAGCGATAATGTAGCTGTCTTAGTGCTAGGATTAGTAGTAGCAATAGATACAGTTGCAGTAGCAGTAGTCGCAGTAGTGGTAATTGTAGTAGGAGCATACGCAGTAGCAGTAGTAGTAGCAATAGTAGTTGTAGTAGTGGTAGTAGTTGTAGTAGCAGTAGTAGCTACAGTAGCAGTAGTAATAGTAGTTGTCATAGTAGTAGCAGTAGCAGTCATAGTAGAAGTAGTGGCACTCGTAGTAGAAGTAGTAGTAGTGGTCGTAGTAATAGTAGTAGTTGAAGTTATCATAGCAACAATATCGAAAGCATTAGTCATAGTAGTAGCAGTAATAATAGTACAAGTAGTAGTAATAGTTGTAGTAGTTGTAATATTAGTAGTAGTAGCAGTAGTAGAAATAGCAACACTAGTATTAGTAGGAGTGGCAGTAGGTGTAGTAGCAAAAGTAGTTGCGATAATAATAGTACAAGAAAAAGTAGTAGTAGTAGCAGTAGAAGTAGTAGTAGTCGGATTAGTAGTACTAGTAGCTGTAGTAGCAACAATTGAAGCAGCAGCAGTAGTAGCAGGAACGACAACAATAGTGCTTGTGCAGTAGTCTCAGTAGTAGCAGTTGTAGCAGTAGTAGTTGCAATAGTCGTTGTAGTAGTAGTACATGTAGTAGTAATAGTAGTAGTAGTAGCAGTAGTAGTAGCAGGAGAAGATGTAGTATCAATAGTAGCAGTAGTAGTCGTAGTGGTATTACCAATAGTTGCAGTAGTATTATTATTAGTAATAGTAGTACTTGGGGTAGTAGTAGTAATAGTAATCATAGCAGTACTAATAGTAGTAGCAGAGCAGTTGCGACAGTTGCAATAGTAGCAGTAGTAGTTATAGTAGTATTAGCAGAACTAGTAGCAGTAGCAGTAGTATTAGCACCTATAATAGTAGTAGTAGCAATAATAGTAGTTGTTGTAGCAGTATTAGTAGTAGTAGCAGATAATAACAACAACAGTAGTAGTAACAACAGCAGCAGCAGAAGTAGTAGTAGCAGTAGTAGTAATAGCAATAGTAGTAGCAGCTGTTACAGCAGTAGCAATTGTAGTAGTCGTAGTAGTCGTAGTAGTAGCAGTAGTAGCAGTTGTTGCCGTAGTAGTAGTAGTAGTAGTAGCAGTAGT
Source organism: Trichopus zeylanicus subsp. travancoricus (assembly GCA_005019695.1). Taxonomy (NCBI): domain Eukaryota; kingdom Viridiplantae; phylum Streptophyta; class Magnoliopsida; order Dioscoreales; family Dioscoreaceae; genus Trichopus; species Trichopus zeylanicus. Next base: position 121,476 of record RXID01021758.1, read on the forward strand.
TGTAGCAGCAACAGTAGTAATAGTAGTAGATTTAGGTGCTTGTCATAGCAGTAGTAGTAATAGTAGTAGTAATACTAGAAGTAGCAGAATTAGTAGTAGAATCCATAGTAGTAGCAGTAATAGTAGCAGTGGTAGCCGTAATAGAAATAGTAGTGAGAAGAGTACTACTTGTTGTAGAAGTAGTAGTTGTAGGAGTTGTACAACTAGTTGTAGAACTAGTAGTAGTAGTGGAAATGGTTAGTGTTGTTCTTGTAGCAGTAGTAGCAGTAGTAGTATCAGTATTAGTTGTTTCAGTAGTCACAACAGTTGCATTGCTAGTAATAGTAGTAGTAGTAGTTATTGTTGTTGTAGAAGTAGTAGTTTTAGTTGATGTAGTAGTAGCAGCAGTCATAGTAGTTGGAGGAGTAGTAGTAGCAATAACCGTAATAGTAGTAGTAGTAGCAGTTGTATTCGTCATAGTAGTTGTGGTATGAGAAGTAGTAGTAGTAGTGGTAGATGTAGTAGCAGTAGTAGTGGTAGTATTAGAAATAGCAGAAATAGTACTTATAGTAGTGGTAGATGTAGTGGCAGTAGTTGTAGCACTAGTAGAAGTGGCTGCAGAAGTAGTGGCTGTAGACATAGTCGTTGTTCTTATTGTACCAAAGCTAATAGTAGTAGTAGTAGTAGTAGTTATTGTTGTTATTATTGTTATTGTAGTAGTACTAGTGGTAGAAATGGTATAGCATTATTCGTAGTAGTAGTACTAGAGGTAGTCGTAGCAGTGGAAGCAATTGTAGCAGTAGTAGTAGTGATAATAGTAGTTGCAATAATTGTAGCAGTAGTAGTAGTAGTTGCAGTAGCAGTAGTAGTAGTAATAGTTGTAGCAGTAGTTGCATTAGTAGCAGTAGCAGTAGTAGTATTCAAATTAGTAGTAGTCATAGTAGTAGCAGTAGTAGTAGTAATAGTAGTAGCAATTATAGTTGCACGAGCAATCATTGCAGTATTATTAGTTGTACCAGTAGTAGTATTAGTAGTAGTAGTAGTAGCAGTAGTAGTAGTCATAGCAGTAGTAGTTGTTGTAGTAGTAATAGCAGTAGCATTGATAGTAGTCGTTGGAGTAGTAGTCTTTGTAGTTGAAGTAGTAGTAGTTGTAGCGGGAGCTGTGACAGCAACAGTAGAAGTAGTAGCTAGAGTTGTAGTAGCAGTTGTAATTGAAGTAATAGTTATAGTATTACTAGGAGGAGTAGTACTAGCAGTAGCCCTAATAATAGTCACAATAGTTTTATTAGCAGCAGTAGTAGCAGTAGTAGTAATATGAGAAGTAGTCGTAGTAGTGATAGCGGTAGCAGCAACAATAGTTGTACTAGTAGCAGTAATGGTAGTAGCAACAGCAGCAGTAGTTGAACTAGTAGTAGTTGTTGTTGTTGTTGTTGTTGTAAGTGTAGTAGTAGTAGTAGATGTAATAGTAGTAGGACATGCAGCAGTAGTTGTTATTGTACAAGAAGTCATAATAGTAGTAGTAGTACTGGCAGTAGTGGTAATTTAGTAGCAATGGAAGTAGTAGTAGCAGCTATAGTAGTAATAGAAGTAACAACAACAGCAATAGCAATAGCATTAGTAGTTGTTGTGTAAGTAGTAGCAATAATAGCAGTAGTAGCAGCTGCTGTAGTAGCAGTAGTAATTGTTGTAGTACTAGTAATAGTAGTATTAGTTGTAGTACTATCAACAGCAGTAGCAGCAGTAGTAGAAGGAGGAGTAGTAGCAACAACAACAACAGCAGCAGGAGTTGTACTACTTGCAGTACCAGTAGTAGTAGCAGTAGCTGTAGTTGCATAATAGTGAGTAATAGTAGCAGTAGTAGCAGTAGTTGCAAAGTAGTAATAGTAATAGCAGTAGTGGCAATAGTAGTAGTAGAAGTACTAGTTGTGGTAGTAGTAATAGTAGTAGCAGTAGCAGTTGTAGTAGTAGTATCAAAAGCAGTTGTCATAGTACTAGCAGTAATTTTAGTAGACGTGGTAGTAGTAGTCAAAGTAGTAGTAGTTGTAGTAGTAGTAGCAGTACTTGTAGTGACAGCAGCAGTAGTAGCAGTAGTAGTATTAGTAAGAGTTGCTTGTAGTAATAGAAGTAGTCCCCATCGTAATAATAGTAGAAAAAGTAGTAGTAGCATTACTAGTAGCAATAGTAGTAGCCGAAGTACTCGTAGTGGTAGTAGTAATAGTAGAAGCAGTAGCAGTTGTAGTAGTAGCATCAAAAGTAGTTGTCATTGTAGTAGCAGTAACAGTAACAGACATGGTAGTAGTAGTCATAGTAGTAGTAGAGGTAATAGTAGTAGTAGCAGTACTTGTAGTGGCAGCAGCAGCAGCAGCAGCAGTAGTATTAGTAGGTGTTGTAGTAGTTGTAGTAATAGAAGTAGTCGCAATAGTAGTGGTAGAAATAGTAATAGAAATAGTAGTAGTCGTAGTAGTGGTAGGTGCAGTAGCAGTAGTAGAAGTAGTAGTTGTTGTAATAGTAGTAGTCGTCGTCATAGTAGTAGTAGCAAAAGTCAGAGTAGTAGCAATAGAAACAATAGGAGAAATAGCAGTAGCAGTAATATTAGCAATAGTAGCAGCAATGCTAATGTAGCAACAGTAGCTGCTGCAGTAATAGTAGTAGTAGCAGCAGCAATTGTAGCAGTTGTAGGTGTTGTTCTAGTAGCAGAAGTAGTAGTAGTAGTTGCAGGAGTGGAAGCACCAATGGAACTACTATTACTAGTAGTAGTAATAGCAGTAGTAGTTGTAGCAGTAGCAATAGTAATAATAGTAGCAGTAGTACAAGTAGTATTAATAGTAGTAGTAGTTACAGCATTAATAGTAGTAGTAACACTCCTACTACTACTACTATGGAAACTAACACTCCTACAACTACTACTATAGCTAGGAGAAGTAATAGTGGTACTAACACCTACTACTACTGCTACTACTACTACTACTACGACTACGACTTCTACAACTACAACAACAACAACAACAACAACAATAACTACTACTACTACTACCACTGCTACGACTACTGCTACAACAACAACAACTACTACTACTACCACTACTACCACATCAACAACAACAACTCCTCCTCCTCCTCCTCCTCCTCCTCCACCTCCTCCTACTCCTACTGCTACTGCTACAACTACGATCGCTACTGCGATAACAATAGCTACTGCTACGATTGCCACTACTACACCTACTCCTACTATTGCAACTACTACTGTTACTAGTACTAATCTGATTTCTACTGCTACTATAGCTCGTACTACTACTACTACCCCTACTCCAACTACTATTACTCCTACTACTACCCATACTCTGACTCCTACCACCACTACTACTATTACTACTAAGGCTACTACTATTACTACTACTACTAGTACTACTACTATTATTAACACTACTAATACTACTGCTACTACTACTACTTTAATTGCTACTACTGCAACTCCTATTACTACTAGTACTGCTGCGACTAATACTAACACCACCACCACTGCTACTACTAAAACTACTGCTACTACTACTACAACAGCAACTACTACTACTACTATTCTACTACTACTTCTACTATTCTTATACCTACTCCTACTATTGCTACTACAACTACTCCTACTATTACAGCTACTGCTACTCTTACTATAACTCTTGCTTCTACTACTACACCTATTACTACTATGCCTACTCCAACTACTACTATGCTTTATACTACTCCTACTCGAACCCCAACTACTACTATTGCTACTACTACAAGCACTACTACCAGTACAACGATAACAACAACTACTGCACGCACTACTACTACTACTACTACTACTACTATTACTACTACTTCTACTACTAGTTCAACTACTATTACTATTAATACTAACACAAGAACAACAACAACTACTATTGCTAATACTAACAGTCGTTCTACTACTACTACTCCTAACACTCCTAAAACATCTCCAACTAGCTACTAATCCTAACACTCCTACAACTTCTACGAATATCACTCCTACTACTACTACAACTACTACTACTACCCTCCAACTACTGCCACCACCGCTACTGCTACTGCTGCTGCTACGACTACTACAACAACTACTACCACTACTACAGTTATGACTACTCCTACTATTACTATAACTCTTACCACTAGTACTACTACTACTTCTACTACACGTACTAATACTACTGCTCAAAACACTCCTCCTACTACTACTACTACTTCCATTACTCCTACTACTACGACAACTACTCTTACTGCCACCACTACTACTACTCGTACTAATACTGATAGTAGTAGTTGTTATTGTAGCAGTATTTATAGTAGTTATAGGAGTGGTAGGAGAAATAGTAGTTGAAGTTGCTATAGTAAAAGTAGCAATAGTAGTATTAGTAGTAGTAGTAGTTGTTGTAGTAGTAGTAGGAGTTGTAGTAGTAGTAGTAGCTGCAGTAATAGTTGAAGTAGTAATAATAGTAATATTAGTAATAATTATAGTTGTAGGAGTAGATGTAATAGTAGTAGTTAAAGTAGTACTTGTAGTAGTTGTAGTAGCAGTAGTAGTAGTAATAGTCATAGTAGTAGAACTAGGAGTACTAGTAGTACTAGTACTAGTAGGAGTAGCTGCAGTAGTAGTATTAGTAGTAGTTATAGTAGCAATAGTGGTCATTCTCATTGTTGTAGTAGTTGTTGTTATTATTGTAGTGGTGGTGGTGGTGGTGGTGGTAGTAATAGAAGTAATAGTAGGAGTACACATAGTAGTAGTACCCGTACAAGTAGTAGTAGTAGTAGTACGTTTAGTAGTAGTAGTAGCAGTAGTACTATTAGTAGTAGCAGAAGAAGTTGTTTCTGTTGTCGTAGCAGTAGTAGCAAATAATACTCGTAGTAGTAGTTGTAGTAGTAGCAGTAGTAGTAGTTATAAGACCAGTGACAGTAGCAGTAGTCGTAGCAAATGTAGTTGTAGTAGCACTAGTAGCAGTGGTAATAGAACCACAAGTAGTTTTGTTGTAGTAGTAGTAGTATTCACTGTAGTAGTAGTAGTAGTAGAAGTAATAGTAACAGTAGTAGTAGTTATTGTAGCTGTAGTTATAGTAGTCATAGAATTGGTGGCTATAGGGGGAGTTTTAGTAGTATTAGTAGTAGTAGTAGTAGTAGTAGAAGAAGAACAAGAAGTAATAGTAGTAGTAGTAATAGAAGGAGTAGATATTGATTCAGCAATAGGATTAGGAGGAGTAGTAGTAACAGTAGTAATAAACATAGTTGTCATAGTAGTAGGAGTAGTAGTAGTAATAGTAGTTGTAGTAGTAGGAGTAAGTGTAGTAGTAGTAGTAGGATTAGCAACAGACGTAGTTGTAGTAGCAGTAGCAATTGTAGTAGTAGAAGTAGTAGCAATAGCTGTAGTAGAAGTAGTAATAATAGGAGTAGTAGTACAAGTAGCTACATAAGTAGCAGCAGTAGTACCAATAGTTGTTGTATAAGTATTAGTTGTAGTGGTAGTAGTAATAGTAGTAGTTATAGTTGTAGGAGTAGTTGTACTAGTAGTAATAGTAGTTCTTGTAACAGTAGTAGTTGTAGTAGGTGTTTTAGGAGTAACAGAAGTAGTAGTTGTGGTAATAGCAGTAATTGTAGTTGTAGCAGTTGTTGTAGTAGTAGTAATAGTAGTAGTAGTAGTAGTAGTAGTAGTAGTAGAAGTAGTTTCAGTAGGAGGAGTAGTAGTCATGGTAGTTAGCGGCTGCAGTAGAATTAGTATGACTAATAGTAGTAGAAGTAGTCATTACTGTAGCAGTAGTTGTAATAATAGTAGCAATAATAGTAGTTGGAGGAGTAGCTGTAGGAACAATAGGAGTAGTAGTAGGAGTAGCAGTAGAAGTAGTAGTAGTCGGAGTAGTAGTAGTAATAGAAGAAGTAGTAGTAGTAGTGGTAAGAGTAGTAGTAGTTGTAGTAGTAGTAGCTATAGTAGTAAGAGTAGTAGTGGTGGTCCTAGTATTCACAATAGTAGTAGTAGGAGTGGTAGTTGTAATACTAGTAGTAGTAGTTGTTGTTGTAGTAGTAGTATTTGTAGTAGTAGAAATAGTAGTAGTTCTTGTTGTAGCATTAGTAGTAGCAACAGTAGTAGTGGTAGTCATAAGAGGAGTAGCAGTAGTAGTCATTGTAGTAGTAGCAATTGTCATAGTGGCTATAGTTGTAGTAGATCTAATAGTAGCAGCGACAACAGTAGTAGTAGTAGTGTTGTTGTTGTAGTAGTAGTACTAGTAGTAGCAGTAGTAGTTACAATAGTTATAGCCATAATAGTACAAGAAGCAGCAGTCTTTTAGTTGTTGTTGTAGTCATAGTCAAAGTAGTCGTAGTAGTACTAATTATAGCTGCAGCAGCAGTAGTAGTAGCGGCAGAAGCAGTAGTAGTAGCAATAGTATTAGTAGTAGTAGTCGTGGTGGTAGTAGTTATTGTTCTAGCAGCATAATTGATAGTAGCAGCAGGAGTAGTAGTTGTAGTATTAGTAGTTATCACAGTCGTAGTAGTTGTAGCAATAGCAGTTGTAGCAGCAATAGTTGTAGTTGTTGTAGTAGTAGCAGTAGCAGTGGTAATTGTTGTACTAGTAGCAACAGTACTATTAGTAGTAGTAGTAATAGAATTATTAGTAGTAGTATTAGTAGCAGTTGTTGTTGTTTAATTAGTAGTAGTAACTGAAGTAGCAACAGTAGTTAAAGTAGTAGTAGCTATAGTAGTAGTAGAAGTAGTAATTGCTGCAATTGCTAGAGTATCAGTAATAGAAGTAGTAGCAATTGTACTAGTGCTAGTAGTTGTAGCAGTTGTAGCAGGAGTAGCAACGACAATATTAGGAGAAGTTGTAGAAGTTAAAGCAATAGTTATAATAGTAGAAGTAGTTGGGGTAGTAGTATGTAAGTAGCAGCAGTAGCAGTAGAAGTGGTAGTAGTAGCAAGAGTAGTACTAGCAAAAGTAACAAAAGCAATAGTTGTAGCGGCAGGAGTAGTAGCACTAACGGTAATAGTAGTGGCAGTAGTAGTATTAGCAGTAGTAGCAGTAGTTGTTGTTGTTGTTTAAGATGTAGTAGTAGTAGTCATAGTAATAGCAGTAGTAGCAGTAGTACTAATTGAAGCAGTAGTAGTAGCAGTAGCAGTAGTAGAAGAAGAAGTAGTAGTAGTAGCAATAGTAGTAGTTGTTGTTGTAGTAGTAGTAGTCGGAGTCCAAGTAGTAGGACATGTAGTAGTACTTATTATTATTTTGAACGTAGTAGTAGTTATTGTTGTAGAAGCAATAATAGTATAGTTGCAATAGAAGTAGTAGTAGTAGTAGAAGTAGTAGGAGATGTAGTAGTAGTAGTAGTAGAAGAAATAGTAGCAATAGTAGACGTAGTAGTAGAAGTTGCAGTGTCAGTAGTAGCAGTAGAAGTGTTAATAGCCACAACAATAGTAATAGTAGTAGCATTAGTAGTGGTAGTTGTAGTACCAGTAGTTGTAATAGTTGTAGTAGTAGTAGCAGCAGTAGTAGTGGAAGTAGTAGTAGTAGAAGTAGCAATAGTGGTAGTAGAAGTAGCAATAGTAATAGTAGAAGTAGTAGTAGTAGTAGTAGTTGTTGTTGTTGTTGTTGTAGTAGTTTGAGGAGTAGTAGCAATAGTAGTGGTAGAAATAGAGGTAGAAGTAGTTGTAGAAGCAATAGTAATAGTAGCGGTAGTAGTAGGAGTAATTGTTGTAGTAATAGTGGTAGTAGTCGTAGTAATTATAGTAGTAGTAGTTGTAGCATAAGCAACAGCCACAGTCGTACTGCCGGAAGTAGTATTACTAGCAATACGAGTAGTAGTAGTAGAAGTAGTTGTCATATCAACAATCATTGTAGTAGTAGTAGTAGGAAAAGTAGTAGTAGTAGTAGTAGTAGAAGATGAAGAAGAAGAAGCAGTAGTAGCAGTAGAACTAATAGAAGTTGTAGTAGAAGCAGTTGTAGTTGTAGCAATAGTGGTAGCAATTGTACCAATAGTAGTAATAGTAGTAGTAGAAACAGTAGAAGAAGCAGTAGTAGTATTGGCAGAAGTAGTAGGAGTCGTAGTGGCCATAGTAGCAGCAGTACTAGCAATAGTTGTATTAGTAGGTGTAGTATGGTAGTAGCTGTATCAATAATAGCAGTATCAGTAGGAGTAGTAGTAGTAGTAGCAGCATTTGGAGTATTAGCAGTAGTAGCATCAGTAGTAGTAACAATAGTAGTAGTAGTCATAGTAGCTACAATAGAAATAATTATAGTTGTAGTAGTAGTCATAGTAGCATTAGCAGCAGCAGCAGTGGTAGTAGTAGTAATAGTAATAGTATTGTAAGTGGTAGTAGTAGTAGTATTGCTAGTAGTGGTAGCAATAATTGTACGAGAGATTGTTGTAGTAATGGCAGTAGTAGTAGCAGTAGTAATACCAATAGTAGTAGTAGTAGCAGTAGCTGTAGTAGTTGCAGTAGCAGTAGTAGAAGAAGAAGCAATAGTAGTAGTAACAGAAGTAGCAAAAGTAGTTGTAGATGTAGTACTAGTTGCAGCAAGAGTAGTAGAAGCAATAATAACAGTACGAGCAGCAATAGTAGTAGCTACAGTAACAGTAGTAATAGTAGTAGTAGAAGTTGTAGTAGCAATAGTAATAGTAGTGGTAGTAGCAATAACAAAGGTAGCAGCAGTAGTAACAGCCGTTGTAGCAACAACAGTAGTATTATTAGTAGCCGTAGTTTTATTTGTTGTAGTAGTAGCGGTACTGCAGCAGCAGCAACAATAGCAGTCATAGAAGTAATAGTAGTAGTAGTAGTAGTAGTCATAGAAGTCATAGTAGTAGTAATAGCTATTGCAGCAGTTGCAGTACTAGAAATTGCAATAGTACTATTAGTGTTAATAGTTGTAGTAATAGTGGTGGCAATAGTAGTAGTACCCATTATAGCCACAGTAGCAGTTGCAGAAGTAGTAGTAGTAGAAGTAGTAGAAGTAGTAGTAGTAGTAGTAGCAGCAGTAGCAATAGTACTATTAGCAGTAGGAGTTATAGTGATAGCAGTTGAAGTAGTAGGAGCTACAACAATTGTTATCATAATAGAATTATTAGTAGCACTAGCAGTGAGAGCTGCACTATTTGTAGCAATAATAGAGGTAGTAGCAGTAGTAGTAGCAGCAACACTAGTAGTCCTAATAGTAGAAGTAGTAGTATCAATACTAGTTGTCATAGTAGCTATCGTAGAAGTAGATGTTGTAATAGTAATAATAGTAATAGTAGTCACAGGACAAGTAGTGCAAAATTTGTAGTAGAAGTAGGAGTAGAAGTAGTAGTAGTAGTAGTAGTAGTAGTAGTAGTAGTAGTAGTACATGTCATAGTAGTGGCTGTGGTAGTAGCATAGCGACAGTTGTCACATTAGTAGTACTAGTAGTAGCAGTAGTAGTGGTATAAGTAATAGTTATAGTTGTAGAAGTAGTAGAAGTTGTTGTAGTAGTAACAGTTATGGTACAAGTAGTTACAGTAGAAGTGGTCGTAGTAATCATAGTATTAGTAGTAACAGGAGTAGAAGTAGTTCCAGAATTAGTAGTAGTGGTAGTAGTAGTAGTATTGGTAGCAGTTGTAGTAGTAGTAGTAGTAGTTGTTGTTGTTGTTGTTGTTGTAGTAGTAGCAGCAGTAGTAGTAGCAACAATAGTAGTAGTGATACTAGCAGGAGGAGGAGGAGGAGGAGTAGCAGTCGGAGTAGTAGTAGGAGTAGCAATAGTAGTACTAGCAAAAGTCATAGTAGTAGAAGTTGCAGTACTCGTATTAGTTGTAGTTGTTGTTGTAGTAGTGGTATTAATAGGAGTTGAAGTTGTAGTAGTAGCAACAATAGCAGTAGTAGCAACAATAGCAGTAGTAGTATTTGTAGCAAAAGTAGTTGTAGTAGATTACAATAGCAGTAGTAGTAGCAGTAGAAGTAGTAAATGTAGTACAAGGAGGAGTAGTAGTAGCATTAGTAGCAATAGCAGTGGTAGTTGTAGTAGTAGCAATAGTAGGAGCAGCCACAGCAGTAGCAATAGCAGTAGTAATCGTAGTAATAGTAGTAGTAGTAGCAATAGTAGTAGTGGTGTTACAACAGTTCGAGTAGTAGTAGTAGTAGCAGTAGTAGCAATAGTAGTTATAGTAGTAGAAGTAGAAGCAGCAATAGTGGTGGTGGTGGTGGTGGTAGTAGTACTAGTTGTTGTTGCAATCGTGGCAACAATAGTAGCAGTAGTACTAGTACCAGTAGTAGTAGTTGTTGTTGTTATAGTAGTCGTAGTCATCATTGTCGATGTAGTAGCTAGAGTGGTAGCTGTATTAGTAGTAGAAGTTATAGTAGAAGAAATAGTAGTTGTAGTAGTAGTAATAGTTGTGGTAGAAGTAGTAGTAGTCATTGTAAGTATAGTAGCAATAGTAGTAGTAGAAGTAGTAGTAGTAGTAAGAATAGTAAGTAGTAGTAGTAGTAGCAGTATTAGTAGTAGTAGTAGTAGTTGTGTTGTTGTGTTTTTTGTTGTTGTTGTAGTAGCAATTGCCTTAGCAATAGTAGTAGCTGTAGTGGCAGCAGTAGTAGCTAGTAACAGAAGTAGTACTTTTTTGTCCATATTTGTAGTACAAGAGTACTTGTTGTATTAGTACTAGTAGTAGTAGCAGTATTAGTAGAGTAGTAGGAGTTAGTAGTAGGAGTAGTAGTATTAGTAGTAGTAGTAGTCGTTGTACTAGTACTAGTGCTAGTATTAGTAGCAGTTGTAGTATTATCGAAAGTAGCAAAAGTAGCAGTAGTAATAGTAGTAGTTGCTGTTATTGTTGTTATTGTTGTTGCTATTATAGTAGTACTAGTAGTACTAGTAGTAGTAGTACACTAGTAGAAGTAGTAGTAGTTGTTGTTGTTGTAGTAGCAGCAGCAATAGTAGTAGTAGCAGTACTAGTAGTAATAGTAGTAGGAATAGTATTTGTAGTAATAGTAGTAGTTGTTCTATTTGTAGGAGTAGTAGTAGCAATAGTATTTTTAGTTGTAATAGTTATATGGGTAGGAGTTGTGGTAGTAGTAGCAACAGTAGTAGTAGTAGTTAAAGCAATAGCATTAGTTATTGTAGTAGCAATAGTAGTAGCACTAGTTGTAGGTGGAGTAGGAGTTGGAGTAGGAGTAATAGCTATGGTAGTAGGTTTCACAACAACAGTAATAGCAGCAAAAGTAGAAGCTGCATTAGTAGGATAAGTTGTAGAAGTAGGAGTAAGAGTTGGAGTTGTAGTTGTAGTAGGAGTAGGAGTAGTAGATATAGTAATAGTAGTAATAGGAGTAATAGTAGGAGTAGTAGTAGTTGTTGTTGTTGTAGTAGTAGGAGTTGTAGTTGTGGAAGTAGTAGTAGGAGTAATAATAGGATTAGGAGTTGGAGTGGTGGTAGTAGTACCAGATGTTGCAGTAGTAGTAGGAGTAGTTGTTGTAGTAGTATTTGTTGTAGTAGTAGTAGCAATAGTAGCAGTTGTAGTAGTAGTTGTAATAGTAGAAGTAGCAGTAGGAGGAGGAGGAGGAGGAGGAGGAGGAGGAGGAGTAGTAGTAGTAATAGTTGTTGTTATTGTAAAAGTAGTAATAATAGTAATAGAACAAGAAGAAGTAGTAGTAGTAGTACATGTAATAGTAGCACAAGGATTAGTTGTAGTAATTGTAGTAGCAGGAGTAGGTGTAAGAGTAGGAGAAGTAGTAGTAGGAGGAGGAGTAGTAGTGGTTGTAGGAGTGGTGGTAGTAGTCATAGGAGTAGTAGTAGGAGTAGAAACATAAGTAGTAGCATAAGTAGCAGTAACATTAGTAGAAGTAGTAGTATGACTAGTCGCAGTAGTTCCAGAAGTAGTAATCACAGTAGTAGTAGCAGCAGTAGCAGAAGTAGTAGCAGTAGCAGCCGCAGTAGCATTAGTAGTAGTAGTAGGAGTAGTAACAATAGCTATAGTAGTAGCAAAAGTAGTAGCAGCATCAGCTATAGTAAACATAGAAGGAGAAGTTGTAGTATTAGTACTATTAGCAGTCGTAGTAGTAGTTGCAGCAGTAGTAGCAATAGTAGTTATAGGAAAAGTTGTACCAGTAGTACTAGTAGTGGGTTGTACCAATAGTAGTAGTAGTAGTAGCAGTAGCAGCAGAAGTAGTAGCAGTTGCAATAGTCACACTACTAGTAGTCACAGAAGCTTTAATAGTAGTGAAAACAGTAGTTGTTGCAGTAGTAGTAGTAGTGGCGGTAATAAATGACGCAGCATTAGTAGTCATGGTAGCAGAAGCAGCTGTAGTAGCATTACAAGTAGTAGTAGGAGTAGTTGTTGTAGCAGGAGTAGCAATTATAGTATTAATAGTAGTAGCCATAGCAGAATAGCAGAACAAGTAGTCATAGAAGTAGTAGAACAAGTAGCAGTATGAGTAGAAATAGTAGCCGTAATAGTAGTAGTAGTTATTGTTGTAATAGTAGGAGTCATATTAGTTGGGGTAATAGTAGTAATAGTGGTAGTAGTAGCAGTACTTGTAGTAATAATAGTAGTTATAGGAGTAGTAGTAATAGTAGTAGTAATAGTAGTAGTAGTTGTTGTAGTAGTAATAGTAGCACTACTACAAGTACTACTATTACTACTACTACAGCAATATTGGTATTAATAGTAGTAGTAGCAGTTGTAGTAGTAGTAATTGTTGTTGTTGCAGTAGTCTTAGTAGTAGTTATAGTAGTAGCAGTAATTGTAGTACAAGTAGTCGTAGTAGTAGTATAAGTTGTGAAAGTAGTAGTAGTAGTATTAGTAGTAGTAGTAGTAGTAGCAGTTGTAGTAGCAGCAACAGCAATAACAGTAGTACTAGTAGTAGAAGAAGAAGAAGTTATTGTTGTCATCGCAGCAGTAGTAGTAGTAATACACATAGTAGTAGTAGTAGTGGTCCTTGTAGCATTAGTGGTAGTAGTAGTTGCCAGAGCTACAGCAGTAGTAGTAGTTGTAAGAGCAAGCGCAGCAAAAGTAGCTATTGTAGTAGTAACAGTCGCAGCAACTGTAGTTGTAGTAGCACTAGTAGTAGCGGCAATAGCAGTAAAAGTATTAGTGTTCTAGCAGTACTAGTTGTCACTGTAGTAGTAGTAGTAGTACTAGTAGTAATATTACTAGTAGCAATCGTTGTTGAAGCTATTGTATTAGTAGTACTAGAAGTAGTAGTAGTAGTCATAGTAGCAGCAGCAGCAGTAGTAGCAGAAGCAGTATTTGTAGCAATAGTAGTAGCGTTAGTAGTAGTAGCAATACTAGTAGTAGTTGTTGTAGCAGCATAATCAATTGTAGCAGTAGTAGTTGTTGTTGAAAAAGTAGTAGTAGTAATAGTAGTAGTTGTAGCAGTAGTAGCAATCATAGTAGCAATAGCAGTAGTAGTAACAATAGTAATGTTAGTACTAGAAGTACTAGTGGATGTAGTTGTAGTAGTAGCAGCAGTAGTGGTAATTGTAGTTGTGGTAGCTGAAGGCATAGGAGCAACAGTAGCAGTGGTAGAACTAATATTTGTTGAAGTAGCAAGTGTAGCAGTCGTATAAGTTCTAGTAGTGGTAGTAGTAGAAGTGGTAGCAATAGTAGTAGTTGTAGTAGTAGCGGTAGTAGTAGTAGTAATAGTAATGGTAGTAGTAGTATTGGTTCAAGTAGTTGTAGTAGTAGTAGAAGTTATAGTAGTAGTAGTACTTGTATTAGTCGTAGTAGAAGCAGCAGCAGTAGTGGTAGATAGTAGTAGTAGTGTTAATAGCAGCAGCTGTAGCAATAGCGGCAACACCAGTAGTCAAAGTAGTTGTAGTAGTAGTAAAAGTAGTAGTTGTAGTAGTAGTTGTTGTTGTTGTGGTTGTTGTTGTTGTAGTAGTAATAGTTTTACTAGTATAGCCGTAGTTGTTGTAGTAGCAGTAGGAGTAGGAGCAATTATAGTTGTCCTTGGAGTAGGAATAGGCGTAGTAGTTGCAGTAGCAATCGTAGGAGTAGGAATAGGAGCAGGAGAAGTCAGAGCAATAGTAGGGGTAGTAGCACTAGTATTTGTAGTAGCATAAGTAGTTGCAGTAGTAGATGAAGTAGTAGTTGCAGTAGTTGGAGTATGAGGAGGAGTAGTAGTCGGAGCAACAACCACAGCAACAGCAATATTAGTAGTACTAAGAGTTGTAGTTGTACTAGTTTTAGTAGTAGTAGTAGTAGTTGATGTTGTTGTTGTTGTTGTTGTTATTGTTGTTGTAGTAGTAGTAATAGTAGGTGGAGGAGGAGGAGGAGGAGTAATAGTAGTAGTAGTGGTAGGAGTACTAGTGGTAGGAGTACCTGTAGTAGCAATTGTACTTGTAGAGTAGTAGTAGTTGTTGTTGTGGTAGGAGTAGGAGTAGTAGTTATTGTAGTAGGAGTAGGAGTAGCAACACTAGGAGTAGGAGTAGGAGTCATAGTTGTGGTAGTAGCAGCAGTTGCTGTAGGACTTGTACTTGTAGTAGTAGTTGTTGTTGTAGTAGTGGTAGTACTAGTAGAAGTAGTAGTAGGAGGAGTAGTGGTAATAGTAGTGGTAGTAGTAATAGTTGTAGCATCAGTAGTAGTAGTCATACTATTGTTAGTTGTAGCAATAGTAGTAGGAGTAGGAGTAAGAGTAAGGTTAATAGTAGTAGAAGTTGTAGTAGTAGCAGCAGGAGAAGTAGGAATACGAGTTTTAGTAGTAGTAGGAGGAGTAGGAGTAGTAGTAACAGTAGCGGGAGGAGGAGTAGGAGTAGGAGTAGTAGTAGAGGTTTCAACAATAATAGAAGTATTCGTAGTAATTATAGTAGTTGTTGTAGTAGTACTAGGCGTAGTATTAGTAGTATTACGAGTAGGAATAGTAGAAGTAGGAGTAGCAATAGTTTGAGTAGTAAGCGTAGTAGTAGTTGTTTTTGTAGGAGCAATAGTAGGAGTACTTGTAGCAGTAGTAGCAGGAGGAGTAGTACTAGTAGCAGTAGTTGTAGTAATAGTAGTAGTTATTGTAGTAGAAGTGTTAAGAGTAGTAGGAGTAGTAATAGTAGTAGGCGTTGTAGTAGTTGGAGTAGTCGTCGTGGTAGTAGTAGTTGTTGTAGGAGTAGAAGCAATAGTTGTAGCCGATATATTAGTAATAGCTGCATTAGTAATAGCAACAATAGTAGTTGTAGTAGCAGCAATAGTAGTATTAGTTGTAGTAGCAATAATAGTAGATGCAGTAATAGTAGTAGCAACAGAAGTAGAAGCAACAGTAGCAGTGGTAGTAGTAGTAATAATAAAAGCAATAGTAGCAGTAGCAGT
The DNA here is from genome assembly GCA_005019695.1 of Trichopus zeylanicus subsp. travancoricus. Taxonomy (NCBI): domain Eukaryota; kingdom Viridiplantae; phylum Streptophyta; class Magnoliopsida; order Dioscoreales; family Dioscoreaceae; genus Trichopus; species Trichopus zeylanicus. Next base: position 136,714 of record RXID01021758.1, read on the forward strand.
AGTAGTAGGAGAAGTCATGGTACAAGTAGCAGTAGCTATAGTAGCAAGAGAAGTAGTTAGAGTAGCAGTAGAAGTAGTAGAGTAGTAGCAGTAGTAGCAGTAGTTATTGTTGTGGTTGTGGTAGTAGTAGGAGGGGGAGGAGGAGTAGTAGTGGTAGTAGCAGCAATTGTAGTGCTACTAGTAGTAGCAGTTGTAGTACTACTAGTAGTAGCAGTAGTTATTTTGATAGTAGCAGTAGCAGTAGTTGTGGTTCTAGGAGTAGTACTAGTAGTAGTTGTTGTTGTAGTTGTAGTAGCAGTAGTAGTAGTAGTAGTAGTAGTAGTAGTAGCAATAGTAGCAGTAGTAGTAGTATTAGTAGCAATAGTAGTAGTAGTATTAGAAGTAGTCAAAGCAATACTACTGGTAGTAGTAGTAATAGAATCATCAATAGCAGTAGTAATAAAAGTAATAGTAGAAGTAGTAGTAGTAGTGGAAGTAGTAGTAGTAGTTGGGTAGTAGGAGCAGTAGCTGAAATATTATAAGAAGTAGTTAGAGTAACAATTACAGTAGTAATACTTGTGGTAGTAGTAGTACCTGTAGTACAAGTAGTAGTAGCAGTAGCAGCAATAGTCAGATTAGTAGTAGTAGCGATAATTGCAGTTGCAGTAGTAAGAGCAGCAGTAAAAGTAGTAGTAGTTGTCTTAGTAGTTGGGGTTGTAGTAATAGTAGTAGTAGTAGTAGCTTGTGTAGTAGTAGAGGAAGTTGAAGTAGCGGTAATGAGAATAGTAGTCATAGTAGTGGTAGTTGTCATAGTAGAAGTAATAGTAGTAGTAACATAATGAGAATTAGTTATAGTAGTAGTAGCGACAGAAGTAGTAGTAGTATTAGTAGTAGTAAATATAGTAGTAGTAACAATAGCAGTACTTGTAGTCATAGTAATAGTAGTTGTAATACTAATAGTAGCAGCAATAGCAGTAGTAATAATAGTTGTAGTAGTAGTAGTAATAGTACTAGAAATAGTAATTATAGTTGTAGTAATAGTAGTAGTTAAAGCAATAATAATAGTAGTGGTTGTAGCAGTAGTACTAGCAGCAGTGGCAGCAGCAGCATTAATATTAGAAGTAGTGGTATTTTTGTAGCAGCAGTAGCAATAGTCGTAGTAGCAGAAGTAGTTGCAGTGATAGTAGCAATTATTGTTGCAGCAGCAATAATAGTAGTAGGAATAGAGTGCTAGCAATAGCAATAGCAGTAGTTGTTGTTGTTGTATTAGCGGTAGTAGCTGTAGTAGTAGTTGTAGTAGTAGTTGTACTAGTAGTTGTAGTTGTAGAGGTAATAGTAGTAGTAGTAGGAGTAGGAGTTGGAATAGTAGTAGTAGTAATAGTAGTTGTTGTAATAATAGTAGTAGCAGTGGTAGTAGTAGTAGGAGGAGGAGGAGTAGCTATTTTAGTAGCAGGTATTGTAGTAGTAGCCATTATAGCTATAGCACTATTAGTAGGAGTAGTAGCAATAGTTGTAGTAGTAGTAGTAGCACTAGTACATGTAGTATTAGCAACAACAATAATAGAAGTAGTAAGAGTACTAGTGGCAGTAGTAGTATTAGTAGTATTAATAGTCGTAGTAGTAGCAGCAGTGGTAGTTGTAGTAGTATCATTAGTTGCAGTAGTGATAGTAGTAGCACCAGCAGAGGTAGTAGTAGCCAGAGTAGTAGTAGTAGCAGTAATAGTAGTAGGAGGAGGAGGAGGAGGAGTAGTAGTAGCCATACCTACAACAATAGTATTAGTAATAGCAGTACTAGTAGTAGTAGTAGCAGTAGCAGTAGCAGCAACAGCAATAGTAGTAGTACCAATTGTAGTATTAGCAGTAGTAGTTGAAGTAGTACTAGTAGTTACAGTAGTTGTCGCAGTAGTAGTAGTAGCAAAAGTAGTAGCATTAGTACTAGTAGTAGTAGTTAAACTCGTAATAATAGTGGTAGTAGTAGTTGCCGTAGTAGTAAAAGCAGTAGCAGTAGTAGCATTTGTCGTCGTAGTCATGGTAGTAGTAGTCATAATAGCACCAGAAGCAGTAGTTGTAGTAGTTGTAGCATTAGCAGCTATAGTAGTGGTGACTGGAGCAGCAGCAGTTGCAGCTGTATTAATATTATTAATAGTACTAGCAGTAGTAGTATTAGTTGTAGTAGTGGTACTAGGAGAAGTAATAGCAGTAATAGTGGTAAAAGCTATAGTAGCAACATAAGCAACAGCAGCAACACCAGTAGTAGTTATAGTAGTAGTAGTAATAGTAGTAGTAGTGGTTGTAGTAGCAGCAACAACATCAGTATTAGCAGTAGCAGCGGTAGTAATAGTAGCAATAGTAGTTGTAGTTGCAGTTGTTGTAGTAGTAGTTGTACAAGCCGCAACAGGAGTAGCCAAAGTAGTACACGAAGTAGCAGTAGTATCAGTGCTAGTAGCTACAGTAGTTGTAGTAGTTGTAGCAGTAGTAGAAGCAGCAATGGTGGTAGCAGAAGTAGTAGTAGTTGTACTAGTAGAAATTGTTGTCAAAACAGTAGTAGTAGTAGCAACATATTAGTACTACAAGTATCAAAAGCAGTAATTGTAGTAGTAGTAGTAGTAGCAGCAGTAGCAGCAGTAGTAGCAGTAGTAGCTTCAGCAGCTGCACCAACAGCAGTAATAATAGTAGTGGTAGTAGTAGTAGTCGCAATAGTACTTGTATTAGTTGTAGTAGAAGCAACAGCAATAGCAGCAGCAATAATGGTAGTTGTAGTAGTAGTAGTGGAAATAGTATTAGTAGTTGTAATATTAGCAATAGCAAAAGTTATAGCAGTAGCAATAGCAGCAGCAGCAGCAGTAGTAGTAGGAAAAAAAGCAATAGTAGTAGTTGTTGTTGCTATATGAGTAGTAGTAGTGGTAGTGGCAGTAGTAGTAGTAGTACTAGAAGTAGAGGTAATTGTAGTAGAAGTAGTAGTAGTAGCTTTTGTTGTAGTAATAGCAGCAATTGTAGTAGTGGTAGTAATAGTAGCAGTTTTAGTTGTAGTAATAGTAGTAGTAGCAGTAGCGGCAACAACAATAGTACTAATAGTAGTAGCAGCTATAGTAGTAGTTGTAGCAGTAGGAGTAGTGGTAGGAGAAGTAGTAGTAGTGGTGGTAATTATAATTGTATTAGTAGTAGTAGTAGTAGCAACAACAGCAGTAGTAGTAGGAGTAGCAATAGTCTTAATAGCAGTGGTAGTTATAGAAGTAGTAGTAGTTATAGTAGTTGTCGTAGTAGGAGCAACAATAGCTATAGTAGTAGTACTAGTAGTAGTATTTTTGGTAGTTGTTGTTGTTAAGCCATAGCAATTGTAGCAGTAGTAGTTGTTGTAGTAGTAGTAGTAATAGTACTAGCGAAAGTAGTAGTCATAGCAGTAGTAGTCGTAGTAGTAGTTGTTGTAGTTGAATTATTAGTAGCAGAAGTAGCTGCAGCAACAGCAGTAGTAGTGGAAGTAGTAGTAATACTAGTTATTACAATAGTAGTAGTGGCAGCTGTAGTATTTGCAGGAGTAGCAGAAGTCGTAATAATAGCAGTAGTAGTGGTAACATCAGTTGTAGTAGTAGCAGTTGCATTAGTAGTAGTAGTAGCAACAATAGTAGCAGTTGTAGTGGTAGTAGTAGCAGCAGTAGTAGTAATAGTATAGTAGTAGTATCAGTCACAGTAGTAGTAGCAGTAGTTGAAGCTATAGTAGTAGTAGTGGTAGTAAAAGTAGTTGTATTAGTAGTAGCAGTAGTAGTAATAGTAGTAGCAATAGTAGTAGCAACAGCAATAGTTGTATCAGTTGGAGCAGTATTAGTATTAGCAAAAGTAGTTGTAGGAACAGTAGTAGTACTAGTAGTCCTAGTAGTAGTAGTAGTAGTAGTTGTGGATGTCGTAGTAGTAGTTATAGTAGTAGCAGTTGCTGAAGTAGTAGTACTAGTAGTAGTAGTTGTTGTTGTTGTTGTTGTATTAGCAGTAGCAGTTGTAGCGGTAGTAGTAGTAGGAGTAGTAATAATAGTAGAGTAAGTAGTTATTGTAGTGGTAGTAGGAGTAATAATAGTAGTACCGGAAGTAGTCATTGTAGTAATAGTAATCGTAGTAGTAGTTGTTGTGGTAGAAGTAATAGTTGTAGAAGTTGCAGCAACAACAACAGTAGTAGTAGTAATATTAGTTGTAGCAGCAGTAGCGGTGGCAGAAGTAGTATTAGGAGTAGTAGTAGCAGTAATAGTAGTAATAGTAGTAGTAGCAAGCAGTAGTAGCAGTAATAGAAATAATAGCAGCAACTGTATTAGTAGCAGCAGTAGCATCAGTAGCCATAGTTGCGGTAGCATCCATAGTAGTAGTAGCTATTGCATCAGTAGTAGTAATAGCAATAATAGTAGTTGTAGAAGTGGTAGTAGTAGCGGTAGCAATAGTAATAGTAGTAGTAGAAGTAGTAGTGGTAGCAGTAGTAGAAGCTGTAGTAGTAGTAGTAGCAGCAACAACAATAGTAGTACTAGTCAAAGTCCTGGTAGTTATAGTAGCAAAAGTAGTCATACTGGTAGTTGTAGCAGTAGTAGTAGTAGGAGGAGAAGTAGTAGTAGTTGCAGTAGTTGCTATAGTTGTAGTAGTAGTTGTAGTAGGAGTAGAAGCCATAGTATTAGAAGTACTAGCAGTAGTAGCAGTGGTAGCAGATGTAGAAGAAGTAATGGTAGCAGTAGTTGTTGTTGAATCAGCAGTAGTAGCAGTAGTAGCAGCAGCAGCAGTAGTAGCAGATGTAATAGCAATGAAAGTAGTGGAAGTAGTAGAAGTCGTAGTAGTAGAAGTTGCAATTGTAGTACCAGAAGTAGTAGTAGTAGGGTAGTATTAGTACTAGAAGTAGTAGTCATTATTATGGCAGTAGCAATAGCAGTAGTCGTAGCGATAGTTGTAGTAGTTGTCGTAGCAGTAGTAGCAGACGTAGTGGTTGTTGCAGTAGCAGAAGTAGTAGTAGAAGCAGTAGTAGTAGCAATAGTAGCAGAAGTAGTAGTAGCTATAGTAGCTGAAGTAGCAGTGGTAGGAGCAGTAATTGTAGTTGTATTGGTCGTAGTAGCCGCAGTAGCAATAGAAGTAGTAGCAGAAGTAGTTGTTATAACGAAAATGGTAATATCAACTGTAGTAGCCACAATATTAGTAGTAGCAGCAATAGTAGTAGCAATACTAGTAGTAGTAGTTATAGGAGGAGGAGTAGGAGAAGTTGTAGCACAAGTGGTAGTTGGAGACGTAGTAATAGTTGGAGCTATAGTATTTGTATTAGGAGTAGCAGTAGCAACTATAGTAGTACAATTAGTTCTAGTTGCAATAGTAGTAGGAGTATTAGTAGTAGCAGTAAGGGTTGTAGTACAAGTAGTAGTTGGAGTAGTCATCATAGGAGTATCACTACTAATAGAAGCAGTAGCAGTTGGAGTAGTAACAACAGTAGTAGTAGAGGTAGAAGGAGTATTACTAGTAGCCGTAGTAGTAGCAGTTGGTGCAGGAGTTGTAGTAGTAGGAGTAATTATTGCATTTGCCATAGTCGAAGTAGTAGGAGTAGAAGAAATAGTGGCAGTAGTAATTATAGTTAGAGCATTCATAGTAGTTGTAGTAGTAGTAGCAGTACATGTAGTCATAGTTGTAGTAGTATGAGTTGTAGTAACAACAGTAGTAGTTGTTATAGTAGAAGTAACAGTACCAACTGTATTTGCTGTAGTAGTACTCAGAGCAATACTAGTAGTAGGAGTACTTGTTGTAGTTGTAGTAACAGCAATAGTAGTAGTAGTCATAGTAGTAGTTGTAGCATTAGTAACAGCACTAGTAGTGGTAGTAGTAGAACTAGTTATTAGAGTAGTAGCTATAGTAGAAGTAGTAGTAGTATTAGTAGTAGGAGTAATATTAGTAGTAGTAGTAGTAATTATAGAAGCAATAGTAGTAGTTGTTGTTGTTGTAGTAGTAGCGGTTGTAGCAACAGTAGTAGTAGTAGCACCAATTGTAGTTGTTGTTATTGTAGCAAAAGTAGCAGTAATCACAGTAGCAGTAGTAGCAGTAGTAGTTGTAATTGTAGTAGCAGTAGTAGTAGTTATAGTAGAAGTAGTTGTAGTAGAATTGATAGTAGTAGAAGTCGCATTAGTAGTAGCATTAGTAGTAGTAGTAGTTGTAGTAGTAGCAGCAGTAGGAGGAGTAGTAGTAGTAGGAGGAGGAGGATGAGGAAGAGTAGTAATAGTGGTGGTGGTGGTAGTAATAGTTGTAGTACTAGTAGTTGCCATTGTAGTAGTTGTAGCAAGAGTTGTAGTAATAGATGCAATAGCAATAGTAGAAGCAAGTGCAATAGTAGTAGTATTAGCAATAGTAGTAATCATAGCAATTGGAGCGGTAGTAGCAGTAGTAAGGATAATAGCAGTAGTAGCAGTCGTAGAAGCAGTAGAATTAGTAGTTGTTTTATAAGTTGGGGTAGTAGTAGTAGTAGCATTAGTAGCAAGAGTAGTATTACTGGTAGTAGAAGTAGTGGCAACAGCAATAGTAGTCGTAGTAGTGGTAGTTGTCGTAGTAGAGGTAGCAGTTGTCGTCACAGAAGGAGAACTAATAATAGTAGTAGTAGCAGTTGTAGTAGTAGTAGTTGTTGTAATAGTAGTAGTAATAATAATTATAGTAGTAGTAGTAATTATAGTAGTAATAGTAGTTGTAATGCTAATAGTAGAAATACTAGTAGTAGTAGTGGTCGTAGTAGTAGTAGTAGTTGTTGTTGTGGTAGTACTAGTATTATAATTATTATTATTAGTAGTAGTAATCAGAATAGGAGTTGTAGTAGTGGTATTAGTTGAAGTAGTACTAGTTGTGGTAGTAGTAGTTGCAGTAGTAGTCATAGCAGTAAGAGTTGTAGTAGTAGTACTAGTACTATTAGTTGCATAATAGTTGTAGTATTTGTAGCAATAGTAATAGTGCTAGTAGCAGTAGTAGTAGCAGCAGGAGCAGTAGCAGCATAAGTAGTGGTAATAGTGGTATTTGTAGTAGTTGCAGCAACAATAGTCATAGTAGAAGAAGCAGTTGCGAGCTTAGTAGCAGTAGTTGTTGCAACAATAGTAGCTGTAGTAACACTAATAATAGGAGAAGTATAGTACTAGCAAAAATCGTAGTAATAGTAATAGTTGTTGTTGTAGTGGTAGTACTAGTAGTGATGGTAGTTGGAGAAGTAGTAGTTGTTGTTGTTGAAGCTATTGCAGTAGTAGCTGTAGTAGTAGTAACAATAGTTGTAACAATTATAGCAGTAGTAGTGGTAATAGTAGTAGTAGGAGGAGGAGGAGGAGTAGTATTAGTAGTCGTTGTTGTGGTAGTAGTCATGGTAATAGTAGTAGTAGAAGTTGGAGTAGTAGCGGCAACAACAATAGTAGTAGTAGTTTTTTTACTAGTAGTAATAGAAACAACAGTAGAAGTAGTAGCAGCAGCAGCAGTAGCAGTGTTAGTAGTTGTAGTTGTTGTAGTAGTAATGCTAGTAATTGTTGTTGTAATAGTAGTGTAGTTGCAAAAGCAGAAGTTGTAATAGTTCAAACAATAGTAGTTGTTGTTGTAGTTGTTGTTGTAGTAGAAGGTGCAGTAGTAGTTCTGGTAGTAGTAGTGGTAGTAGGAGGAGCAGCAGCAATAGTAGTAATAGTAGTAGTACCCGGAGTAGTAGTAGTTGTTGAAGCATTTGCAAGAGTAGTAGTAGTTGCAACAACAGGAGTAGTAGTAGTAGTAGAAGTAGTAGTAGTGGTGGTTATTGTAATTGCAATATTAGCAGAAGTTGTAGTAGGAATAGTAGTAGTAGCAGGAGTAGTAACAGTAGAAGTAGTAGTACTAGTAGTGGCACAAGTAGTAGTAGTAGCAATTATTATAATAGCAGTATTAGTAGAAGTTATAGTAGGAATAGTAGTAGTAGTAAGAGTAGTAGTAGTAGAAATAGTAGTATTAGTAGTGGCACAAGTAATAGTAGTAGTAGAAGTAGTAGTAGTAGCAGGAGTAGAAATAGTGTTGCAGTAGTATAATATAGCAGTAGTAGTATTAGTAGTAGGAATTTTGCAACAATAGTAGCAGCTGCAGTCGTAGGAGTAGTAGTTCTGGTAGTAGTAATACGTGTAGAAGTTGTAGTAGGTATAGCAGTAGGAGAGTGAGTTGGAGTAGTAGTACTAAAGGTAGTAGTAGTAGTGGCTATAGTGTTACTAGGCATAATAGTAGTACTAGTAGTTGGAGTATTAGTAGTAGTAGTTGTTGCTGTTGTTGTAGCTATAGTAGTGTTAGTAGTAGTAGTAGTTGTTGTTGTTATTATTGTTGTAGCCATAGTAGTAGTAGAAGTAGTAGTATGAGTAGCCATAGTAGTTGTATCAGTAGTCGTAGGATGAGGAGGAGGAGTAGTAGTAGTTGTTGTTGTATTAGTAGTAGTAGCAGTAGCAGCAGCAGTAGTTGTAGTAGTAGTAGTTGGTCTAAGTGTTGCAGTAGCATGGGAGCAACATCAACAATAGCAATAGTCGCAGGAGTTGTAGCACTACTAGTAGTAGAAGTAGCTCTAATAGTAGTAGTAGAAGTAGTAGTTGAAGCACCACTAGTAGCAGTCAGATAAGTAGTAGTAGTAGCAGTAGGAGGAGGAGGAGGAGGAGAAGGAGGAGCAGCAATAGTAGTAGAAGTTATAATAGTTGTTGTAGAAGTAGTAGTAGCATTAGTAGTATTAAAAGAAGTTGGGGTAGTAGTAGGAGGTGGAGTAGTTGCCGAAGTAGTAGTAGGGATAGTAGGTGGAGTGGTAGTTGGAGTAGGAGGAGGAGTAGTAGTAGTACAGTCATAGAAGTAGTAGTGGTAGTAGTTGTAGTAGTAGTAGCAGTAATAGTAGTTGTAGTAGTTGTAGTAGTTGTGGTAGTAGCGGTAGTCGTAGCAGTAGTTGTTGTTGTTGCAATAGTTGTGGTAGTAGTAATAGTAGTAGTAGTAGTAGAAGTAGTGGTAGGAGTAGTAGAAGTAGAAGAAGTAGAAGTAGTAGTTGTGGTAGTAGTTGTAGAAGTACTAGTGGTTGCTGTAATAGTCGTTATAGTAGTAGTAGTTCTCGTAGAAGCAGCAGTAGTAGCAGTGGTAGTAGTAAAAGTAGTAGTTGTAGTAGGAGTAGTAGAGTAGTAGTTGTTGTTATTGTTGGAGAAATCAAAGTCATAGTACTAGTAGCAGTAGTAGTTGAAGTAGTAGTTGCAGTAGTAGTAATAGTAGTAGTAATAGTAGTAGCCGTTGTAGTAGTAGTGGTAGTGGTACTAGTAGTAGTAGTAGAAGTAAAATTAGTAATAGTAATATTAGTTGTAGTAGGTGTTGTTGTAATAGTAGAAGCAGCAGCAACAACAGTAGCAGTAGTTGTTGTTGTTTTTGTTGTAGTAGTAGTGGTAGTAGTATTGACAGTAGCAGTAGTTGTTGTGATAGTACTTGTAGTAGTACAAGTTGTAGTAGTAATTGTTGTAGAAGTAGTAGTAGCGCTAGTGCTAGTAATAGTAGTAGTTGTCGCAGAAGTAGTAGTAGTAGTAGTAGGAGGAGGAGTAATAGTTGTAGCAGTAGTAGTAGTAGGAGTAGTAGTAGTTGTAGCAGTAGTAGTAGTAATAGTAGCAGGAGTAGTAGTACTCGAAGAAGTAGTTTTAGTAGTAGTAGTAGTAGTAGAAGTAATAGCAGTAGTAGTAGCAGCTGCAGCAACAGTAGTAGTAATAGTAGTAATAGGCGTAGTAGCTGTACTTGGAGTAGAAGTCATGCTAGGAGTTGTAGTTGTAGTAGTAGTGTAGTAGTAGCAGAAGTAGTAGTAGAAGTAGTAGTTATAGTAGTAGTTGTTGTTGTTGTTGTTGTTATTGTTATAGCAAGAGTAGTAGTTGTTGTAGTAGTCATGGTAGTTGGTGCAGTAGTAGTACTAGTAGTATTAGTAGAAGTAGTAGTTGTTGTATTATTATTATTATTACTACTACTACTACTACTATTAATATTGGTAGTTGTAGTAATAGTACGAGTTGTAGTAGTAGTTGTTGTTGTTGTGGTAGTAGTAGCAGTCGTATTAGGAGTAGCAAAAGTTGTAGTAATAATTGTGGTTGTAGTAGTTCTAGTAGCACTAGAAGTAGTAGAAGTAGTAGTAGTAGTAGTAAAACTAATAGTAGCAGTCGTAGTAGTAGCAGAGGTAGCAGTAGTAGTCATAGTTGTCGTAATAGTAGAAGTAGTAGTTGGAGTTGTAGTTGTAGCATAAGTAGTAGCGATAGTAATAGTAGTAGGAGAAGTAGAAGTAGTAACAGGAGTAGAAGCAGTTATAGTAGTAATATTAGTAGTAACAGCAGAAGTAGCAGTAGCAGTAGCAATAAAAGTAGTAGTAGCAGTTGAAGAAGTGGTACTAGCAGCAGTAGTAGCTGTGTCAAAGTTGTAGTAATAGTAGCTGTAGCAGTTGTAGCTACAGTAGTAGCGATGGTAGTAGCAGTAGCAGTAGTAGTATGTATAGTAGCAGCAAAAGTTATAGTAGTAGTAGTAGCACCAGCAGCAGCAGCAGTAGTAGTTGTAGTAGCATTCGTAGCAATAGTAGTAGTAGCAGCAACAACAGTAGTAGTTCTAGTATTAGTAGTTGTGGTAATAATTGGAATAGTAGTATTAGCAGCAGTAGTAGTAGCGGTAGGGGCTGTAATAGTAGTAATAGTTATTATTGTTGTAGCAGTAGTAGCAGTAGTAACAGTAGTGGTAGTAGTAGCAATCGTAGTTGTAGTAGCTGTAATAGTGTTACAAGTACTAGTACTGATTGTAGAACTAGTAGTAGTGGTGGTGGTTGTTGTAGAAGGAGTAGTTGTTGTAGCGTACTAGTAGAAGCAGTAGCAGTTGTAGCAGCAGAAGTAGTGGTAGCAGTAGTTGTAATAGTTGGAGAAGTAGTAGGTGTAGTAGTCGTAGTGGCGGCAATTGCAGCTGTAGTAATAGTTGTAGTAGCAATAATAGTAGTAGTAATAGTTATAGAAATAGCAGTAGCAACAAAAACAATAGCAGTCATAGTAATAGTAGTAGTAGTACCACTACACTAGTGGTAGTAGTAGCAGCAGTAATAGTAGTTGCCATAGTAGTAGCATCACCACCAATAGTAGTAGTAGTGTTAGTGGTAGTAGTAGTTGCAGTAGTAGTGGTTGTTGTTCTAATAATAGTATTAGTAGTAGGAGGATGAGGAGGAGGAGGATGCGGAGGAGGACAAACAATAGTAGCAGTTGAGAAAGAAGTGATAGTCGTAGTAGTAGTAACAGCAGCTACAACAATAGTTGTAGTTGTAGTAGTAGAAGTAGTAGTGCTATTAGAAGTAGCAGTAGTAGTAGCTGTAGAAGCAGTGGCAGCGGTGGTTGTAGTTGTAACAGTAGTTGTTATCGTTGTTGTAGTAGTAGTAGTTGTTGTAAGTGTAATAGTAACAATAGCAGCAGCAGTAGTCGTAGCGACAGTTGTAGTAGTTGTTGTATTAGTAGTAGTAGTCATAGTCGTAGTAGCGACAGCAACAATAATTGTAGTGGTAGTAGCCGTACTAGTGGTAGTTATAGCAGAATCATAAGAAACAGAAGTAGTTGTTGTAGTTGTAGTAGTAGAAGTAACAATAGTAGTAGCAGTAGCTGTAGTAGCAGTTACAGTAGTAGTTATTAGTTGTTGTAGTAGCAGTAGATCTAGTAGTAGTAGCAGAAGTAGTAGTAGCAACAGTAGAAGTAGTATTAGTAGTAGTAGTTGTTGTTGTAGTAGTACTCGTAGTAGCAACAGAAACAGCCATAGCAGTGGTAGCAGTGGTAGCAGTAGTTGCCATAGTAGCAATACTAGTATTAGTATCTGTCATAGCAGTAGAAGCAAAAATAATAGTAGTATTGTAGCAATAATAGAAGTAGAAGTAGCAATAGTAATACTACTAGTAGTAGTAGTACTAATAGTAGTACTACTGCTAGCAATAGTAGTGATAGTGGTAGCAGCAGTAGTCTTAGTAGTAGGAGGAGGTGTAGTAGTAACAAAAGTCGTAGCAGTAGTAATAGTAGTGGGAGAAGTATTAGAAGTAGTCGAGGAAATAGTGTAGCAATAGTAGTAGCACTAGCTGAAGTAGCAGTAGAAGAAGTAATAGTAGTATTAGAAGTTGGAGTTGTTGTAGTAGTAGTAGTGCTTGTAGTAGTAGTAGAAGAAGTATTAGTAGTCGCAGTAGTCGTAATAATAATAATAGTGGTCACAGTAATAATAGCAGTAGTATGAGTAGTAGTTGCAGTAGTAATAGTAGTAGCAATAGTTGTAGTAGTTGTTGTTGTTGCTGTAGTAGTAGGAGGAGGAGAGGAGGAGGAGGAGGAGTAGGAGTAGCAGTAGTAGGAATAGTTGCATTTGTAGTTGTAGTAGTAGTACTAGTAGTAGTTGTTGTTGTACTACTAGTAGTAATAATAATAGTAGTAGTGGTAGCAGTTGTAGTAGCAGCAACAGCAGCAGCAACAGCAGTAGTAGGAGTAATAGTAGTATTAGTCACAGTATTAGTGATAGTAGTAGCAATAGAAGTAACTGTTGTAGTAGTAGTTGCAATAGTAGTAGTAGTTGTTGTTGTAGTAGTAGTAATAGTAGTAGTAGTTGTTGGAGAAGCAGCCGAAGCAGAAGTAGTAGAAGTAGTAGCACAGTAGTAGTATCAGCAGCAGTAGGAGTTGTAGTTGGAGATGTAGTAGTAGCAATAGCAGTAGGATAGTAGCAGCAATGGTTGTAGTAGTTGTAATTGCAGAAGTAGAGGTAGTGGTAGTCATAGTAGTAGTAGTTGTTCCAGTAGTAAAAGTAATAGTCACTGTGGTAGTAGCAGCAGTCATGCAATCGTAGCCGTAGTAGTAGTAATTTAGTAGCAACAACAGCAGTAGAGGTAATACAAAAAAAAGTAGTGGTAATAGTAGCAGTAGTAGTAAGAGTAGTAGTAGCAATACTAGTTATAGAAGTCGTAGTAGTAGTAATAATAGTACTACTAGTAGTAGAAGCAGTAGTAGTATCTGAAGTAGTAGCAATAGCAACACTAATAGGAGAAGTAGTTGTTGTTGCAAAAATAGAAATACTAGAGGTAGTGGCAGCAATTGTTTTGGTAGCAGTAGGAGTAGCGGCAGCAGTAGTATAGCCATAGTCGTAGTCGTAGTCATAGTAGTAGCAGTAACAGTAACAGTAACAGTAGTAGTAGTAGCATTAGTCATTGCAGTAGAAGTAGTTGTTGTTGTAATAGTATAGTAGTAGCAGTAGTTATAATAGTAGTAGTAGTGGTAGTAGCATTAGTCATTGCAGCAGAAGTAGTAGTAGCTGTAATAGTTAAGAGCAGTAGTAGTAGCTGGAATAGTAGTAATTAAGAGCAATAGTAGTAGTTATAATAGTAGTACTTGTAGTAGTTGTAGTAATAGTACCTGTAATAATAGTATTATTAGTAGTAGTAGCTGTAATAGTTCAGCTACATCCACTACTACTTCTACTACTATTCCAACTTCTATTACCACTACTACTACTACTTCTACTACTACTAATACTATTACTACTACAACAACTTCTAATATTTAGACTACAACTACTACCACCACCACTACTACTCATTCTACTACAACTACTACCACCACTACTACTACTTATACTACTACAACTACTACCACACTACTACTACTCATAATACTACAACTACTAGCAGTACTACCACTCCAACTGCTACTACAACAACTACTTCCACTGTTACTACTACTAATACTACTACTACTCCTACAACTACTACCCATACTACAACTACTTCTACCCTTACTTCTACTACTACTACCCCAACTACTAATACAGCAACAACTACAATTGCTACTGTTATAGCTTCAACAACTATAATTACTACTACAACTACTATTACAAGTGCTACGACTACTACTTCTACAACTACTACTCAACCTCCTCCTCCTGCTACTACTACAACAACTAGTACTACTATTAATACTACTACTACTTTTATCACTACTACTTTTGCTACTACGACTACTTCTCCTACTGCTACTATTGCTACTACAACTACCCCTATTACTACTCTTGCTACTACTCCTATGACTACTACAACTACTACAACTACTACAACTACTACTACTCCTACTACTACTACAACAACTACTTCTACTACTACTACTTCTTCTTCTTCTACCACTACTACTACTCCTACTATTGTATTACTATAAGTACTCCTAATGCTGCTACTACTACTCCTACTATTATTGCTACTACCACTACTAAGACTACTGCTCCTGCTATGGCTTCTACTACTAATGCTATTACTACTTCTACTACGACTCCCCCGCCTACCACCTCTACAACTACCACTGCTACTACTACTACTACTACTAGTAAGACTACTATTACTACTACCATTACTACTACTAGTACTACTACAACTACTACCATTGAGACTTCTAGTACTGCTACTACTATTGTTACTACTATAGTTGTTATAACAATACTACTACTACTACACCTATTGGCACTAATAATGTAACTAATACTACTAGTACTACTATTACTACTACAACTATTGCTACAAGTACTTCTACTACTACTACAACTACTCCTCCTACAACTATTGCTCCTACTATAGCTATTACTACTAATATTACAATTACTATTGGTACTACGACTACTGCAATTATCATTACTGCTACTTCTACTACAGCTACTACCAACACTACCACTACTCTTGCTACTACTACTTTTTCTACTATTACTGCTACTACAACTACTACTTCTATTTCTACTCCTACTATTTCTTCTACAACTACTACTCCTCCTACTACTACTACAACAACTACTACTACCACTGCCCCAACAACAACACCTACTGCTACACCAACTCCTATTACAACAACTACTACTAGTACTATTACTAACACTATAATTACTTGTATGGATACTACTACAACTACTTCTAGTACTACCACCACTTCTACAACTACTAATAGCACTACTACAACAACTACTACTACTACTGTCACTAGTACTACTTCTACTACTACAACTATTGCAATAACTACTGCTGCGGCTGCAACTCCTACTACTACTCATACTTCTATTACCACCACCACCACTACTACCACTACTTCTACTACAACTACAACTAGTACTTCAATTACTACTAGTGCTTCAACTACTACTACTTCTACTACTACTGCTGCTACTACAATATTGCAACAACAACAACAACTACTACTACTAGTACTATTACTACTCCAACTACTGGTACTACTTGCATTGCTACTACTAGTAATACTACTACACCTATTACTACATATGCTACTATGACTACTACTACTTCGACTACTATTATTACTATTACTATTGCTACTACTACTTCTGCTACTATTACTACTACAACTATTATTATTAGTATTACTATTCCTTATGCTACTGCTAAACTTTTATTACTACTACTCCTTCTCTAGCTACTACAACTACTGCTACCGCTACTACCTCTACTACTACTGCTGCTCCTACTACTAATACTATTGCTACTACTACCAATACTACTACTAATGCTACTACTACAACAACTACTATGAATACTACTACTGCTACGACTATAACTACTGTAGCTACTACTACTCCTACTACTCCTACTACAACTACTTCTACTACCACTACTCCTACTACTACTACTGCAGTGACTAATACTACTAGTAGTACTATTACTTCTGCTACTACTACTCCAACTCCAACTCCTACCACTATTCCATATAATTCTATATCTACAACTGCTACTGACTTCTGCTGCTACTACTACTACTACTTCTTCTACTACTTCTTCTTCTACTACTACTACTAGCACACCTACTACAACTGCTACCACTACTACTACTATTGCTACTGTTGCAGCTGCTGTTGCTGCTATGCCTACAAGTCCTGCTACTCAAACTACTGCTATTACGACCACCACTACTACCACAATTACCTACCCAGCTACTACTACAACTACAACTACAACTACTTCTAGTACTACAACTACTTCAACTACTACTACTAGTACTACTACTACCAACGCCACTATTGCTACTACTATTACTACTACTAGTAATGCTATTACTTCTACTACTACAACTACAACAAAAACTATTGATGTCGCTGCAATTACTACTACTATTATTATTACTACTACTACTACTTCTACTTCTACTACAACTACTAATAATACTTCAGCAGCAACAACAACAATAACTACTACTACTACTATTACTGCTACTACCACTTCAACAATAACTTCTACTATTACTACTACTACTACTGCTGCTTGTTGTACTACAACTACTGCAACTACTATTACTACTTCTGTTGCCACTACTAGTAGTGGCACTGCTACACCTACTACTTCAAATACTACTACTACTACTACTATAACTGATGCTATTACTACAACTATTGCTACTATTGCTTCTACTACCATTACAACAACTACTACAACTTGTATTACTGTTACTTCTACTACTACCACTACTACTACTTTTCCTACTACTACTGCTGCTACTAATACTATTATTTTTACTACTAGTATTATTGCTACTCCTGCTACTACTGCCACTTCTGCTATTACTCCTACTTCTGCTACTATTACTACTAACACTACTAATACTACTACTATTGCTACCACTACAAAAACTACTAAGACTACTACTATTACTATGATTACAACTAGTACAGTTACTACTACTCCTACTACAACTACTACAGCTAGGGTGACTAATACTACTAGCACTACTATTACTTTTGCTACTAGTAGTCAAACTCCAACTCCTACTCCTACTACTTTTCCAAATACTACTTCATCTACAATTGCTACTATGACTTTTGTTGCTACCACTACTACTACTTCCACCACTTCTACTACTACTACGACTACTACTACTGTTGCTGCTACTAGTTCTAGCACTACCACTAGGACTCCTACTACAACTACTACCACTACTGTTACTATTGTTACTATTGCTACTGCAGCTGCTACTGCGCCTACTACTACTGCTATTATGGCAACTCCTACTACTAGTACTATTGCTACTATTACTACTCCTATTACCACCTGTACTCCTACTCCCACGACTACAAGTACTACTATTCCTCCTCTACCTACTACTACAACTATAACTATTGCACCTACTACTACTACAACTACTTCTATTAGTAGTACAACTGCTTCTACTCCTACTCCAACTCTTACTGCTACTACTACTCCTACTACTCCTACTACTACCACTGCTCCAATTACTATTACTACTACTCTTACTCTTTGTACTACTACTAACACTACTACATCTGAAACTACTACCACTAATACTACTACTGCCACAAATACTACTACAAATACTACTAGTACTACAACACCACCACCAACAACTACTCCTACTTCGGCTCCTACCATGACTACTACTACTCCTATTGCTACTATTGCCACAACTACTCCCACTCCTACTCCTACCCATACTTCTGCTAGTACTACTTCTACTAGCACTACTAATACAAATACTACTGCTGCTCCTACTCCAACTCCTACTACTACTTCTACACCTACAACTGCTACTACTACTATTACTACTAATACAACTAATATTGCTACTACTACTATTACAACTACTACTGCGCTTACTACTACCACCACTCCTACGACTACTATTACAAGTACTATTGCTACTACTACTTCCATTATTACTACTACAACAATAACACCTACTACTACTACTACTGCTAATAACACTACTACTACTACTACTACTACTACTACTGCAATAACTACTAATACTACTACTACTACTACAATGACTACTAATACTACTACCACTACAACTTTTACTCCTACTACTACTAGCACTACAACTCCTGCTACTGCTAGTACTACTACTACTACTATTACACTACTATTGCAACTACTACTACTACTACTACTACTACTACTACTACTGGTACTCCTACGACTACTACTACTACTACTACTACTACTCGTCCTACAACTAAAGCTATTACTAGTCCTACTACCGCTACTTATACTCTTTCTGCTGCTGCTACTACTACTACTTCTACTACAACTACTACAACTACTATTAGTGCTACTTCAACTGCAACTACTTCTACTATTACTACTACTACTACTATAGCTACTACTACTACTAGTACTATTAGTCCTACTACAGTGACTGATACTGCTACTACCACTATTGTTGCCACCACTAGTAGTACTACTCCTACACGTATTACTACAAATACCACTACTACTGTTGCTACTACTTCTTCTACTACGACTACTACTACTCCTCCTCCTCCTCCTCCAACTACAAGAACTCCTATTACTTCTACTACTACTACTTATACTCATACTACTACTACTACTATTAGTATTGCTACTACTACTGCTACAACTACTACTAGTGCTACTACTACAACAACTACTATAGTTACTACTACTAGTACTACTACTACTGCTACTACTACTACTGTTGCTACCACAACTAGTATTACTCCTACACCTATTACTACAAATACTACTACTACTACGACTACTTCTACTATTACTGCTACTATTACTGTTACTACAATAGCAATTATTACTACTACTACTACTACTGTAGCTACTACTATTACAATGATTACTACTGCTACAACCACTAATTCTACTGCCACTATTGTTGTTGCATCCATTGCTACTACTACTGCTCTTGCTACTGCTTCTATTGCTACTCCTACTGCTCCTCCTTCTCCTATTACTACTCCTATTATTACTATTACTACTACTAATACTCCTATTATGACCCATACCACTACACCTACTCTTATTACTACTACAACAACAACTACTACTACTACTATTACAATTATTTCTACTACTACTACTACAACTACTGTTGCTGCAGCTGCAACTACTAGTACTAATACAACTACTGCTACTATTATTACTAAGACTACTGCTGCTACTACTACTACTCCTCCTCCTCCTCCTACTACTCCCACTACTACTACTATTGCTACTACTACTACTCATACACCAACTTCAAGCCCCAAAGCTACCCATACTATTACTTCTGCTACTAGAATTACTACTACTCCTTGTACTGCTACAACAACAACAATAACTACTATTACTACTACTCGAGCTACTACTTAAGCTGCTACTGCTCTAGCTACTACTACTACTGTTGCTACTGCTAACGCTACTACAGATACTACTACTAATTTCACTACTACAACTACTACAACTATTAGTATAGCTACTACGACTATAACTACTACAGCTTCAACTGCTACTAGTACTCCTCCGACTACTTCCACTACTCATACTACTATTACCACTACTACTACTAATCATGTACTATTCCAAATACTACTGCTGATGCTGCTGCTATTATGACTTCTTCTGTTGCTACTACTACTACTACTACTACTACTACTACTACTGCTACTGCTACTGCTGCTTCTACTATTACTAGTACTCCTACTACAACTGCTACCACTAATATTACTACTGCTACTATGACTATTATTATTGTTGTTGCTGCTACTGTGCCTAAAACTCCTACTGCTCCAACTACTTCTATTATGGGCACTCTTCCTACTACTACCACTATTGCCACTGCTACCACTCCTATTACCACTCATACTCCTACTCCTATGATTACCACTACTACTATTCCTCCTACTCCTCCTACTACTAATACTACTACTCCTAGTCCTACTACTGCAACTACTACTACAACTCGTACTGCCACTCCTACTCCAACTCCTACACCTACCACTCCTCCGACAACTATAACTACGGCTACTCCTACAATAATTGCTACTACTTCTACTACAGCAACCACTACTACTGCTATTGCTACTATTATTACTATTGCTACTAATGTTACCATAACTACTTCTATTGCTATTACTACAACTAGTACTAATACTACTACTACTACTACTACTACTACTACTACTACTAGTAGTATGAAAAATACTAATTGTGCAGCTGCTACTACTACTACTTCTATTACTGGTACAATTGCTCCTACTCAAACTCCTACTGCCACGACTACTCCTTCTACTACTACTACTACCATGAATAATACTACTATTGCAACTGATACAACTACTAATACTACTACAACTACTACTACAACAACAAAAATAACTACTACTAATATTACTTCTACTTCAATAACAACAACAACTACTACTACTCCTACTCCTGCTCCTACAACCACTACAACTCCTACTCCTACCCGACAACTACAACTACTGCAACTACTACAATGACTACTACTCCTACAATAATTGCTACTACTTCTACTACAGCTACCACTACTACTGCTATTGCTACTACTATTACTATTGCTACTAATGTTACCATAACTACTTCTATTGCTACTACTACTACTACTACTAATACTACTACTACTACTACTACTTCTACTACTACTACTAGTACGAAAAATACTTCTAGTGCAGCTTCTACTACTACTTCTTCTTCTATTACTAGTACAATTGCTCCTACTCAAACTCCTATAGCCATGAAAATCCTTCTACTACTACTACTACTATGAATAATACTACCATTGCAACTGACGCAACTACTAATACTACTACAACAAAAACTACTACTACTAATACTACTACTTCAATAACAACAACAACAACAACTACTACTACTACTCCTGCTCCTACAACTACTACAACTCCGACTCCTACTACTACTGCTACTCGTACTCGTACTACTGCTAGCACCACTACTAATAGTACTACTATTACTACTACTACTCTTACTCCAAATCCTACTACTATGTCGACACCTACGACTACTACTACAACTATTACTACTTGCACTACTATTACTACTACTAGTAGTACTATTACAATGACTACTTCTATTACTACTACTATTAGTAGTACTTTTGCTTCTACTACTATTAGTAAAACTTCTACAACTACTACTCCTACTACTACAACAACTACTGCTACTATTACTACTACTACTAATGCTACTTCTACTACTACTACTACAATGATCGCTAATACTACTACTAGCACTACTGCTACTTCTGCTACAATAACTACTACTAATCCTTTTACAACTACAACTACCCCTCCAACTCCTACTCCTATCACTCCTCCGACAAGCACAACTACTACAATTACTAATACCACTACTACTCCGACTACCACTACTACCACTACTACTACTATTGTTACTATAATTACTACTGCTACAACTATTACCACTACTATTCCTATTGCTACTACTACTAGTAGTAGTAGTACTACTACTACTAAAACTACTACTATTGCAGCTGCTACTACTGCTACTACTTCTATTACTAGTATAACTTCTACCACTCCAACTCCAACTCCTACTGTTACTACTACTCTGAATATTACTACTACTGTTGCTACTCCAATTACTATTAGTGCCACTCCTACCCTTGCTACTATTGCTAATGCTACTACTATTGCAAATACTACTACTAATACTACTTATACTTGGACAACCACAATAACAACTGCCACTACTCCTACTCCTGCTCCTGCCACTGTTACAACTACTCCCACTCCTACTGCTACTACTGCTCCTACTCCTACTACTGCTCGTACTACTACTACTAGTACTACGACAACTACTGTTGTACTAGAACTACTACTACTACTAGACCTATCACTACTAATACCACTACTACTACCACCACCACCACCACCACCAATATCACTACTACTATTGCTACAAGTACTTCCACTACTATTATGACTACTATCACTACTACTACAACAACTACTACTGCTGCTAGTACTTCGGTTGTTCCTACTACTTTTGCTTCTACTACTATTACTACTACCACTACTGCTACTACTAATGCTACTACAACTAATACTCCTCCTGCTATGACTACTAGTTCTAGTATTACTACTGCTATAGCTACTGGTTATACTATTATTTCTACTACAGCTACTACTTCTATTTTTCAACAACTATTACTATTACTGCTACAAGTACTACAGCTACTACACTACTTCAACTACCACAACTGCTACCACTTCTACTGCTATTACTACTACTATTGCTACTACTTCTATAGCCACTCCAACAACTCCTACTACTACTATGACTATGCCTACTACTACTATTACTACTTCTACTACTCTTACTACTACCCGAACTCTTCCTCCTACTCCTATTACTATTACTACTACTATAATTTGTACAACTACTACTATAACTACTATTACAACAACTTCTACTACTACTGCTGCCGTTGCTACTACTACTACAACTACTACTACTACAATTGCTACTACTACTACTTCTACTACTACTGCTACTCCTACCACTACTAGTGCCAATACTACTACTACAAGTTCTAAAACTACTATCATTACTGCTACTACTTCTCCAACTACTACTACTACTACTTCTCATACTGCTACTACTACTACTACTACTAGTACTGCTAGTACTACTGCTGCTGCTACTTTCGCTATTGCTACAACTACTACGACTAAAACTATTGCTAATACGGCTACAACTACAACTGCTACCTCAACAGCTACTACTGTTATTACTACTACTACTATAATTACTACTGCTACTACTACTGCAACTACTGCTAATACTACTACTACAACTATTGCTACTACTACTTCTCAAACTTCTACTCCTATTGCTACTACTACCGCTACTGCTACTACTACTTTTCCAACTCCAACTGCTACTACAATGACTACTACTACTAATTCTACTGCTAGTACTACTGATACTACCACTGCTAACAGTACTACTAATACCACTACTGCTGCTACTACTGCGACTAGTACTACTTCTCCTTCTACTACCATTAGTACTACTACTTTAGATACTATTACAACTACTATTTCTACTACTACTACTGCTACTATTGCTACATTTGCTGATATGACTACTATTACTACTACTATTACTACACAACTACTACTCCTACTACTACCACTACCACTACAATTACTTCTACTACAACTACTACTGCTACTATTGCTACTATTACTACTACTATTACTACTACTACAATGACCATTGCTACTGCTTCCACTACTACTACTACTTTTGTACCACTACTGCTATTGCTATTGCCACTACCAGAAATACCGCTACCATAATTGTTGTTACTACTGCTATAACTGTAGCTATTACAACTACAACAGCTACTACTTGCACTATTACCACTTCTACAAGTACAACTACAGCTACTACAATAACAACAACAATTATTACTACTACTATGGCTACTGTCTCTACTACTGCTACTAAAACTACTACTACTTCAGCTACTACTACTACTACTCCTACTACTCAAACTACTAATACTTTAGCTACTACTACTGCTACTTATGCTATTGCTACTACAACAACTACTACTTCTACTTTTACTATGACTACTACCACTACTATTACGGCTATTGCGACTACTACTACTTCTCCTGCTACTATTACCTCTACTACTATGACTGCTTCTACCATTAATTGTAATACTATTGCTACTACTATTACTGATACAACTACTACTAGTAATACTACTACTATTATTGTTGCTGCTACTACTACTTCTGTTACTACTACTGCTACTAGTGCTAGTACTACTACTGCTATTACTACTATTGCTACTGCTGTTACTACTGCTGCTGCTACTACTGCTGTTACCACCATTGCTAATGATCCTACTACTACTACTAATATCACGATTGCTACTACTGCTACTAATACCACTACTACTACTACTTTTACGACTACTACTACTTCAACTACTACAATTTCGACTATTACTACTACTGCTGCTATTGCTACAATGACTAATGCTACAACTGCTACAACTCCTACTACTGCTGCTAGTTCTACTACTATTACTACTACAACAGCACTACTATGACTACTACTGTAATAATTGCAACTACTACTACTATTACTATTGCTAGAACTATGACAACAACTATTACTACTACAACTACTACTACTGTTATTCCCACAGCGACTACTTTTCATGCTACTACTACTACTACTACTGCCACTACTATGGCTACTACTAGTGCTACTGTTGCTACTACTGTTACTACTACTACTACTACAACTATTGTTGCTACTGCTACTACTACTACAACTGCTGCTACTGCCACTACTGCTCTAATGTTACTAATACCACTATTACTATAAAACTATTACAACAACAACTACTACTACTACAATAACTACTATGGCTCCTACAATAACTACTATTAGTACTACTACTGCTTCCACCACTACTACGGCTGCAACTACTACTATTATTACTTCTGCTACTACTACTGTCGCTACTACTACAACTACTACAGTTACTGCTAGCAATATTTCTACCACTACCACTACTACTACAACTGCTACTACTAATGCGACTACAACTACTACTAATACTACTACTACATCAGCAACCACTACTACTACTGATACTAATACTACTACTATTGTTACTACTGTGGCTACTACTGCAACTATTGCCACACCGACTACTCCTAGTACTACTGCCACAACTGCAACTAATACTACTACTACCACCACTACTACTGCTACTGTTACTACTACTACTACACTTATTGTGACTAGTACTGGTACTACTGCTACTACAACGAGTCCTACTACAACTGCTAGTACTGCAACAACTACTACTAATTCTATAACTACAACTACTACTACGCCTACTACAACTATGATTGCTACTATGACTACTGCTACTACTAATACTTCTAATTCTACTATTACTACAGCTACTATTACTACTACTTTTACAACAACAACAACAATAACTACTACTACTACTACTTATCCTACCACTTCTTCTGTACAATTACTACTACATGTACTACTACTATTGCAGTTACTACTACAACTACTACCACTACTATTCTTACTACTACTGCTGTTGCTGCTACCACTACTATTACTACTGCTGCTACAATGACTACTACTCTGAAAACTTTTAGTACTACCATTACAACTACTACAACTACTTCTACTGCTACTAACAATGCTATAGCTGCTACTACTGCTTCTACTATTTCTGCTACTGTTTCTACTATTTCTACTGTCACTATTTCTACTATTGCTATAATTGCTATTACTGCTATTTCTCCGAATTCTACTACTACTACTACTGCTGCTACTGCTTCTACTACTATTACTACTACATCTACTGCTGCTACTAGTACTACTAATACTACTGCTATTGCTACTACTAACACTTCTACTACTCCAAATATAATAATTACTACTACTACTGCTACTGCTATGGCTATTTCTGCTACTACTACAACTACTACCACTACAACGACTACTTCTACTACTACTACAGCTACTACGAATACTACTACTACTTTTGATGCTAATACAACACCTACACTTCTACTACTACTACTTGTAGTGGTACTCCAATTCCTACTACTGCTATAATTGCTACTACTGCTACTACTACTACTACTACTACTACTACTACTACTACTATAATTGTTGCTGCTATCACCACTATTACTACTACTACTGTGGCTACTATTACAACTCATACTTCTATTACCACTATAACTACTGCTGCTGCTGCTACTACTAGTACTACTACTTTTACCACTACTTCTACTAAAACTACTAACACTACATTTGCATCTGCTACTGCGATTACTACTTCTACTACTACCACAGCTGCTGCTGCTACTACTACTAGCACTACTGCTCCTTCAACAACAACTACTGCTACTATTTTTGCTACTACTTCTACTTCTGCTATTACTATTGTGGCTACTACTACTATGGCTACCACTAATACTGCTATCACAACTGCTACTATTGAAACTACTTCTATAAATACTCTTGCTACTGCTACTGCTACTACTACCACAGCTGCTACTAGTACTATGACTACTACGACTACTA
This sequence comes from Trichopus zeylanicus subsp. travancoricus, assembly GCA_005019695.1. Lineage (NCBI taxonomy): Eukaryota > Viridiplantae > Streptophyta > Magnoliopsida > Dioscoreales > Dioscoreaceae > Trichopus > Trichopus zeylanicus. Next base: position 162,599 of record RXID01021758.1, read on the forward strand.
CTACAACTACTGCTACTACTACTACTCCTACTTCTACTGCTACAACTACAGCTACTACTACTACTGCAGCTACTACTACTGCTATCACTACTGCAAATTTTACTACTACTACTTCTCCGATCACTTGTAAGGGTAGAGTTACTACTACAACTACTACTACTTCTTGTACTCTTACCACTATTGCAACCACTACTGCTACTACTACCACTACTACCACCACCACCACCACTACCACTATGACAACTACTTCTAATGGTACAACTACTACTGCAACTACTACTATGGTCACTACCGCTACTACAAGTACTCCTACCACTTCTAATGGTATAACTACTACTGTAACTGCTACTATAATCGCTATCACTACTATTACTACTTCTCCTACCACTTCTAATTGTATAGATACTATTGCAACTACTGCTACTATTACTACACTACTACTCATACTATGACTGCTACAACTGCTACTACTACTACTACTACTACAGCTAATAGTATATTGCTACTACAACTATAGCTTGTTCTACAGCTACTAACACTGCTACTGCTGCTACTACTATTGCTACTGCTAGTACTACTACTATTGCTACTACTTCTACTACTGCCACTACTGCTACTTCTGCTACTACTCCAAGTACTACTACTCCTACTACTATAACTATTACTACTAGTAGAAGTAGTAGTATTAGAACCAATGGTTGAAGTAAATATAGTAGTACTAGCAGTAGTAGGAGGAGTGTTAGGAGGAGGAGGAGGAGTAGTAGCAGCAATAATGGTAGTAGTAGTAGTTGTTGCTGCTGTTGTAGCAGTAACATTGAAAGTAGCAGTAGTAGTAATTGTAGTAATGATAGTAGTCATTGTAGTAGTTGTTGTAGTAGGAGTAATTATAGTAGCAGTAGGACTAGGAGTAGAAGTTGGAGAAAGGGTAGGAGTAAGAGTTGTAGAAGTTGTAGTAGTACTAGAAGGAATAGAAGCAGTAGTAGTATTAGACATCAAAGTTGTAATAGTAGTAGTAGTAATAGTAGTTTTAGTAATAGTAATAATTGTAGTAGTAGTAGTAGTAGCAACAATAGCAGTAGCAACCCTAATAATAGTAGTGGTTTTGGTAGTTGTCATTGTAGTAGTAGTAGTAGGAGAAGAAGAACTAGTAGTAGTAGGGGTAGTAGTAGTAGCTATAATTGTAGTAGAGGTTGTAGTATTAGTAGTTATAGTAGTAGTGAAGTAATAGTAGTAGCTTTAGTAGTAATAGTAGTAATAGTAGAAGTAGTAGTAGTAGTCAAAGAAGGAGTTAGAGTTGGAGTAGTATTAGGAGTAGTTGTAGTTGGAATATTGGTTATAGTAGTAGTAGTAGCTATTGTAGTAGTAGTACTAGCGAAGTAGTAGTAGTAGTTATAGCAATAGCAGTAACAATAGTAGTAGTAATAGTAGTAGTAGTTGGAATAGTGGTTGTAGTAGTAGTTGAAGTTGTTCTTGCAGTAGTGGTAGTAGCGAAAGTAGTAGTAGTAGTTGTAGCCATAGTAGTAGTAGTAGTAGTAGTAGTAGTTGAAGTTGTTCTTGTAGTAGTGGTAGTAGCGAAAGTAGTAGTAGTTGTTGTAGCCATCGGTAGTATTCGTAGTAGTCGTAGTAGTAGTAGTAGTAGTAGTAGTAGTAGTTAGTAGTAGTAGTAGTAGTAGTAGTAGTAGTAGTAGTAGTAGTAGTAGTAGTAGTAGAAGTTGTAGTAGCTATAGTCGTAGGAGAAGTAGTAGTAGTTGTAGTTGTTTAGTAGTAGTAGTAGTAGAAGTAGCAGTAGTAGAAGTATTAGTAGTAGCTATAGTAGTAGTAGTAGTATGAGTAGTAGTAGCAGTAATAGTAGCAGTAGTGGTAGTAGCAGCAGCTGTAGCGATAGTAGTAGTAATAGTGGTAGTTGCAGTAGTAGCAGCGATAGTAGTAATAGTTTAGTAGTGGTAGTTGCAATAGTATTAGTAGTAATAGTAGTAGCAGTAGTAGTAGAAGTAGTAGTCATGCTTCTAGTAGTAGTATTAGTAGTAGTGGTAGTAGTAGAAGTAGAGATAGTAGTAATAACAGTAATAATAGTAGTAGTAGTATTAGAAGTAGTAGTAGTAATAATATTAGTAGCAGTAGTTGTTGTTGTTATAGAAGTAGGAGATGCAATAGCAATAGGGGTAGGAGTAGGAGTAATAGTCAGTGTAGTAGTAGTCGCAACAGTGATAGTTATAGTAGTAGTTGTTATCATTACTATTATTGTAGTAGTAGTAGTCGTGGTGGTGGTGGTGGTGGTAGTAGAAGTATTAATATTAGTATTAGTAGTAGTAGGAGGCACAGTAGTAATAATACTAGGTGTAGTAGTAGGAGGAGCAGAAATAATAGTAGTAGTAATTATAGTTGTAGCAGTAGTAGTTGGAGCAGTGGTAATAGTAGTAGTAGTAGTAGTAGCAATAGATGTAGTAGTAGTAGTAGCAATAGAAGTAGTAGTTAGAGCAGTTGGAGTAGTACTAGTAGTAATAGTAGCAGTGGTAGTAGTAGTAGTTGTTGTTGCTGTTGTAGAAGTAGAAGTAGTAGTAGAAGTAGTAATGGGTGTTGCAGTAGTAGTAGTCATTGTAAGAGCAATTGTCGAAGTAGTTGTTGTAGAAGAAGTGGTAACAGTTGTAGCAGTAGTTGTTGTTGTTGTTGTAGTAGTAGGAGCAATAGTAGCAGCAACCCCTGGAGTACTAGTGGTGTTAGTAGTAGTTCTTATTGTTCTAGAAGAAGAAGAAAACATACTACTACTAGTAGTAGTAGAAATAGAAGGAGGAGCAATAACAGCAGCAGCAGGAGTAATATTAGTAGTAATTGTCGTAGTAGTAATTGGAGCCGCAGTTGGAGTAGGAGTAGGAGTAAGAGTAGTACTTGGTGCAGCTATAGTAGGAATAGTAGTAGTAGAAGTTGGTGTAGTGATAATAGTAGTTATAGTAATAGTAGTAGTCGTAATAGTTGTAACAGCAGTCGTAGGTGTAGTAGTTGTAGTTGTAGTAGTAGTTATGGTAGTAGGTGTACCAGCATTAGAAGGAGTCATATTTGTTGTAATAGTAGTAGTAGGAGTACCAGCAGCAGCAATAGGAGTTATAGTAGCAGTAGTTATTATTATTGTTATTGTGGAAGAAGTAGTAGCAGTAGTAATAGTAGTATTAGGACTAGCAACTGTAGCAGTAGCCAGAGTACTAGTAGTTTTAGTTGTAGTAGTAATAGGAGGAGAAACAGTAGGAGTACGAATAGGAACAGCAGCAACAGTAGTAGTAATAGTAGTAAAAGTAGAAGTAGTAGTTGCAATAGTAGTTGTAGAAGTAGTAGCAATAGTTGCAATAGTAGTAGGTGTGGTGGTTATAGTAGTAGTTTTTGTTATAGTAGTATGAGTAGCAGCAGTAGTAGGAGCAGTAGTTATTGTAATAGTAGTAGTAATAGTAGTAGTAGTAGTACTACTAGCCGTAGGAGTACTAGTAATAGTAGTGCTAGTGGTTGTAGCAGCAATGGTAGAAGTAGTAGTAGTAGCAGCAGCAATAGTAGTTGTTGTAGTAGTAGTAGAAGTAGTGTTAAAAGTAGTAGGAGTGCTAGGAGTAGTAGTAATAGCAGTCGTCATCGTAGTAGTAGTAGCAATAGCAGCAGCAGTAGTAGTAGTACAAGTAGTAGTAGGATTTGTAGGTACACTAGAGGTAGTAGTACAAGTAGTATCAGTAGTCATAGTTGTCATTATAGAAGTTGGAGTAATGGTGGTGCTAGCAGTGGAAGTAGTAGTAGTTGTTACAGACGCTATAGTAGTAGTAGCAGTAATAGTAGTTTTAGAAGTTATTGCAGTTGCTGTTATTGTAGTAGTTGGCATAGTGGTGGTAGTAGTAGCAGTAGAAGTTCTAGCTATTATAGTAGTAGTAGCAGTACAAGTAGTAGTAGAAGCTGTAGCAGTCGTAACGGTAGTATGAGTTGAATTAGTACTAGCAGCAAGAGGATGAGGAGTAGTAGTAATAGTAGCAAGCATAGTAGTAGTAGTAGTTGGAGACATTTTCGTAGTTGTAGTAGTAGTAGGAGTAGTAGTAGAAGTAGTAGTAATAGTAGTAATAGCAGTAATAGTAGTAGTAGTAGTAGTAGTAGCTGTAATAGCCGTTGTTGTAGTAGTAATAGTCGTATTTGTAGTATTTGTAGTACCAGTAGTAGTACTTGTAGTAGTAGTAGCAATTGTAGTTGTTGTAGTACCAGTAGTAGTAGTTGTTGTTATTATAGTATTAGTTATCGAAGTTGTAGTAGTAACTGTTGCTATAGTAGTAGAAGTGGTAGTAGCAGTATAAGTCCTTGTTGTTGCTGTGTAAGGAATAGAAATAGTTGTATTAGTAGTAGTAGGACTAGAAGCAGCAACAGTAGTCGGAGTACTAATAGTAGTAGTTGTAGAAGTAGTAGTAGCAGCAACAGGAGTAGGAGCAGGAGGAGTAGTAGCAAGAGTAGTAGTAATAGCAGTAGTAGTAGGAGTAGTTGTAGTTATAGTTGTAGTAATAGTTATTGTATTATTAGTAGGAGTAGCAACAGTAGTAGGAGTAACAGTTGTTGTAATAATAGTAGTAGTAGTAGTACTACTATTACTACTACTACTAGTGGTAGTGGTTGTAGAAGTGGTGGCCAAAGTAGTAGCAGTAGCAGTAGTAGAAGCAACAGTAGAAGTAGTAGGAGTGTTAGGGGTGGTGGTGGTTGTGGTAGTAGTAGTTGTAGAAGTAGTAGTTGAAGGAGAAGCAGTAGCAGTAGTAGTACTAGTAGTCATATTTGTAGTAGTTGTAGTAGGAGTACTAGTGGTTGTAGTAGTAGTAGCAAAACTTAGATTTGTGGTAGCAGATGGAGGAGAGGTAGTTGTAGTAGTAGTTGTTGTTGTAACAGCACTAGCAGCAGCAACAATAGTAGTGGTAGTAGTAGTATTGGTTGTAGAAGTTGTAGTGGTAGTAGAAGTAGTAGCTGTAGGAGTCATAGGAGTAGTTGTAGGAGTAGTTGTAGTAGTAGCAGTAGTAGAAGTTGTGATAGTAGTAGTAGTAGCAGTAGCAGTAGTGGTTGTAGTATTAGTAGTAATAGTAGAACTAGTAGTAGTAGTGGTGGTGGTCATTATATAAGTTGTTGTTGTTGTTGTTGTAGTAGTAGTAGTCATAATAGTAGTAGTAGTAGTAGGACTAGTAGTAATAGTAGTAGTTGTAGCATTAGTAGTATTATTCGTAGTAATAGTAGTAGTTGTGGGAGTAGTAATAGAATTAATAGTAGTAGTTGTTGTTGTAGTAGTTTAGTGACAGTAGCAATACTAGTTGTAGTAGAGGTAGTAGTTGCAGTAGAAGCAATAGTAGTAGTAATACGTGTACTAGTACTTGTAGTAGTAAAAGTAGGAGTTGTAATAGAAGTTGTAGTAGCAGCAGAAGTAATAATTGTGGTAGTAGGAGGAGGAGAGGTAGTAGTTGAAGTAGAAGCAATCGCAGTAGTAGTACTAGTAGTCATACTTGTAGTAGTTGTAGTAGGAGTACTAGTAGTTGTAGCAGTAGTAGCAAAAGTTAGAGTTGTAGTAGCAGAAGGAGGAGAGGTAGTTGTAGTAGTAGTAGTTGTTGTAACAGCACTAGCAGTAGTAGCAGTAGTAGTGGTAGTAGTAGTGGTTGTAGAAGTTGTAGCAGTAGTAGTAGAAGTGGTAGCTGTAGGAGTCGTAGGAGTAGCAGTAGAAGTAATAGTAGTAGTAGTAATAGTAGTAGTCGGAGGAGGAGTAGTAGTAGTACTAGTAGTACTAGTAGTAGTAGTAGTAAAAGTTGTGGTAGTAGTAGGAATGGCAATCATACTTGTTTTTTGTTGTAGCAGTGGAAGAAATAGTAGCTATAGTGGTAGTAGTAGTAGCCATGGTAGTAGTCGTACTAGTAGTAGTATTTGTAGTAGTAGTTGTAGTAGTAGTAGAAGTAGTAGCTATTTTAGTAGTGGCAGTAGGAGTAGTTGTAGCAGCAGTAGCAGTTGTTGCAGTAGGAGTAGGAATAGTGGTGGTAGTAGTAGTAGTGGTAGTAGTAGTGTGGTGGTGGTGGTAGTAGTAGTCACAATAGTAGTAGTGGTCGTAGTAGTAGTAGTAGTAATAGTAGAACTAGTAGTAGTGGTGGTGGTGGTAATCATATAAGTTGTTGTTGTTGTAGTAGTAGTAGTAGTAGTCGTAGTAGTAGTAGCAGTAGGACTAGTATTCGTAGTAGTAGCTGTAGCAGTAGTAGTATTATTCACAGTAATAGTAGTAGTTGTAGGACTAGTAGTAGAATTTATAGTAGTAGTTGTTGTTGTAGTAGTTTAGTGAGAGTAGCAATACTAGTTGTAGTAGATGTAGTAGTAGAAGTAGAAGTAGTAGAAGCAATAGTAGTAGTAATACAAGTACTAGTACTTGTAGTAGTAATAGTAGGAGCTATAGTAGAAGTTGTAGTAGCAGCAGAATTAATAATTGTGGTAGTAGGAGGAGCAGAGGTAGTAGTTGTTGCTGTTATTGCTATAACTGCAATAGCAATAAAGGTTGTAGTGGTACTAGTAGTCATTGTAGTAGTTATAGTTGCAATAAAAGTAGTAGTTGTAGTAGTAGTAGTAGCAGTTGCAGTCGTAGTAGTAGCCATAGTAGTAGTAGTAGCAGTAGAAGCAGCAGAAGTAGTAGTAGTAGTAGTAGTAATTGTAGTAAAAGTTGTTGTAGTAGTATAAGGAATACTGATAGTTATAGTAGTTTGTTGTAGTAGTAGCGGTAGTTGTAGTGGTCGTAGTAGTAGTGGTAGTAGTTGTAGCAGTAGTAGAAGTAGTTGCTATTGTAGTTGTAGCAGTAGGATTAGTAGTAGTAGTTGTAGCATGAGTAGTAGTAGTAGTAATAGCAGTAGTAGTACTAGATGAAGTAGCAATAGTAGTAGTAGCCGGAGTAGTAGTAGTAGGAGAAGTTTTACTTGTTGTAGTAGTAGCAGCAGTAGTAGTGGAAGTAGTAGTAATAGTAGTAATAATAGTAATAGTAGTAGTAGTAGTAGAAGTATTAGTAGTATTTGTACTACCAGTAGTAGCAGTTATACTAGTAGTAGTAGTTGTAGCAGTGCTAGTTGTAGTATTCATAGCAGTAGTTGTTGCAGCAACAGTAGTTGTAGTAGTTGGTGGAGTGGCAATAGTAGTCATAGTAATAGTAGTCACAGTAGTTGTAGCAAGTGTTGTTGTTGTAGTAGTAGTAATAGTAGTAGTAATAGCAGGAGTAGTAGTAGTAGTAGCAAGAGTAAGCGTAGAAGTAGCAGTAGTAGAATTAGTAGTTGTAGTAGTTGTAGTAGTGGTGGTAGTAGTAGTAGCGATATGAGGAGGAGGAGGAGGAGTAGAAGTAGTTGTAGGAGAAGTTTTATTAGTCGTAGTAGTAAAGGTAGTAGTAGTAGTAGTAGTAGCAGCAGCAGCATTAATAGGAGTAGTACTCTGTAGGAGTACTAGTAGTTGCTGTAATAGTAGTTGCTGTAATAATAGTTGCTTTAGTAGTAGTTGTAGTAGTCATAGTATTTTGAGTAGTAGTTGTTGCTGTAGTAGCAGTAGCAGCAGTTGTTGTAATAGTAGGTGGAGTACAAGTAGTAGTAGTAGCTTTAATAGTCGTTGCTGCAGTAGCAGTTGTAGTAGTAGTAGTAGTTCTAGTTGTAGAAGTAGTAGTAGGATTAGTAGTAGCTGAAGAAGTAGTAGTAGCAATTGTTATTGTAGTACTAGTTGGAGGAGAAGGAGTAGTTGTTGTATTAGTAGTAGTTGTTGTAGTAGTAGTAGTCGTACTAGTAGTAGTAAGTGTTGTAGTAGTAGTAGTAATAGTAGAACCAGCAGTAGTAGTGACAATACGCATTGTAGCAGTAGCAGTTGGAGGAGGAGGAGGAGGAGGAGGAGGAGTAGTAGTAGTAGTAGTGGTTGTTGTTGTTGTTGTTGTGGTAGAAGTTATTGTTGTAGCTATAGTAGTAGTAGTACTGGCAGTAGTTGTAGTAGTAGCAGCAGTAGGAGTAGCAGTAGTTGTAGTAGTAGTTGGAATAGTAGTATTATTTGTTGTAATAATGGTAGTTGTAAGAGTACTAATAGTATTATTAGCAGTAGTTGTAGTAATTGTGTTGTAACTGTAGCAATAGTACTGGCAATAGAGGTAGTAGAAGAAGTAGTTGTTGCATTAATGGCATTTGTAACAATAGTACTAGTAGTAGTATTAATAGTAGTTGTTGAAGTAGTTGTAGTAGTATTAGCAGGAGTAGTGGTAGTAGTAGTAGAAGTGTAATAGCGGCTGTAATAGTAGTAATAGTAGTAGTTATAGTGGTAGTAATAGTAGTAGTAAAAGGAGTAGTAGAAGTTGGAGTAGTAGCACTCGTAGTAGTCCTAGTAATAGTAGTAGTAGTAGCAGCAGCAGCAGTAGTAGTCGTAGCAAAGGTAGTAGTAGTAGTAATAGCAGAGGTAGCAGTAGTAGTCGCAGCATTTGTAGAAGCAGTAATAGCAATAGTAGTAGTAATAGTAGTAGCAGTAGAAATATTAGCAGTAGCAGCAGAAGTAGTGGCAGTAGTAGGATTAGTAGTAGTAGTAGCTGTAGTAGTAGTAGTAGTAGTAGTAGTAGTAGTAGTAGTAGTATTTGTAGTAGTTGTAATAGTAGTGGTGGTAGTAGGTGTAACAGTAGTAGTAGTACTACTAATAGTAGAAGCAGCAGCAGCAGTAGTAGTAGGTGTAGCAGCAGTTGTAGCAATAGTAGTAGTAGCAGGAGGAGTAGCAGTAGCAGCAGCAGTAGTTGTTGTTGTTGTAGTAATAGTAGTAGCAATAGCAGTAGAAGTAGCAGTAGCAGTATAGGTAATAGTAGTCGTAGCAACAGCAGTAGTAGCATGTTTAGTAATATAAGTAGTAATAGCAGTAGCAATAATAGTAGAATTTGTGGTAGTAGTCGTAATAGTGGTTTTAGTAGTAGTTGATGTTGTAGTAGTTGTTGTAATTGTAGGTGTAGCAGCAGTAGTGGTAGTAGTAGTACTTGTTGTAGGAGCAGCAGTAGCAACAGTACTAGTAGTAGAAGCAGAAGTTGCCGCAATAGTAGAAATAGTAGTAGCAATAGTTGCAATACTAGAAGTAGTAGTAGTGGTGGTAACAGTAATAATAACAATATTATTAGTAGTAAAAATAGTAGTAGCAATTGTTGGAGCAACAACAATAGTTGTAGTATTAAAATTTATAGCAGTAGAAGTAGTAGCAATAGTAGTAGCTGTTGTAGCAGTAGTAACAGTAGTAGCACAAGCAGTAGTAATAGTAATTGCAATAGCAGCAGTATCCATTGAAGGAGTAGTGTTAGTTGTAGTAGTAGTGGCAGTAGTTGTAAAAGTTATAGGAGTAGTAGCAATAGTAGCAATAGTAGTAGTAATATCAGTAGTAGCACTAGCAGTAGTTGTTGTAGTAGCAATAGTAATATTAGTAGCTCTAGCAATAGTAGTTATTAGTAGCTCTAGCAGTAGTAGTAGTAGTACTAGCAGTAGTTGTAGCAGTAGTAATAGCAGTAGGAAAAAAAATTGTAGGAGTTACTAGAAGTAGTAGCTGTAGCAGTGGCAACAATAGCATTAGTAGCTCTTGTAAGAGTGGTAGTAGTAGTAGTTGTTGTTGTAGTAGTAGTAGTAGTAGTAACAGTAGTAGTTATTGTAGTAGTAGTGTTGTCGGAGTAGTTGTAGTAGTTTTACTAGCATTTATCGTAGTTGGATTAGTAGTATTAGCAGTACTTGGACTAGGAATAGATATAGTATTATTAGTAGTAGCATCCATAGTTGTAGTAAGAGTAGCAGTAGCAGTAGTTATAATAGTTGTAGTAGTAGTAGTAGCAATAGTAGTCGTAGTTGTAATATTAGTAGAAGTACATGTAATAGTAATAGTTGTAGCAGTAGTACTAGCAGTAGTACTAGTACTAGTAGTTGTTGTTTTTGTAGTAGTAGTAGTAATAGTCATAGTTGTCATAGTAGTAGTAGTAGAACAATAGTAGAAGTAGTTGCAGCAGCAGCAGCAGCTATAGTTATTGTTTTATTAGTAGTAGTGGGATTCATAGTCATAATAATAGTATTAGCAGCAGTAGTAGTAGAAGTATAACTAACAGTAAGGGTGGCACTACTAATTGTAGTAGCAGTAGTAGTAGCAATAGTACCCGGAGTAGTTGTAGTAGTAGCAGTAGGAGTAGTAGTCTAGAAGTAGTAGTTGCAGTAGTAGTATTATTTGTAGTAATAGTGGTAGCTGTAGGAATAGTTGTAGCAGTTGTGTAGTAACAGTAGTAGTAGTAGCAGTAGAGGTAGTAGAAGAAGTAGTAGTTGTAATAATGGCAGTTGTAGCAATAGTACTAGTAGTAGTATTACTATCAGTTATTGAAGTAGTTGTAGTAGTATTAGCAGGAGTAGTTGTAGTAGTTGTAGCAATTGTTGTTGTAGTAGTAGTAGTAGTAGGAGGAGGAGTGTAATAGTAGCAGCAGTTGTAGCAATTGTAGTAGTAGTAGGAGGAGGAGTGGCAGTAGTAGTAGTAGTAGTAGTACGTGTAGTAGTAGTAATTCTAGTAGTATTAGGAGTAGCAATAGAAGTAGCAGTAGTAGTACAGGTAATAGTAGTTGTAACAACAACAGTAGTAGTAGGTGAAGTAATATGAGTTGTTGTCGTAGCAGCAGTAGTTGTTGTAATTGTTGTAGGTGTAGCAGTAGTAGTAGTGGTACTTGTTGTAGGAGCACAAGTATGGTGGGTGGGAATGTGCTGTAAAGGTTGCTATGGGGCCCAGTAGGCACCCGGACCTTATCTTATCCTGCCTATAAAAAAATCGCCCAAGGAGTCCTCTGGGAAGGGCAGCGGCAGCCGGCAACGGGCTGTGTCTGGGCTGCTGGCTCGGCGGTCCTTGGGGTTTCTAATAAAGTTTTTAATTTCCCAATGAGATCTGCGAGCTTCCCTTCTCCTTATTCTTATTGGGAGCCTGTCTTTTGTTTCCTCCCTTTTGCGCCCGAACCTTGGTATCAAAGCTAGATCAAGGGATCTGTTACCAGAGTCGGTGGTGGGACTTCGCTTCTGTTCAGTCAGCAGTACCAGATCGGTCGGCGTCTGCTGTCCGCACGAGGTACTTGGCAGGCTGTTCTCTTAGCACATTGATATTGCCATCACTATATCAGTTTTAGGATGTGGGGATAAAACTAGATATGGCTGGGCTCAGGCCCGAGTTTGGCAGTAAGTCGCAACGGGGTGCCGTAAGACCGAAGGCTAGCCTGAACTAGTCGAACCTTAGGGGGATAATCACATCCTGACTGGTAGAACTCAAGGAATATTAATGTCCGGTGGAGACGGTTTGCTCGGAGAACGTCTACAGCCGGAGAAAGCTACTTGGACCCTGACCCAGTCGAGATGGTGTCGCCAAAGACTCTGTGTAACGGAGCAAAGAGCAAAAGAGAGGTTGCTCTTCATTTCTGGAAATCCAAGGACCGCCCGATCACCGCTTGCAGCGACAACGCCGCCTTTCGCTACTAGCCACCTGACCATCAAGGTTCGCGCGGAGTATGGTGGGAGAAAGGTGAAGACGCGAAGAGCGGGATCCTACTCGGCCGATGGAGCGGTCTACCCATGCTGTTCGCAGCGAACAGCAGGGACGGAATGTGGTGGACCCATCCTAGTCCGCCACTGTTCCTTTAATAAAGTGGATGTGCCAGCCGCTTTGTCTGGCACCTTTTGCTTTTTAATCACGATGGGCTTATCCTTTCGTGAATTATTGTACTGGTGTGTCGGTTGGTGGGTGGGAATGAGCTGTAAAGGTTGCTATGGGGCCCAGTAGGCACCCGGACCTTATCTCCTCCTGCCTTTATAACCGCCCGAGGAGTCCTCTGGGAAGGGCAGCGGCAGCCGGCAACGGGCTGTGCCCGGGCTGCTGGCTCGGCGGTCCTTGGGGTTTCTAATAAAGTTTTTAATTTCCCAATGAGATCTGCGAGCTTCCCTTCTCCTTATTCTTATTGGGAGCCTGTCTTTTGTTTCCTCCCTTCCGCGTCCAAACCTTGATACCATTTACAGAAATCGACCGGGCCGGCGGTCGCGGCTGATGAACTATGTATGGAAAGTAATGCGGAACACAAATAGAATAAGGAGACAGATATGGAAACTCATAGATAACTCTGCGCTTCGCTCATAACTTAGCCGATCGATGCTTCTTATTATGATATACGTCCTCTTTTATAGGGAAAACTTACACCAGGCAGATGCGATCAGATCGCATCTACTTTTACAAAAGCAACTTTGCTAAAGCTACTTTACAAAAGCTAAAGCTACCTAGCAGCTTTACTAAATGCTACTTTACTTTACAAAAGCCTCTTTTATAAAGTGGCTTTTCCAAAAGCTACTTTATAAAAGTAAAGTTACTTTACACCTAAGCCACGGCTTCTGCTAGACTGGGCCGGGCCAGATAGTCTTGGACTGGACTGGTCTGAGCAATCTTGGACTTTCTGGGCTAGTTAGTTGGGCCGAAGTGATTCTACTCCCCACCACGCTCCGCTGGGCGAGTCGGCTGAAAGGCACCCGTTCGCTGAATCGAGCTAAGAGTGAGACGAATTGCTCGTTCCAGTTGGTCATCAATCTGTTGAATCATCGGGTACCATTGGGCCCAGAATTTGTTAGTCTTACGTAGTCGTAGGCACTCCTTTGTTTTTGTAGAGTGCATCTCCCGGAGTTGAATTAGTGCTGCTAGGGCTTCGTGGGCAGCATGCTGCTCCAATTGCTTGATGTCCCTGGTGATAGAGTCTTGGACCTCGGGTGGAAGTGGTTGACTTCTGAGGAGTTGTATGAGTTGCTCATATCGCAGCACGTTCCCAGTAGGGTCACCAGTTGGTTTTGCGCCATCGGATGAGATGCTGCTTGGACCTCCTGTAGAGCCAGTGCTGTAAGATGGAGTTGTTCCTATTTTTCCTCTGTCGGCCATCCTGCAAAAACAACACAGTTAATTAATCTAGAAAGTGCGTCCGCTAGTTGGTTGTTGCTCCCATCAATGTGCTCGAACTGGATTGCCACTCCCGTCCCCGTGATGTAGTCAGTAAAAGCCATCCATCTGACTCGGGATGGTTTGTTGTTTGAGGACTTGTTGAAAAAACTAATAATTGCCTGGCAATCTGTTTGGATCAGTAACTCTGCTCTGTCAAGATATTAAATTTTCAAGGACTCAAGAGAGTTCATGACAGCGTGGATCTCAGCGTCAATGGCAGACTTCGGTGGGTTGAACTTGCCGCTGGCATAAGCACAGACCTTCTCTGTCGACCTTGGGTCATATTTTTGGAGTTTCCACTAGCATATGCCTCCCCAGCCTTCCATACAACCATCGGCTTCGAGGATTAAGTAACTCCCTTCTGGTGGAATCTCAAGATCAGGCAGGTTCTGGACAAGGCTCTTTATCTGCTTCACAAGATTCCAATCTTGTGAATTCCACTTCTTCTCACCTGTTGGGCTTGTTTTGGAAAATAGGGGTCCCAGTAATTTTCCAAGATTTGGAATATAATTGCGGGCGTAATTAAGAATTCCTAACCATGATTTCAGCCCTTTTGTTGTTGTGAGGTCCCGTTCCTGAAAATTAGCAATTTTCTTCACTATATGACGTTGAAGCTTTATCTTTTGGCTCCCAATGATCGCTCCCAGAAACTCAACCTCGGAAATGGCTACCTTCATCTTTGTGGGACTTAAAATCAGCCCATTATCTTCACAAATCTGCAGCATGATCTTCAAATGTTCCGCATGATGTTCTTCGTTTTCATCAAGGTCCAGCTCCTCCAATGCTACTGCTCCTTTAGTACCTCTGCTAAGTAAATTGCTCTGATTTGGAATCGGGGTACTCCAGGAATCTCCAAATCTACCTGCATGTTATACAACATGTTCCTTACCATCCTAGGGCCTGATTATTGCTGCAATTCTCTTTACCCTGTTGTAGCGGCTTTGAGAATGCTTTCTTGGACTAATACATTTGCATCTTCCACCTGGATGCACAGTCCTTTTCGTTTTGCCCTTATGGTATCGGTAACTGCCAGCTCTTCTTGGTCCAACTTGAGCTCCTTTTCTTGCTCCAGCTCTCGTACCCTTGTCTTGTAATGCTCCAATTCCTCCTTCAGGCGCTTGATTTCTCCATCACACCAGGTGATGTAGTATTGCTGCTCCTGAATCAGCTGTTGCGGGAAGAACGGTGATGGTGCAGCAGGTGCTACTGGTACCTGTATTTTGAAATAATACGGACCACAGAGATTACATGCTGTTACCTTTCATTTCTCATAATGTATTCTTGCCCTTTGTAATGACTTCCTTCTACAGCATGAGCAGCTCTCATACTGAGGGTACACAAACTCATTGTGTTGCCAAGCGTGCAAGAACCTTATTTGCTCTTCTGGCAGCTTTATCTGGGGTCGATATCCTCCTTCAATCTCCCCTAGCATGTAAATTGTTTCTCCTTGGATCTCCGCTTGGAGTGCTTGTAGTGGCTCCCCGTCTTCACCTTCGGTGACACTGAGAATCGCATCGCTTTGCGCCTTACCTTCCTTAACTGATAAGACATCATAGTCCTCAAGAATGGTTAATTGCTCAAAAATGGCCATTCTCCTAACATTTCTTTTATCATTAGGACACTCCCTTGCAAAGTGCCCTTCCTGGCCACAGAGGAAGCATTTACACTTCCTATAGCGCACTGGATGCTTTCATTTTTCAACGCAGATATGGGTTTCGTGCGGCTTACCTCTGTAAGTCATCGACTTTCTCAACCCATACCTCTTTTCCTTCTTGTAATAGCCAGCTATAGGAATCTGGCTGCAAAATGAGAGATCCTTTAAGGATCTTTTGAAGGCGGCGTCCTTGCACGCTGCTTCCAGGAACTAGTAAGCAAATAGTATCCTGGGTAGGACTTCGACTTGAACTCTTGAATATCTTTGGTCGAATGATTCCTACATTCTCCTTCCTAGTTCTGCAGGCATTTTCAACCAAAATTTTTCAGAGAGATCAGTACCTGTATAGTCGCCCTGTCTTGGCTGTCAGCCTCACGTAGTCATTCATATACTTGACAATGTTCTTGACATTGTCACAAGACAGTCGCTCCAGGTCTCTATACGCTTCGTCTTGTATAGCTGTGGATCCAGTAGTGGGGTCTTCTAGAATAAAAACTCGCCGTATCTGGGATAAGATGTTCTGTGTGCCTTCTCTCCCTTCGCTTGTTGCGAGTAGTCCCTGATACTCCTCCCCATACTGCATTCTCCATTGGATCCACATAAGTTTCTCCACAACGCCCAGTAAGTTCTCCATGTAGTCAAGCTTGTCTCTGGCGTTTGTAAACCCCATGCTTGCCACATGGTTTCGTGTGATGGTCTCCCATCTGGAAAAAACATCACCAAATAATCCCAGCTACTCCGGGATAACAAAAAGAGCTCCCCCTGTTTGCTGAGTTGAGGGCAAATTCCACATTTCATTGTTTGTTGCCCTTTTGAATGTTCCCCTTTTGTGACCTCGGAATATTGGGTCTTGCCTGGATGATGAGGGGGTTGCTGCTGCAGGAGGGTAGCTTGGGGGTCCCATCGAAGTGTCTTCGGGCAGTCGATATGGTGAAGTTACGGCGCTGGAATATAGCGCTTCTATTAGCCTTTGAGCGTCGGGTACTCCAGCTCTGTCTGGGGTTCTTCTTCTTCATATCCGATTGCAATCAAATTATTGTAACATTCTCTTTCATCATCATCTGGGTACGAATCCCAGATTGGTGCATCCCGTCGGGGGTAATCATCAACTCCTGTTGGAATAAATTCTTCATTCTTGAGACTGCTGAAATATGTCTCCCCCTAATCATCAATTTCCTCTAATGAAAAATCCATGGACCGAGGTACAGAGGCCCCTCGGCATGTATCCTCTGCATGGACTCTCAAGAGAGTATCCCGATACTGGTCGGAGGTATCCGAGGACATCTTCGTCTCTAAAAGAACGGCTATCATCTGCTGCAAGCGAACATCCTCTTCATTGCTTTGCACTTTATCCTCCTGCTGAACGCAGTGAGACTCCTCTGGTGTGGACTTGCACTGGTGGGTGTTGGGGGTGATGCTTTCTTTACTTGGGCTTTGGTTGATGACCTCAGCTGGTTGCTTTCTGATGCCAACTTGGGTTGGGTGGTCATCCCATTTAGCATCAGTATTTGGTATATGTGGCTTTTGTGTAGCCAGGTCGTTTGAGACTCTTTGGATGAACCCTTTGATTTCATTTGCTGGCATAACTTTCCTCCGTATTTTATATCTCAGAGTCCTTTTCTTAGCTCGCTCGCTCTTGGCTTCGAACGGGCCTGGGGACAACCGCTGTAACTTTGTCGTATTTGAAATTGCTGGCTGGGAAGAGCCTTTCGCCCCCTTTTGGTTGTCGTTTGACGAAGTTGCTGCAGACGTTGTTGCTTGCTCCATTAGTGTTAGAGTAGTTTGTCCTTTTGAGAGTGCCTTCTGCTCAGGAAGCGCCAAAAATGCTACTCTTAGCTTGTCCTGGTTACCTGGAAGATCTCAAAAGAAAAAGAAACTTCTGATCTTCCTTCTTAGTAAAAGGTCTACTGGCTAAATTACAGTAGTGAGTTTTATGATGGTACTGCGAAGTTCAACAACTTCCTTCTAAAGATGCTCACACTGCTCAAGAATTTGTTTGAAATTTTTAAGATGGACTCTAGAGGAAAGACAAGTGCGGTCGTATATGACGGCAATATTGTTGGCTAGCTGGTTTAAGGTGACTTCTGGTGATAACGTAAGGTCAAGATACTCAAGGTTTGTTGTTCAGGATTTGGTATACCACTCTTGTATTGTTTTCTCCCAAGCTTCCGACATCTATGCTACCAAACTTTACTACAAGCTTCTACCGGGTAGTTCCTATCCAGGTTCCGGCAGGGCAGTTCCTCGCTAGGCTAGAACCTTCTAGGATCACACAGGTGTGCCCTTGGGCTTACCACGGCCACTCGCCTTGCTGCCAAGTTAGGACCTGTACTTTTTCCTATTCAGTTCATCACTCAGAAAGTATAATACCCATACCTTCACCCGATTAGTGTACCGCTAAGCAGAAACAAGATAGTTCAGATGAAAGCATATAAGTCATAAGCTCAGAGAAGAACAGAAACAGGCATGATAAAACCAATCCGTCCCATAACCTTTTGTACCTTAACCCGAAGCTTTCTAATCACAAGCCATATCTTAAACCAGCTCTGATACCATTTATGGAAATTGACCGGGCCACCGGTCGCGGCAGATGAACTCTACATGGAAAGTAATGCGGAACGCAAAGAGAATAAGGAGACAGATATGGAAACTCACAGATAACTCTTCGCTTCGCTTATAATAGCACCTGCTGCGCTAGCACCGTTCTTCCTGCAATGACTGATTCAGAAGCAGCAATACTACATCCAAGTTCTGCCCGATCACCGCTTGCAGCGACAACGCCGCCTCTCGCTACTAGCCGCCTGACCATCAAGGTTCACGCGGAGTGTGGTGGGAGAAAGGTGAAGACACGAAGAGTGGGATCCTATTCGGCCGACAGAGCGGTCTACCCATGCTGTTCGTAGCGAACAGCAGGGATGGAACGTGGTGGACCCATCCTAGTCCGCCACTGTTCCGTTAATAAAGTGGATGTGCCAGCCACTTTGTCTGGCACCTTTTGCTTTTTAATCACGTGGGGCTTATCCTCTCGTGAATTATTGTACTAGTGTGTCGGTTGGTGGGTGGGAATGAGCTGTAAAGGTTGCTATGGGGCCCAGTAGGCACCCAGACCTTATCTCCTCCTGCCTATAAAACCGCCCGAGGAGTGCTCTGGGAAGGGTAGCGGCAGTCGGCAACGGGTTTTCTAATAAAGTGTTTAATTTCCCAATGAGATCTATGAGCTTCTCTTCTCCTTATTCTTATTGGGAGCCTATTTTTTGTTTCCTCCCTTCCGCGCCCAAACCTTGGTATCAGAGTGGAGCGAAAATGCTCCTCCTGGATGCACAGTCCTTTTCCTTTTTCCCTTATGGTATCGGTAACTGCCAACTCTTCTTGGTCCAACTTGAGCTCCTTCTCTTGCTCCAGCTCTCGTACCCTTGTCTTGTAATGCTCCAATTCCTCCTTCAGGCGCTTGATTTCTCCATCACACCAGGTGATGTAGTATTGCTGCTCTTGAATCAGCTGTTCAGGAAGAACGGTGCTCGTGCAACAGGTGCTACTGGTACCTGTATTTTGAAATAATACGGACCACAGAGATTACATGCTATTACCTTGCATTTCTCACAATGTATTCATGCCCTTTGTAATGACTTCCTTCTACAGCATGAGCAGCTCTCATACTGAGGGTGCACAAACCCATTGTGTTGCCAAGCGTGCAAGCAGCAAATTTGCTCTTCTGGCAGCTTTATCTGGGGTCGATATCCTCCTTCAGTCTCCCCTAGCATGTAAATTGTTTCTCCTTGGATCTCCGCTTGGAGTGCTTGTAGTGGCTCCCCTTCTTCACCTTTGGAGACACTGAAAATCGCATCGCTTTGCGCCTCACCTTCCTAAACTGATAAGAAATCATAGTCCTCAGGAATGGTTAATTGTTCAGAAATGGCCATTCTCCAAACATTTCTTTTATCATTCGGACACTCCCTTGCAAAGAGCCCTTCCTGGCCACAGAGGAAGCATTTACACTTCCTATTGCGCACAAGATGCTTTCATTTTTCTGCGTTGATAACACTGGTCGAATGATTCCTTCATTCTCCTTCCTAGTTCTGCAAGCATTTTCAACCGAAATTTTTCACAGAGTTCAGTACCTATATAGAGTTGACTTGTCTTGGCAGACAGCCTCGTGTAGTCATTCATATACTTTACAATTTTCTTGACATTGTCACAAGACAGTCGCTCCAGGTCTCTATACGCTTCGTCTTGTATAGCTGTGGATCCGGTAGTGGGGTCTTCCAGAGTAAAAACTCGCCGTATCTGGGATAAGATGTTCTGCGTGCCTTCTCTCCCTTTGCCTGTTGCGAGTAGTCCCTGATACTCCTCCCCATACTGCATCCTCCATTGGATCGACGTAAGGTTCTCCACCTCGCCTAGTAAGTTCTCCATGTAGTCAAGCTTGTCTCTGGCGTCTGTAAACCCCATGCTTGCCACATGGTTTCGTGTGATGGTCTCCCATCCGGAAAAAACATCATCAAATAATCCCAGCTGCTCCGGGATAACAAAAAGAGCTCCCCTTGTTTGCTGAGCTGAGGGCAAATTCCACATTTCATTGTTTGTTGCCCTTTTGAATGTTCCCCTTTCGTGACCTCGGAATATTGGGTCTTGCCTGGATGATGAGGGGGTTGCTGCTGCAGGAGGGTAGCTTGGGGGTCCCATCGAAGTGTCTTCGGGCGGTCGATATGGTGAAGTTACAGCGCTGGAATATAGCGCTTCTGTTAGCCTTTGAGCGCCGGGTACTCCAGCTCTGTCTGGGGTTCTTCTTCTTCATATCCGGTTGCAATCACATTATTGTAACATTCTCTTTCATCATCATCTGGGTACGAATACCAGATTGGTTCATCCCGTCGGGGGTAATCATCAACTCCTATTGGAATAAATTCTTCATTCTGGAACTGCTGAAATATGTCTCCTCCCAATCATCAGTTTCCTCTAATGAAAAATCCATGGACCGAGGTACAGAGGCCCCTCGGTGTGTATCCTCTGCATGGACTCTCAAGAGAGTATCCCGATACTGGTCGGAGGTATCCGAGGACATCTTCGTCTCCAAAAGAATGGCTATCATTTGCTGCAAGCGAACATCCTCTTCATTGCTTTGCACTTTATCCTCCTGCTGAACGCAGTGAGACTCCTCTGGTGTGGACTTGCACTGGTGGGTGTTGGGGGTGATGCTTTCTTTACTTGGGCTTTGGTTGATGACCTCAGCTGGTTGCTTTGTGATGCCGACTTGGGTTGGGTAGTCATCCCATTTAGCATCAGTATTTGGTATATAAGGCTTTCGTGTAGCCAGGTCGTTTGAGACTCTTTGGATGAACCCTTTGATTTCATTTGCTGGCATAACTTTCTTCCTTATTTTATATATCGGAGTCATTTTCTGAGCTCGCTCACTCCTGGCTTCGAACGGGCCTGGGGACAATCGCTGTAACTTTGTGGTATTCGAAATTGCTGGCGGGGAAGTGCCTTTCCGCCCCTTTTGGTTGTCGTTTGCCGGAGTTGCTATAGACGTTGTTGCTTGCTCCATTAGTGTTAGAGTAGTTTGTCCTTCTGAGAGCACCTTCTACTCAGGAAGTGCCAAAAATGCTACTCTTAGCTTGTCCTGGTTACCTGGAAGATCTCAAAACAAAAACAGGGAGTAGAATCACTTCGGCCCAACTAACTAGCCCAGAAAATCCAAGATTGCTCAGACCAGTCCAGTCCAAGACTATCTGGCCCGGCCCAGTCTAGCAGAAGTCGTGGCTTAGGTGTAAAATAACTTTACTTTTCTAAAGTAGCTTTCGGTAGAGCCACTTTATAAAAGAGGCTTTTGTAAAGAAAAGTAGCTTTTAGTAAAGCTGCCAAGCAGCTTTAGCTTTTGTAAAGTAGCTTTAGCAAAGCTGCTTTTGTAAAAGCAGATGTGATCTTATCGCATCTGCCTGGTGTAAGTTTTCCCTATAAAAGGGGATGTATATCATAATAAGAAGCATCGATCGGCTAAGTTATAAGCGAAGCGCAGAGTTATTTGTGAGTTTCCATATCTGTCTCCTTATTCTCTTTGCGTTCCGCATTACATTCCACGCAGATGTCATCCATCGTGATAGCCGACCCGGTTGATTTCTATAAATGGTATTAGAGCTGGTTCAAGATATGGCTTGTGCGTAGAAAGCTTTGGGTTAAGGTACGAAAGGTTAGGGGACGGATTGGTTTTATCATGCCTGTTTCTGTTCTTCTCTGAGCTTATGACTTATATGCTTTCATCTGAACTATCTTGTTTCTGCTTAGCAGTAAACTAATCGGGTGAAGGTATGGGTATTATACTTTCTGAGCGATGAATTGAATAGGAGAAAGAATAGGTCCTAACTTGGCAGCAAGGCGAGTGGCCGTGGTAAGCCCAAGGGCACACCTGTGTGATCCTAGAAGGTTCTAGCCTAGCAAGGAACTGCCCTACCAGAACCTGGATAGGAATTGCCCGATAGAAGCTTGTAGTAAAGTTTGGTAGCATAGATGTCGGAAACTTGGGAGAAAACAATATAGGAGTGGTATACCAAATCCCGAACCACAAACCTTGAGTATCTTGACCTTACCTTATCACCAGAACTCACCTTTAACCAGTTAGCCAACAATATTGCCGTCATATACGACCGCACCTGTCTTTCCTCTAGAGTCCACCTTAAAAGTTTCAAACAAGTTCTTGAGCGGTGTGACCATCTTGAGAAGGAAGTTGTTGAACTTCGTAGTACAATCATAAAACTCACTACTGTAATTTAGACAGTAGAGCTTTTACTAAGAAGGAAGATCGGAAGTTTGTTTTTGTTTTGAGATCTTCCAGGTAACCAGGACAAGCTAAGAGTAGCATTTTTGGCGCTTCCTGAGCAGAAGGCACTCTCAGAAGGACAAACTACTCTAACACTAATGGAGCAAGCAACAACGTGTGCAGCAACTCCGACAGACGATAACCAAAATGGGGGGAAAGGCTCTTCCCCGCCAGCAATTTCAAATACCACAAAGTTACAGCGGTTGTCCCCAGGCCCGTTCGAAGCCAGGAGTGAGCGAGCTCAGAAAAGGACTCCGAGATATAAAATAAGGAAGAAAGTTATGCCAGCAAATGAAATCAAAGGGTTCATCCAAAGAGTCTCAAACGACCTGGCTACACGAAAGCCTCATATACCAAATACTGATGCTAAATGGGATGACTACCCAACCCAAGTCGGCATCACAAAGCAACCAGCTGAGGTCATCAACCAAAGCCCAAGTAAAGAAAGCATCACCCCCAACACCCACCAGTGCAAGTCCACACCAGAGGAGTCTCACTACGTTCAGCAGGAGGATAAAGTGCAAAGCAATGAAGAGGATGTTCGCTTGCAGCAGATGATAGCCATTCTTTTGGAGACCAAGATGTCCTCGGATACCTCCGACCAATATCGGGATACTCTCTTGAGAGTCCATGCAGAGGATACATGCCGAGGGGCCTCTGTACCTCGGTCCATGGATTTTTCATTGGAGGAAACTGATGATTGGGAGGAGACATATTTCAGCAGTCTCCAGAATGAAGAATTTATTCCAATAGGAGTTGATGATTACCCACGACAGGATGAACCAATCTGGGATTCGTACCCAGATGATGATGAAAGAGAATGTTACAATAATGTTATTGCAACCGGATATGAAGAAGAAGAACCCCAGACAGAGCTGGAGTACCCGGCGCTCAAAGGCTAACAGAAGCACTATATTCCAGCGCTGTAACTTCACCATATCGACCGCCCGAAGACACTTCGATGGGACCCCCAAGCTACCCTCCTGCAGCAGCAACCCCCTCATCATCCAGGAAAGACCCAATATTCCGAGGTCACGAAAGGGGAACATTCAAAAGGGCAACAAACAATGAAATGTGGAATTTGCCCTCAGCTCAGCAAATAGGGGGAGCTCTTTTTGTTATCCCGGAGCAGCTGGGATTATTTGATGATGTTTTTTCCAGATGGGAGACCGTCACACGAAACCATGTGGCAAGCATGGGGTTTACAGACGCCAGAGACAAGCTTGACTACATGGAGAACTTACTAGGCGATGTGGAGAAACTTCCGTGGATCCAATGGAGAATGCAGTATGGGGAGGAGTATCAGGGACTACTTGCAATAGGTGAAGGGAGAGAAGGCACACAGAACATCTTATCCCAGATACGACGAGTTTTTACTCTGGAAGACCCCACTACCGGATCCACAGCTATACAAGACGAAGCGTTTAGAGACCTGGAGCGACTGTCTTGTGACAATGTCAAGAACATTGTCAAGTATATGAATGACTACATGAGGCTGACAGCCAAGACAGGACTCTATACAGGTACTGATCTCTCTGAAAAATTTTGGTTGAAAATGCCTGCAGAACTAGGAAGGAGAATGAAGGAATCATTCGACCAGAGATATTCAGGAGTTCAAGTCAAAGTCCTACCCAGGATTCTATTTGCTTACAAATTCTTGGAAGTAGAGTGCAAGGATGCCACCTTCAAAAGATCCTTAAAGGATCTCTCATTTTGCAGCCAATTTCCTATACCTGGCTACTACAAGAAGGAAAAGAGGTATGGGTTGAGAAAGTTGATGACTTACAGAGGTAAGCCTCATGAAACCCATATCTACGTAGAAAAACGAAAGCATCCAGTGCGCAATAGGAAGTGTAAATGCTTCCTCTGTGGCCAGGAAGGGCACTTTGCAAGGGAGTGTCTGAATGATAAAAGAAATGTTAGGAGAATGGCCATTTTTGAGCAATTAACCATTCCTGAGGACTATGATGTCTTATCAGTTCAGGAAGGTGAGGCGCAAAGCGATGCGATTTTCAGTGTCTCCGAAGGTGAAGAAGGGGAGCCACTACAAGCACTTCAAGCGGAGATCCAAGGAGAAACAATTTACATGCTAGGGGTGATTGAAGGAGGATATCGACCCCAGATAAAGCTGCCAGAAGAGCAAATGAGGTTCTTGCACGCTTGGCAACACAATGAGTTTGTGCACCCTCAGTATGAGAGCTGCTCATGCTGTAGAAGGAAGTCATTACAAAGGGCATGAATACATTGTGAGAAATGCAAGGTAACA
The DNA here is from genome assembly GCA_005019695.1 of Trichopus zeylanicus subsp. travancoricus. Taxonomy (NCBI): domain Eukaryota; kingdom Viridiplantae; phylum Streptophyta; class Magnoliopsida; order Dioscoreales; family Dioscoreaceae; genus Trichopus; species Trichopus zeylanicus. Next base: position 186,314 of record RXID01021758.1, read on the forward strand.
GCATGTAATCTCTGTGGTCCGTATTATTTCAAAATACAGGTACCAGTAGCACCTGCTGCACCAGCACCGTTCTTCCCGCAACAGCTGATTCAGGAGCAGCAATACTACACCACCTGGTGTGATGGACAAATCAAGCGCCTAAAGGAGGATGTGGATCGTTACAAGACAAGGGTACGAGAGCTGGAGCAAGAGAAGGAGCTCTAGTTGGACCAAGAAGAGCTGGCAGTTACCGATACCATAAGGGAAAAACGAAAAGGATTGTGCATCCAGGAGGAAGATGCAAATGTATTAGTCCAAGAAAGCATTCTCAAAGCCGCTACAACAGGGTAAAGAGAATTGCAGCAATAATTAGGCCCTAGGATGGTAAGGAACATGTTGTATAACATGCAGGTAGATTTGGAGATTCCTGGAGTACCCCGATTCCAAATCAGAGCAATATTGGATATGGGTGCAACTACATGCTGCGTAGATGAAGCATCTATTTCAAAGGAAGCTGTGGAGGCAAACTGCTTCACTGTACATTTCAGCGGCATCAATTCACGACAGACAACAGACAAAAAGCTAAAGCAAGGGAGAATGTACATTGGAGACAACATTTTTCGTATTCCCTACTCTTATAGCTTTCGGATGGAGCTTGGAGATGGCATCCAGATGATTATTGGATGCAATTTCATACGCGCTATGCAGGGAGGAGTAAGGATTGAAGGTAGTGTAGTCACTTTTTACAAACAATTGACTACCATTAATACTACTCCTGTAGCCGCAGTAGCAACAGCATTGGAGGAACTGGACCTGGACGAAGATGAATACATCAACATTAAAGAATCGATATTCTACAACCAAGAGAAGGGTAGAGAATCCTTCCTGACAAGGTTCAACCCATTGTTACAGAGACTCAAGGAAGCAGGATACATCGGCGACAACCCTTTGAGGCATTGGGTAAAAAATCAAGTAGTATGTCAACTGGACATAAAAAATCCAGAATTTACCATTACAGATAAGCCTCTGAAACATGTTACTCCTCAGTTACATGATACATTTAGGAGACATGTGCAGGCACTACTTGACATAGGAGTAATAAGGCCCAGTCAGAACCGGCACCGAACAACGACAATGATCATCAACTCAGGGACGAGCATCAACCCAAAAACTGGCCTGGAGATCAGAGGAAAAGAATGAATGGTCTTTAACTACAAAAGGATGAATGACCTTACAAACAAAGACCAATATAGTCTCCCAGGGATAAGCACTATCCTCATAAGGGTAAGCACAAGAGAAATTTATTCGATGTTTGATCTCAAAAGTGGGTTTCATCAGGTGGCAATGCACCCCAACTCAATAGAATGGACCACTTTCTGGGTACCAGAAGAACTGTATGAATGGCTGGTCATGCCCTTTGGATTGAAAAATGCGTCGGCTATGTTTCAGCGAAAGATGGACCAATGCTTCCAAGGTACAGAACAATTTATCGCTATTTATATTGACTATATTTTAGTCTTCTCAGAATACGAGGAACAGCATGCGGAGCATTCAAAGATCATGCTGCAGATTTGTGAAGATAATGGGCTGATTTTAAGTCCCACAAAGATGAAGGTAGCCATTTCCGAGGTGGAGTTTCTGGGAGCGATCATTGGGAGCCAGAAGATAAAGCTTCAACCTCATATAGTGAAGAAAATTGCTAATTTTTAGGAACGGGACCTCACAACAACAAAAGGGCTGAAATCATGGTTAGGAATTCTTAATTATGCCCGCAATTATATTCCAAATCTTGGAAAATTACTGGGACCCCTATATTCCAAAATAAGCCCAACACGTGAGAAGAAGTGGAATACACAAGATTGGAATCTTGTGAATTTCGCTTCTTCTCACCTGTTGGGCTTGTTTTGGAATATAGCAGATAAAGAGCCTTGTCCAGAACCTGCCAGATCTTGAGATTCCACTAGAAGGGAGTTACTTAATCCTCGAAGCTGATGGTTGTATGGAAGGCTGGGGAGGCATATGCAAGTGGAAACTCCAAAAATATGACCCAAGGTCGACAGAGAAGGTCTGTGCTTATGCCAGTGGCAAGTTCAACCCACCGAAGTCTGCCATTGACGCCGAGATCCACGCTGTCATGAACTCTCTTGAGTCCTTGAAAATTTACTATCTTGACAGAGCAGAGTTACTTATCCGAACAGATTGCCAGGCAATTATTAGTTTTTTCAATAAGTCCTCAAACAACAAACCATCCCGAGTCGGATGGATGGCTTTTACTGACTACATCACGGGGATGGGAGTGGCAATCCAGTTCGAGCACATTGACGGGAGTAACAACCAACTGGCGGACACACTTTCTAGTTTAATTAACTGTGTTGTTTTTGCAGGATGGCCGACAGAGGAAAAACAGGAACAACTCCATCTTACAGCACTGGCTCTACAGGAGGTCCAAGCAGCATCTCATCTGATGGCGCAAAACCAACTGGTGACCCTACTGGGAATGTGGTGCGATATGAGCAACTCATACAACTCCTCAGAAGTCAAGTTGCAGTAGAAGTTGTTGCAACATTAGTTGTAGTAATATTTGCTATAGTAGTAGTTATAGTAGAATGAGTAGTAGCAATAGTTGTTGTACTAGAAGTAGTCGTTGCGGTACTAGTAATAATACCAATATTAGTAGTAGTAAAAATAGTAGTAGCAGTTATTGCAGTAGCAGCAGTAGTTGTAGTATTAAAATTTATGGTAGTAACCGTAGTAGTAATAGTAGCAGTTGTTGTAGCAGTAGTAATAATAGTTGTAGTAGCAACAGTATCCATTGAAGGAGTAGTATTAGTTTTAGCAATAGTAGCAGTAGTTGTAAAAGTTATAGGAGTAGGAGTCGTAGTATCATTTGTAGTAGTAGTGGCAGTAGTAGTAACACTAGCAGTAGTAGTTGTAGTTATAGTAGCACTAGCAGTAGTAGTGGTAGAACTAGCAGTAGTAGTTATGGTAGCAGTAGTAGTAGTAGTACTTGTAGTAGCAGTAGCTGTAAGACAAGCAATAGTAGGAGTTGCAGAAGTACTAGTAGCAGTAGCTGTAGCAATGGCAGTAGTAGCAATAGTAGTAGCAGTAGCTATTGTCGGAGTAGTAGTAGTAGTAGTAGTAGTGTAGTAACAGTTGTAGTTATTGTAGTAGTAGCAGTTGTTGGAGTAGTCATAGCAGTTGTACTTGCATTTATCGTATTTGGATTAGTAGTACTAGCAGTACTAGGATTAGTAATAGAGATAGTATTAGTAGTATTAGCATGCATAGTTTTAGTATGAGTAGTAGTTGTAATAATAGTCATAGTTGTAGTAGCAATAGAAGTAAAAGTAATAGTAATAGTTGTAGTAGTAGTATTTGTTTTTGTACTAGTAGTAGCGGAAGTAGAATTAATACTCATAGTTGTAGTCGTGGTCATAGTAGTGCTATTAGTAGCAGCAATAGGAATAATAGTAGCGGCAATAGTAGAAGCAGTAGTCGAGCTGTAGTAGTAGTTGTAGTAGTAGTTATTTTTCTACTAGTAGTAGTGGCATTCGCAGTCGTAGTAGTGGTAGTAATAGTAGTAGTAGTAGAAGTAGAAATAATATTATGAGTGGTACTACTAATTGTAGTAGCAGTAGTAGTAGCAGCAGTACTGGGAGTAGTTGTAGTAGTAGTAGTAGTTGTTGCAGTAGTAGTATTATTTGTAGTAATAGTAGTAGTTGTTGGAGTTGTTGCGTAGTTGTAATAGTACTACTAGTAGTTGTTGAAGTAGTTGTAGTAGTTCCAGCAATTGTTGTTGTTGTAGTAGTAGTAGTAGTAAAAGTGTAATAGTAGCAGTAATAGTAGTAATAGTTGTAATTGTAGCAGTAGTAGCAGTAGTAATAATAGGAGTAGTAGAAGTTGGAGTAGTAGCACTCATAGCAGTAGTAGTAATAAGAGTTGTAGTAGTAGCTTCAGTAGAAGCAGTAGTAGTCATAGTAAAAGTAGTAGTAGTAATAATAACAGAGGTAGCAATTGTAGTGGCAAATAGTGGTAGAAGTAGTAGTAGCGATAATAACAGTAGTATAAGTAGTAGCAGTAGCAATATTTGCAGTAGTAGACAGGAGTAGTAGCGGTAGTCGGATAAGTAGTATTAGTAGTAGTAGTAGCTATAGTAGCAGTAGTAGCGGTAGTCAGATAAGTAGTATTAGTAGTAGTAGTAGTAACGTTTGCAAGAGCAGTAATACAAGTAGTAGTAGCAATAGTTGCAGTACTAGAAGTGGTAGTGGTGGTACCAGTAATAATAGCAGTATTAGTAGTTGTAAAAATAGTAGTAGCAATTGTTGTAGCAGTAGTTGTTGTGTGGTAGTAAAATTTATCATAGTAGGAGTAGTAGTAATAGTAGCAGTAGTCGTAGCAGTAGTAACAGTAGTAGCAGTAGCAGTAGTATAGTTGTAGTTGCAGTAGCAGTAGTATCCGTTGAAGGACTAGTATTAGTTGTAGTAGTAGTTGTTGTTGTTGTAAATGCTATAGCAGTAGCAATAGTAGCAGTAGTAGCAGTGGTAGTAGTAGCACTAGCCATTATAGTAGTAGTAGCACTAGAACTAGTAGTTGTTGTGGCTGTAGTAGTAGTAGTAACTCTAGCAGTAGTAGTTGTAGTAGCTATAGTTGTTGTAGTAGTAGTAGAAGTAGGAGAAGCAATAGTATGAGTGGGAGTAGTACTAGTAGTAGTAGTTGTAGCAGTGGCAGCAATAGCTATTGTATTAGTAGTAGCTATTGTAGGAGTAGAAGAAGTAGTAGTAGTAGTCGTAGCTGTAGTAATAGTAGTAGTTGTTGTAGTAGTCGCAGTTGTAGGAGTAGTCGCTGTTGTTGCACTAGCATTTATTATTGTTGTATTAGTAGTAGTAACAGTACTAGGACTAGGAAAAGAGATAATATTGGTAGTAGTAGCATCCGTACTTGTAGTAGGAGTCACAGGAGTATTAGGTGTAGTAGTGGTAGTAGTAGTAGCGAAAATAATAGTTATTATAGTAGCAGTAAAAGTAGAAGTAATAGTAATTATTGTAGTAGTAGTAGTAGTGGCAGCAATAGTAGTACTAGTAGTTGTTATTGTTGTGGTGGTGGTAGTCGTAGAAGTAGTAGTAATAGGTGTAGTTTTAGTAGTAGTAGTAGTAGTAATAGTAATAGCAGTAGCAATAATAGCAATGGCAGCGACAACAGTAGTAGTAGTAGAAGTAGCTATAGTTGCAGAAGTAGTAGTAGTAGTTATTGTTTTAGTAGTAGTAGTGGCTTTCGCAATCGTAGTAGTAGTTGTAGTAGTAGCATCAGTAGAAGTAGAAGTAACAGTATGAGTGGTACTACTAACTATAGTAGCAGTAATAGTAGCAATAATAGTAGTAATCAAAGTAGGTGCAGCTTCGATAGTAGTAGCAGTAGTAAGTCATAGGATTAGTAGTAGTAGTAGTAGTAGTAGTAGTACTAGTAGTAATGGTAGTTGCTGTAGAAGTAGTTGTTGTGTTGGTAACAGTGGCTGTAGTTTTAGAAGTTGGAGTACAAGTAGAAGTATAAGTAGTAGTAGTAGGAGTTGGATTGGTAGTAGGACTAGTAGGAGTAGTAGGAGTTGCAATAGGAGCAAGAGTAGGGGTAGAAATAGTAGTAGTAATAATAATCATAGATGTAGCAACTGTTGCAGCAGCAACAGCAGTAGCAGTAGTACAAGCAATAGAAGTGGTATTTCTATTATTAGAAGTAAGAATAGTAGTAGGAGGAGTTGTAGTGGTTGTAGTAGTGGTAGTAGTAGCAGTATAGTAGTAGTGGTAGTAGTCGCAATATAGTAGTAATAGTAGCAATAGGTGTTGGAGTAGGAGCAGGAGTGGTACTAGTAGTAGCAGTCGTAGCAGCTACCGCTACAACAATAGTAGCAGTAGTAATAGTGGTAGTGGTAGTAGTTGCAGTTGTAATATTAGTAGTAGTTGTTGTAGCAGCAGTAGTAGGTGTAGGTGTACTAGTAGTTGCACCTGTACTAGTAGAATAGTAATTATATTAGTAGTAGTAATAGTAGTAGTAGGAGTCGGGGTAACAATAGTAGTAGTAGAAGTAGTAGTAGTAGTAGTTGTAGTAGTAGGAGTTGGAGTAGGAGTAATAGTAGCAATAGTAGGAGTTGTAACACTAGTTGTTGTAGTAGCAGAAGTAGTTATAGTTGTAGGTGCAATAATAATTGAAGTAGTAGAAGTACGAGTAGTAGTAGTGGTAGGAGTACTAGTAGTAGTAGAAGTAGTAGTTGTAGTCGTTTTAGTAGTAGTATCAATAGTAGTAGTAGTAGTACTAGTATTAGTAGTAGTAGTAGTAGTGACAGTAGTAGTAGTGGTAGGAATACTAGTAGTAGGAGTTGTACTAGTAGAATAGTAGTTGTCATTATTGACTTAGTAGGAATAGTAGTAGGTGTAGTAGTTGTTGTAGTGGTTTTAGTAGTAGTAGTACTAGTAGTAATAGCAATAATAGTAGTAGTAGTAGGTGTAGGAGTACTAGTATTAGTAGTTGTACTAGGAGAGTAGTAGTAGTACTAGTAGTAGTAGAAGCGACAGCAGTAGGAGTAGTAGGAGTAGTAGTAGCAATAGTAATAGTAGCATTAGTGGTTGTAGTAGCAGAAGTAGTTGTAGGAGTACTAGTAGTAGCAGTTGTACTAGAAGAGTAATAGTAGCATTAGTAGAAGTAGTAGAAGCTGCAGTAGTAGGAGTAGTAGTAGTAGTAGTAGCAATAGTAGGAGTAGTAGCACTAGTAGTTGTAGTAGCAGAAGTAGTTGTAGTAGTAGCAGTTGCTGCAGCAGCAACAGTAGTTGTACTAGAGGTAGTAGTCATAGCTATAGTAGTAGTTGTTGAAGTCTTAGTACTAGTAGTAGTAGTAATAGTAGCAGTAGAAGAAGTAGGAGTACAGGTAATAGCATTTGTACTAGTGGAGTAGTAGTAGTTGTTATTGTCGTACTAGGAGTAGGAGTAGTAGTAGTTGTAGTAGGAGTAGGAGGAGTAGTAGTAGTTGCTGTAGTAGGTGTAGTAGTAATAGAAATAGTATGAGTAGTAGTCGTACTAGTACTAGTAGTGGTAGAATTAGTAGTAGCAGTAGTTGTAGTAGTACTTGTAGTTGTAGTTGTGGTAGTAGTAGCAGTAGTAGTAGGTGGAGGAGGAGGAGTAGTGGTAATAGTAGTTGTAGTAGTACTACCAATATAGTGCCATCAGTCATAGTAGTAGTACTATTGTTAGTTGTGTAGTAGAAGTAGGAGTTGGAGTAAGAGTAGTTGTAGAAGTAGTAGTAGTTATACTAGTAGCAGTAGTAGTAGTAGTAGTAGTGGGAGTATTGCTAGTAGTAGCATTTGGAGTAGTAGTAGGGGTAGGAGTAGGAATAGTAGTAGAAGTAGTAGTACTTGTAGCAATAATAGTTGTTTTATTATTAGCAGTAGCAGTAGTAGTAGTATCAATAGTTGGAGTAGTATCAGTAGTATTTGGAGTAGGAATAGTTGGAGTAGGAGTAGTAGTAGTTGGAATAGTAGACGTAGTAGTTGTAGTTGCAGTAGTAGGAGTTGGAGTAGTTGTAGTAGTAGTAAGAGTAAGGGTAGTAGTAGAAGTAGTTGTAGCAGGAGTAGGAGTAGTAATAGTAGAAGTAGTCGTAGTGGTAGTAATAGTAACAGTAGTAGCATTAGTAGTTGTATTAGTAATAGTAATAGTAGTAGTATTAGTAGTAGTAATAGTAGTAGTAATCCTGTGAGTTGTTGGAGTAGTAGTATTTGTAGGAGGAGGAGTAGTAGTTGCAACAGCAGCAATAAGAGTCGTAGTAGCAGTAGGGGCAGTAGCAGCTGTACTAGTAGCAATAGTAGGGTTAGTAGTGGTAGTAGTAGTGGTAGTAGTAGTAGGAGTTGGTATCGAAGTAGTAGTAGGGGTAGTAGTAGTTGGAGTGGTGCTACCAGTAGTAGTAGGAGGAGTAGAAGTAGTAGTTGGAGTTGGAGTAGGACTAGTAGTAATAGCTAGAGTAGTAGTCATATTAGAACTTGTAGTTGTAGTTATAGTAGTAGTAATAGGAATAGTTGCTACAATAGTGGTAGAAGTAGCAGTAATAGTAGTAGAGTTGTTGTTGTAGTAGTAGTCATTGTAGTAGGAGTAGTGGCATAAGTAGTAGTAGTAGTAGTAGTAGTGATAGTAGTACTAGAAGTAATAGTAGTTGTAGCAGTAGCATAGTAGTAAAAGCAGTAATAATACTAATAGTTGTTGGACTAGTAGTCGTAGGAGTAGTTGCCCTAGTAGTAGTAGTAGTAGCAGTAGTCATCGTACTAGTAGCAGTTGTTGTTTTTGTAGTGGTGGCAATAGTAGTAGGAAGAGGAGGAGGAGGAGTAGCAATAGTAGTAGCTATAGTAGTTGCAACAATAATAATAGTAGTAGTTGTACCAGTAGTTGCAGTAGTAGTAGAAGTAATAGTACGAGTGGTAGTGGCAATTGTAGTAATAGTAGTTGTTGTTATTATAGAAGTATTAATAATAGGAGGAGGAGGAGGAGGAGTAGCAGCAGCAGTAGTATTAGGAGTTTGAGTAGAAATAGTTGTAGAAGTAATTGTTGTTGTTTTTGTTGTCATCATTGTTGTAGTATTAGTAGCAGTAGAAGGTGTAGGGTAGTAATAGTTGTTGTAGGAGTAGAAGTAGTAGAAGTAGTAGCAGGAGTAATTGTGGTAGTAGTAGTGGTAGAAGTAGTTGTGGTAGTAGTAGCCGTAGCAGTTGCAATAGTTGTAGTGGTAGTTGTAGTAGTAGGACTAGTAGTTGTTATAGTAGATATAGAGGTAGTAGTAGTAATAGTATTATTAGTGGCATTTGTAGTAGTAGTAGTAGTAGTACTAGTACTAGTAGTAGGAGCAGTAGTAGCAGCAGGAGCTAGAGTAGGAGAAGTATTGGCGTTAGTAGTTGTTGTAGAGTAGTAGTAGTTGTTGTTGAAGTAGTTGTAGTAGTAGTAGCCGTAGCAACTGCAGTAGTTATAGTGGTAGTTGTAGTAGTAGGACTAGTAGTTGTAATAGTAGATATAGTGCTAGTAGTAGTAATAGTATTATTAGTTGCATTTGTAGTTGTAGTAGTAGTAGTTGTTGTAGCAGCAGGAGCTGGAGTAGAAGAAGTATTGGCATTAGTAGTAGTAGTAGTAATATTAGTAGTAGTAGTAGTAATAGTAGTCATTGTAGTAGTAGTAGTAGTAGTAATAATAGTCGTAGTAGTAGTGGTGGTGGTGGTAGGAGCAGTAGCAGTAGTAGTAGGAGGAGGAGGACAGTTAGGGGTACTACTAGTAGGAGTTGTAGTCGTAGTTAGAATAGTTGTTGTAGCAATAGTAGAAGTAATTGCAGTTGTAGTAGGAGTATTATGACTAGTAGTCATAGTAGTATTAGTAGTAGTAGGAGTAGTGGTAGTAGTAGAAGTGGTAGTAGTTGTAGTAATGGTAGTAGTTGTACTAGAAGGAAAAGTAGTTGTAGTAGTACTAGTACGATTAGGAGTGGGAGTAGTAATAGGATTAGTAGTAGTGGAAATAGTGCTAGTAGTAGTAATAGTTGGAGTTGTAGTAAGAGCAGCAGCAGTAGTAGTTGTTGTTGTTGTAATTGACATAGTAGTTGTTGGATTAGAGGTAGTGGTGGTAGTAGGAGTAGCAGTAGTAATGGGAGTTGGGGTAGGAGTAGTAGTAGCAGCAGTAGTAGTAGTAGGAGTAGAAGTTGTAGTAGTAGGATTAGGGGCAAGAATAGTTGAATAGTAGTAGTAGTAGAAGGAGTAGTTGTAGTAACAGTTATACGATACTAGAAGTAGTAGTCGTAGCAGCAACAGTTGTAGTAGTCGTATAGGTAGTAGCAGTAGTAACCAGAGTAGTAGTTGTAGTAGTAGTAATAGTAGTAGCAGTAGTTGTAGTACCCATTGTAGCATTAGTTGGATTTGTAGTAGTGGTAGCAGTAGTAGTTGTTGTTGTTGTAATCGCATTAGTAGCACGAGTAGTAGTAGCAGTAGTAGGAGTGGCAGTAGTTGTTGTTGTTGTAGGAGTAGTAGTAGAAGTAGGATTAGTAGTAGTAGTAAACGTAGTAGTAGTTATAGTATTAGCAATTGTAGTAACCACAATAGTAGTAGTAGCATTTGTTGTAGAGGGATTAGTAGTAGTAGTAGTACTAGGACTAGGAATAAAGATAGTTGTAGTAGTAATAACAATAGAAGTAGTAGGATTAGAGATAGTAGTAGTAGTAATAACAATAGAAGTAGTAGGAATAGTAGTAGTAGTAGTAATAGGAGCAGCAACAACAATAGTAGCAGTAGTAGTTAGGTGTAGCAATAGTAATAGGTGTAGTTGCAATAGTAGTCGAAGTAGTAGTTGCGGCAGTAGCAGTAGTACTTGTTGTTGTTGTAGTACTAGTAGTTGTTGTTATTATTGTTGTTGTACCAGTAGTAGGACTAGTAGTAGTAATTGTTATTATTGTTGTTGTACTAGTAGTAGAAATAGTAGTAGTAGTAGTTACAATAGTAGTAGAACTAGTAGAACTAGTAGTAATAGTTGTAGTGGTGGTGGTGGTGGTAGTAGTAGTAGTAGTAGTTATTGTTGTTGTAGTAATAGTAGTAGTAGTAGCAGTAGGAGTAGTGGCAGCAGCAGCAATAGTAGCAGCAGTAGTAGTTGCAGCAACAGTAGCAGCAACAACAATAGTAGTAATAGCAGCAGTAGTAGCAATAGCTGCAGTTGTCGCGACAACAACTGTAGTAGCCATAAGAGCAGTAACAAGAGCAGTGGAAGTAGTAGTTATTGTAGTAGTGGTAGTTTTGGCATTAGAAGTCATAGCAGCAGTAGAAGTAGTAGTGTTAGTGGTAGTAGTAATTGTAGTAGTAGTAACAGTAGCAGTAATAGTAATAATAGCAGTAGCAACAGCAGCAGCAGTAGTAATAGGAGTAGTATTAGTAGTAGTAGCAATAGGAGTAGTAGTAGAACTAGTAATATTGGTAGTAGTAGTAGTAGTAGGAGTTGGAGTAGAAGTAGTAGTAATAATAGTAGTAGTGGTAGTAATTGTGCTAGTACTAGTAGCAATAGAAGGAGTAGGAGTAGTAATAGCAGTAGTAGGAATAGGAGTAGTAGTAGGAGTAGGAGTAGTGGTAGAAGTATTAGTAGTAGTAATAGCAGCAACTCCAGCAACAACAGTGGCAATAGCAACAGCAACAGCAGTAGTAGTAAAAGTAGTAATAGTAGGTTTATTAGGTGGAGGAGGAGGAGGAGTAGTAGTGGTAGTAGTTGTAGTAGGACTACTAGTAGTAGCAGTTGTACTACTATAGTGGTAGTTGTTGTAGAAGTAGTCAGAGTAGTAGTAGTTATAGTTGGAGTAGGAGTAGGGGTAGTAGTTGTAGTTGTAGTTGGAGTAGGAGTAGTTGTAGCAACAATTACAGGAGTAGGAGTAGGAGTGCTAGTAGCAATAGTAGGAGAAGTAGCACTAGTAGTTGTAGTAGAAAAAGTAGTTTTAGTAGTAGGTGTAGTAGTAGTTGTAGTTGTAGGAGTATGAGGAGTAGTAATAGTAGTAGTAGTAGTAGCAACAGCCGTTGTTGTTGTACTAGAAGTAGTAGTTGTAGAAGTTTTAGTAGTAGTATCAGTAGTAGTAGCAGTAGTGATAGTAGTAGTGGTAGGAGTACTAGTAGTAGTAGTTGTACTTGTAGAGTAGTAGTAATAGGAGTAGTTGTAGTTGGAGTAGGGAGTAATAGTCATTCTAGTAGTAGTAGCAACAGTAGTAGGAGTAGGAGTAGGAGTTGTAATAGTAGTAGAAGTTTTGGTAGTAGTTGTAGTAGCAGTAGTAGTACTAGTAGTAGTTATTGTAGTAGTTGCAGCAATAGCAGTAGTACTTATAGTGGTGGTGGTAGTAGTAGTAGCAGTGGTGGTGGTGGTGGTAGTAGTAGTAGTAGTAGTAGTAGTCATACTATTGTTAGTTATAGTTGTAGTAGTAGGATTTGGAGTAAGAGTTAAGAGTAGAAGTAGTAGTTGTTGTAGTGGCAGTTGTAGTAGTAGTAGAAGTGGGAGTAGGAGTAGTTATAGCAGTAGTTGGAGTAGTAGTAGGAGTAGTAGTAGTAGGAGTTGGAGTAGGAGTAGAAGTAGTGGTAGAAGTTGCATTAGTAGTGGTTGCAACAATAGTAGAAGTATTAGTAGTAATAGTAGTAGGCATAGTATTAGTAGTAATTGGAGTAGGAATAGTTGTAGGAGTAAGTGTAGTGGTAGTCGCAATAATAGTAGTAGTTGTAGCAGTTGTAGGAGTTAGTGTAGTAGCAGGTGTAGTAGTAGTAATAGTAGTAGTAGTTGTAGTAATAGTAGTAGTTGTTGTAGTAATAGTAGTAATAGTAGTAGTAGTAGTAGTAGTAGTAGTATTAGGAGTAGTCGGAGTTGGAGTAGTTGTAGCACGAGTAGTAGTAGTTTTAGTAGTGGTGATGGTGGTGGTGGTGGTCGTAGTAGGAGTTGTAGTAGCAATAGAAGTTGGAGTAGAAGTATTAGTAGAAGGAGGAGTTCTAGTAGTAGTAGGAGAAGGAATAATAGTAGTTGAAGTAGTGATAGTAGTAGCAGTAGCAGTAGTAGTATAGTAGTAATCATAATAGGAGTAATAGTTCTTGGAGTAGGCCTAGTAGTGGTAGTAGGAGTATTAGTAGTAGCAATAGTAGCAATAGTAGAGGGAGTAGTAGTCGAAGTAGTAGTAGTAGGAGTAGCAGTAGTAGTTGTTGTAGTAATAGTAGTAGTAGTAGTGGTAAATAGCAGTACCAGTAGTGGAAGGAGTTGTAGTTGTAGCAGCAATAGTCGTAGTAGTAGAATTGTACTAGTAAATGTTGTAGTTCTAGTAGTAGTAATAGTTGTAGGAGTAGTACTAGCAGTAGTAGTAGGGGTAATAGTAGTTGTTGTAATAATACGAGTAGTAATAATAGTAGTATTAGTTGTAATAGTCATAGTAGTTGTAGTAATAGTTGTAGAAGCAGTCGTAGCAACAGAACTAGTAATTTAGTATTAGTAGTTGTAGTTGTAGTAAGAGTTGGAGTAGGATTTGTAATAGTAATAGCAAGAGTAACAATAGGTGTTGAAGTAGTACTATTGCTGTAGCTGGTACTACTACTGCTACTGTTGCTATTATTGTTACTCGAACCACTGCTACTACTGCTACTTCCACTACTACTACTATTTTTACTATTATGGTTGCTACTGCCACTACTTACTTCCACGCCTACTGCTACTGTTTCTGCTACTACTACTGCAACAATTGCCACTATTGTTACTAACACTACTATTATGTCTAGAACTATGACTATTGCTACTACTGCTACTATTACGATACTACTGCTACTGCTGCTTATACAGCTACTTCTTCTTCTACTACTACTAATTCTACTATTACCGCAATTGCTAATCCTAGTGATACTAGTACGAATACTACTACTATTACAACTTCTCCTAAGATAACAACAACAACAACTACTGCTCCATCTCCTACTATTATTGTTATTACTACTACTACTGCTACTTATATTACTACAACAACTACTACTCCTACAACTACTACAACTGCTACTACTACTACTACTAGTGCTACTACTATTACTTGTACTATTACTACTGCTGGTACTACAAATACTGCTATTACTATTACAACCACTATCGCTACGATAACCTCTCATACTACTAATACTTCTACTATTACTACTTCTCCCCCTACTACTGTCATAACTACTACTACTACTACTACCACCATGCTACACCAACTCTAACTACTACTACTAATAACAATAATATTACTATTATCACTACTACTACTAAAGTTACTATTACACTTACTACCACTGCTACTACTACTATTAACAATATTACTACTACAGCTACTACTACAACTACCTCTACCACTACTACTAGGGCGACTACTACAACAACAACTACTACTATTACAACTGCGACTACTAATACTCCTACAACTACTCGAGTACTATTACTACTACTACTTTTACTGCTACCACAACTACTACAACAACTACTACTACTGCTGCTACTGCTACTATTATTACAATAACTAATGCTAGTACTACCACTACTTCAACAACCACTAGTATTACAACTAGAAATACTACTACTGCTACTACTACTACTACTACTACTACTACTACTATTACAATCCCTACTACTCTACTAGTACTCCTACTACTACTAATACTACTACTACTATTATTACTACTATTATTGCTACTATTATTACTATTACTACTATTACTCTTTCTTATACTACCACTATGACTACTACAACTACTACTACCCCCACATCTAGTGATACTACAACTTCTATGACTTCTACTACAACTACTGCTCCTTTTACTGCTGCTACTACTACTACTATTGCAATTATTACTCCTTCTGCTAATGTTACTACAACTACTACTACCGTTACTACTGCTGCAACTACAAAAGTTGGTTCGACTAATACTACAAGCACTGCTACTACTATGACTACTCTAACTGCTAGTACTACTACTTCTGTTACTACTTTTGCTAGTACTACTGCTACTGCTACACAGTTTCTTCTACTACTACTAATACTACTGCTGCAACTAACTCTAATCCCACTACTATTGCACTACTACTACTTCTATTACTACTACTGCTAATAATAATACTACGATTGTTGACACTATCACTGCTACTACAATTAGTACTACTGCTACAACTAGTACTATTGCTATTACTTTTACTACAATTACTACTATACTACTGCTACTTCTACTATTAGTTCTATTACTGCTACTACTACTATTATGGCTACTACGGGTACTATGGCTACCACTGTTATGACTGCTTCTGCTTCTACTACAACTACTACAACAAGAACAACAACAACAACTACTACTTCTACTTCTGCCACTAGTGCTGGTACTACTACTATTTTTACTACTACTGATGCTACTATTGTTACCACTTCTACTAATACTTTTACTGCTACTATTACTACTACTAGCACAAATACTAAGACTATTACCACCACCACCACCACCACTGCGAGTACTACCTCTCCCGCTACTATAGCTACTACTGCTACTCCTATAACTACTACTACTACTGCTGTTACTATTACTTCTACTTCTACTTTTACAACTACAACTTCAACTACTACTACTATTGCTTCAACTACTATTACAACTACTGCTACTACTACTACTATTACAACTACTACTACTGCTGCTACTACTGTTGCCTGTACTGCTGCTACTACTACTACAACCACTACTAATTTTATTGCTGCTGCTGCTACTACTGCTGCAGCTACTGTTGCTATGGTCATTGTCGCCGCTACTACGAATACCAGACCTACTACATCCCTAACTAATGATACTACTGCTAGTACTACTATTGCTACTACAACTGCTATTGCTTCTACTACTACTACTACTACAACTAGCACTTCTACAACTACTATTGTTGCTACTATTACTTCTACAACCATTATACCTACTCCAAATGCTATTACTACTACTACAACTATGACGGCTACAACTACCACTATTGATATCGCTGCAACCACTGCTACAACTACTAACACTACTGCAACTGCTAATATTGCAACTATTGTGACTGCGAAAAATGCTACTACTTCTACTACTACTACTATTACCACTACTAGTGCTGCTACTACTACTATTCCAACTGGTACCACAACTAGTAATACTACTACTGCTGTTGCTACTACTTCTGTTGCTACTGTTACTAATGCAACTACTACTACTAATGCTACTGATTCTGCTACTCCTACTACTTCTGCTACTACTACAAATACTACTACTACTGCTACTGCTACTACTATTGCAACTACTGTAGATACTTCTACTTCTTCTTCTACTACTACTATTACTACTTCTACACTGCTACTATTGCTGCACTACAATTTCTACAAGTACTAGTATTGCACTACTACTACTTCTATTACTACTACTGCTAATAATAATACTGCGATTGTTGACACTATCACTGCTACTACAATCAGTACTACTGCTACAACTAGTACTATTGCTATTACTTTTACTACAATTACTACTATACTACTACTACTTCTACTATTAATTCTTTTACTGCTACTACTACTATTATGGCTACTACGGGTACTACGGCTACCACTGTTATGACTGCTTCTGCTTCTACTACAACTACTACAACAAGAACAACAACAACAACAACTACTTCTACTTCTGCCACTAGTGCTGGTACTACTACTATTTTTACTACTACTGATGCTACTATTGTTACCACTTCTACTAATACTTTTACTGCTACTATTACTACTATTACTATTACTACTACTAGCACAAATACTAAGACTATTACCACCACCACCACCACCACTGCTACTACTACCTCTCCCGCTACTATAGCTACTACTGCTACTCCTATAACTACTACTACTACTACTACTGTTACTATTACTTCTACTTCTACTTCTACAACTACAACTTCAACTACTACTACTATTGCTTCAACTACTATTACAACTACTGCTACTACTACTACTATTACAGCTACTACTACTGCTGCTACTACTCTTGCCTGTACTGCTGCTACTACTACTACAACCACTACTAATTTTATTGCTGCTGCTGCTACTACTGCTGCAGCTACTGTTGCTATGGTCATTGTCGCCGCTACTACGAATACCAGACCTACTACATCCCTAACTAATGATACTACTGCTAGTACTACTATTGCTACTACAACTGCTATTGCTTCTACTACTACTACTACTACAACTAGCACTTCTACAACTACTATTGTTGCTACTATTACTTCTACAACCATTATACCTACTCCAAATGCTATTACTACTACTACAACTATGACGGCTACAACTACCACTATTGATATCGCTGCAACCGCTGCTAAAACTACTAACACTACTGCAACTGCTAATATTGCTACTATTGTGACTGCGACAAATGCTACTACTTCTACTACTACTACTTCTACTTCTACTACTGCTACTATTACTACTACTAGTGCTGCTACTACTACTATTCCAACTGGTACCACAACTAGTAATACTACTACTGCTGTTGCTACTACTTCTGTTGCTACTGTTACTAATGCAACTACTACTACTACTACTACTGGTTCTGCAACTACGACTACTACTTCAGCTATTGCTACAAATACTACTACTACTGCTACTGCTACTACTATTGCAACTACTGTAGATACTTCTACTTCTTCTTCTACTACTACTATTACTACTTCTACACTGCTACTATTGCTGCACTACTATTTCTACAAGTACTAGTACTACCTTTACAGCTGCTGCTACTACTGCTGCTGCTGCAACAACTACTAATATTACTACTATAATAGCTTCAACTTCTGCAACTACTTCTACTTCTCCTATTACTATTACTACTGCTACTACTTATGCTACAACAAATACTACTTTTTCTACTACCACCACAATCACTACTACAATTACTACATCTAGTACTACTACTACTACTACAACTACTACTAACACTACAATGCTACTACTACTACTACAACAATCAGTAGTAATACTACAGCAACTTTTTCTACGACTACTACAGCTTGTACTTCTGCTACTATTGCTATTGCAACTACTTCTGCTTTTCTTACTACTATTACTACTGCTACTACTCATGCTACAACTAATACTACTTTTGCTACTACCACACCAATCACTACTACAATTACTACATCTAGTACTACTACTACTGCTACAACTACTACTAACACTACATTGCTACTACTTCTACTACAACAACTACTATTGCTACACTGTTTCCTCTACTACTACTAATACTACTGCTGCAACTAACTCTAATCCCGCTACTATTGCACTACTACTACTTCTATTACTACTACTGCGAATAATAATACTACGATTGTTGACACTATCACTGCTACTACAATCAGTACTACAGCTACAACTAGTACTATTGCTATTACTTTTACTACAATTACTACTATACTACTACTACTTCTACTATTAATTCTATTACTGCTACTACTACTATTATGGCTACTACGGGTACTACGGCTACCACTGTTACGACTGCTTCTACTTCTACTACAACTACTACAACAACAACAACAACAACTACTACTTCTACTTCTGCCACTAGTGCTGGCAGTACTACTATTTTTACTACTACTGATGCTACTATTGTTACCACTTCTACTAATACTTTTACTGCTACTATTACAACTATTACTATTACTACTACAAGCACAAATACTAAGACTATTACCACCACCACCACCACCACTGCTAGTACTACCTCTCCCGCTACTATAGCTACAACTGCTACTCCTATAACTACTACTGCTACTGCAGTTACTATTACTTCTACTTCTACTTCTACAACTACAACTTCAACTACTACTACTATTGCTTCAACTACTATTACAACTACTGCTACTACTACTACTATTACAGCTACTACTACTGCTGCTACTACTGTTGCCTGTACTGCTGCTACTTCTACTACAACCACTACTACTTTTATTGTTGCTGCTGCTACTACTGCTGCAGCTACTGTTGCTATGGTCATTGTTGCCGCTACTACGAATACCAGACCTACTACATCCCTAACTAATGATACTACTGCTAGTACTACTATTGCTACTACAACTGCTATTGCTTCTACTACTACTACTACTACAACTAGCACTTATACAACTACTATTGTTACTACTACTACTTCTACAACCATTATACCTACTCCAAATGCTATTACTACTACTACAACTATGACGGCTACAACTACCACTATTGATATCGCGGCAACCACTGCTACAACTACTAGCACTACTACAACTGCTAATATTGCTACTATTGTGACTGCGACAAATGCTACTACTTCTACTAAGACTACTACTACTATTACTGTTACTAGTGCTGCTACTACTATTATTCCAACTGGTACCACAACTAGTAATACTACTACTACTGTTGCTACTACTTCTGTTGCTACTGTTACTAATGCAACTACTACTACTACTGCTACTGGTTCTGCTACTACTACTACTACTTCTGCTACTGCTACAAATACTACTACTACTGCTACTGCTACTACTATTGCAACTACTGTAGATACTTCTACTTCTTCTTCAACTACTACTATTACTACTTCTACACTGCTACTATTGCTGCACTACTATTTCTACAAGTACTAGTACAACCTTTACAGCTGCTACTACTACTACTGCTGCTGCAACAACTACTAATATTACTACTATAATAGCTTCAACTACTGTAGATACTTCTACTTCTCCTATTACTATTACTACTGCTACTACTTATGCAACAACGAATACTACTTTTGCTACTACCACCACAATCACTACTACAATTACTACATCTAGTGCTACTACTACTACTACAACTACTACTAACACTACAATGCTACTACTACTACTACAACAACCACTAGTAATACTACAGCAACTTCTTCTACGACTACTACAGCTTGTATTTCTGCTACTATTGCTATTGCAACTACTTCTGCTTCTCTTACTACTATTACTACTGCTACTACTTATGCTACAACTAATACTACTTTTGCTACTACCACAACAATCACTACTACAATTACTACATCTAGTACTACTACTACTGCTACAACTACTACTAACACTACATTGCTACTATGTCTACTACAACAACTACTATTGCTACACAGTTTCTTCTACTACTACTAATACTACTGCTGCAACTAACTCTAATCCCACCACTACTGCACTACTATTACTTCTATTACTACTACTGCTAATAATAATAATGTGATTGTCGACACTATCACTGCCACTACAATTAGTACTACTGCTACAACTAGTACTATTGCTATTACTTTTACTACAATTACTACTATACTACTACTACTTCTACTATTAATTCTATTACTGCTACTACTACTATTATGGCTACCACGGGTACTACGGCTTCCACTGTTATGACTGCTTCTGCTTCTACTCCAACTACTATAACAACAACAACAACAACAACAACTACTTCTACTTCTGCCACTAGTGCTGGTACTACTACTATTTTTGCTACTACTGATGCTACTATTCTTACCACTTCTACTAGTACCTTTACTGCTCCTATTACTACTATTACTATTACTACTACTAGCACAAATACTAAGACTATTACCACCACCACTGCTACTACTACCTCTCTCGCTACTATAGCTACTACTGCTACTCCTATAACTACTACTACTACTGCTGTTACTATTACTTCTACTTCTACTTCTACAACTACAACTTCAACTACTACTACTATTGCTTCAACTACTATTACAACTACTGCTACTACTACTACTATTACAGCTACTACTGCTGCTGCTACTACTACTACAACCACTACTACTTTTATTGCTACTGCTGCTACTACTGCTGCAGCTACTGTTGCAATGGTCATTGTTGCCGCTACTACGAATACCAGACCTACTACATCCCTAACTAATGATACTATTGCTAGTACTACTATTGCTACTACAACTGCTATTGCTTCTACTACTACTACTACTACAACTAGCACTTCTACAACTACTATTGTTACTACTACTACTTCTGCAACCATTATACCTACTCCAAATGCTATTACTACTACTACAACTATGACGGCTACAACTACCACTACTGATATCGCTGCAACCACTGCTACAACTACTAACACTACTGCAACTGCTAATATTGCTACTATTGTAACTGCGACAAATGCTACTACTTCTACTACTACTACTACTACTACTATTCCAACTGCTACCACAACTAGTAATACTACTACTGCTGTTGCTACTATTTCTGTTGCTACTATTACTAATGCAACTACTACAACTACTGCTATTGGTTCTGCTACTACTACTACTACTTCTGCTATTGCTACAAATACTACTACTACTGCTACTGCTACTACTATTGCAACTACTGTAGATACTTCTACTTCTTCTTCTACTACTACTATTACTACTTCTACACTACTACTATTGCTGCACTACTATTTCTACAAGTACAAGTACTACCTTTACAGCTGCTACTACTAGTACTACTGCTGCAACAACTACTAATATTTCTACTATAATAGCTTCAACTTCTGCAACTACTTCTACTTCTCCTATTACTATTACCACTGCTACTACTTATGCTACAACGAATACTACTTTTGCTACTACCACCACAATCACTACTACAATGACTACATCTAGTACTACTACTACTACTACAACTACTACTAACACTACAATGCTACTACTACTACTACAACCACTAGTAATACTATAGCAACTTCTTCTACGACTACTACAGCTTGTACTTCTGCTACTATTGCTATTGCAACTACTTCTGCTTCGGTTACTACTATTACTACTGCTACTACTTATGCTACAACTAGTACTACTTTTGCTACTACCACAACAATCACTACTACAATTACTACTTCTAGTACTACTACTACTGCTACAACTACTACTAGCATTACATTGCTACTACTTCTACTACAACAACTACTATTGCTACACAGTTTCTTCTACTACCACTAATACTACTGCTGCAACTAACTCTAATCCCACTACTATCGCACTACTACTACTTCTATTACTACTACTTCTAATAATAATAATGCGATTGTTGACACTATCACTGCTACTACAATTAGTACTACTGCTACAACTAGTACTATTGCTATTACTTTTACTACAATTACTACTATTCTACTACTACTTCTACAATTAATTCTATTACTCGTACTACTACTATTATGGCTACTACGGGTACTACGGCTACCAGTGTTATGACTGCTTCTGCTTCTACTACAACTACTACTACTACAACAACAACAACAACAACAACTACTTCTACTTCTGCCACTAGTGCTGGTACTACTACTATTTTTACTACTACAGATGCTACTATTCTTACCACTTCTACTAATACTTTTACTGCAACTATTACTACTATTACTATTACTACTACTAGTACAAATACTAAGACTATTACCACCACCACTGCTACTACTACCTCTCCCTCTACTATAGCTACTACTGCTACTCCTATAACTACTACTACTACTGCTGTTACTATTACTTCTACTTCTACTTCTACAACTACAACTTCAACTACTACTACTATTGCTTCAACTACTATTACAACTACTGCTACTACTACTACTATTACAGCTACTACTGCTGCTGCTACTACAACTACAACCACTACTACTTTTATTGCTACTGATGCTACTACTGCTGCAGCTACTGTTGCTATGGTCATTGTTGCCGCTACTACGAATACCAGACCTACTACATCCCTAACTAATGATACTACTGCTAGTACTACTATTGCTACTACAACTGCTATTGCTTCTACTACTACTACTACTACAACTAGCACTTCTACAACTACTACTGTTACTACTACTACTTCTACAACCATTATACCTACTCCAAATGCTATTACTACTACTACAACTATGACGGCTACAACTACCACTATTGATATCGCTGCAACCACTCCTACAACTACTAACACTACTGCAACTGCTAATATTGCTACTATTGTGACTGCGACAAATGCTACTACTTCTACTACTACTACTACTTCTACTACTACTACTACTACTACTATTCCAACTGGTACCACAACTAGTAATACTACTACTGCTGTTGCTACTACTTCTGTTGCTACTATTACTAATGCAACTTCTACTACTACTACTATTGGTTCTGCTACTACTACTACTACTTCTGCTACTGCTACAAATACTACTACTACTGCTACTGCTACTACTATTGCAACTACGGTAGATACTTCTACTTCTTCTTCTACTACTACTATTACTACTTCTACACTGCTACTATTGCTGCACTACTATTTCTACAAGTACCAGTACTACCTTTACAGCTGCTACTACTACTACTACTCCTGCAACAACTACTAATATTACTACTATAATAGCTTCAACTTCGGCAACTACTTCTACTTCTCCTATTACTATTACCACTGCTACTACTTATGCTACAACGAATACTACTTTTGCTACTAACACCACAATCACTACTACAATTACTACATCTAGTACTACTACTACTACTACAACTACTACTAACACTACAATGCTACTACTACTACTACAACAACCACTAGTAATACTATAGCAACTTCTTCTACGACTACTACAGCTTGTACTTCTGCTACTATTGCTATTGCCACTACTTCTGCTTCGGTTACTACTATTACTACTGCTACTACTTATGCTACAACTAGTACTACTTTTGCTACTACCACAACAATCACTACTACAATTACTACATCTAGTACTACTACTACTGCTACAACTACTACTAGCATTACATTGCTACTACTTCTAATACAACAACTACTATTGCTACACAGTTTCTTCTACTACTACTAATACTACTGCTGCAACTAACTCTAATCCCACTACTATCGCACTACTACTACTTCTATTACTACTACTGCTAATAATAATAATGCGATTGTTGACACTATCACTGCTACTACAATTAGTACTACTGCTACAACTAGTACTATTGCTATTACTTTTACTACAATTACTACTATACTACTACTACTTCTACTATTAATTCTATTACTCCTACTACTACTATTATGGCTACTACGGGTACTACGGCTACCACTGTTATGACTGCTTCTGCTTCTACTACAACAACTACTACAACAACAACAACAACAACTACTACTTCTACTTCTGCCACTAGTGCTGGTACTACTACTATTTTTACTACTACTGATGCTACTATTGTTACCACTTCTACTAATACTTTTACTGCTACTATTACTACTATTACTATTACTACTACTAGCACAAATACTAAGACTACTACCACCACCGCCGCCACCACAGCTACTACTACCTCTCCCGCTACTATAGCTACTACTGCTACTCCTATAACTACTACTACTACTACTGTTACTATTACTTCTACTTCTACTTCCACAACTACAACTTCAACTACTACTACTATTGCTTTAACTACTATTACAACTACTGCTACTACTACTACTATTAGAACTACTACTGCTGCTGCTACTACTGTTGCCTGTACTGCTGCTACAACTACTACAACCACTACTACTTTTATTGCTGCTGCTGCTACTACTGCGGCAGCTACTGTTGCTATAGTCATTGTTGCCGCTACTACGAATACCAGACCAACTACATCCCTAACTAATGATACTACTGGCAGTACTACTATTGCTACTACAACTGCTATTGCTTCTACTACTACTACTACTACAACTAGCACTTCTACAACTACTATTGTTACTACTACTACTTCTACAACCATTATACCTACTCCAAATGCTATTACTACTACTACAACTATGACGGCTACAACTACCACTATTGATATCGCTGCAACCACTGCTACAACTACTAACACTACTGCAACTGCTAATATTGCTACTATTGTGACTGCGACAAATGCTACTACTTCTACTACTACTACTACTTCTACTACTACTACTATTACTACAACTAGTGCTGCTACTACTACTATTCCAACGTGTACCACAACTAGTAATACTACTACTGCTGTTGCTACTACTTCTGTCGCTACTATTACTAATGTAACTACTACTACTACTACTACTTCTGCTACTGCTACAAATACTACTTCTACTGCTACTTCTACTACTATTGCAACTACTGTAGATACTTCTACTTCATCTTCTTTATTACTACTATTACTACTTCTACACTGCTACTATTGCTGCACTACTATTTCTACAAGTACTAGTACTACCTTTACAGCTGCTGCTACTACTACAGCTGCTGCTACTACTACTGCTGCTGCAACAACTACTAATATTACTACTATAATAGCTTCAACTTCTGCAACTACTTCTACTTCTCCTATTACTACTACTACTGCTACTACTTATGCTACAACGAATACTACTTTTGCTACTACCACCACAATCACTACTACAATTACTACATCTACTACTACTACTACTACAACTACTACTAACACTACAATGCTATTACCACTACTACAACAACCACTAGTAATACTACAGCAACTTCTTCTACGACTACTACAGCTTGTACTTCTTCTACTATTGCTATTACAACTACTTCTGCTTCTCTTACTACTATTACTAGTGCTCCTACTTATGCTACAACTAATACTACTTTTGCTACTACCACAACAATCACTACTACAATTACTACATCTTGTACTACTACTACTGCTACAACTAGTACTAACACTACATTGCTACTACTTCTACTACAACAACTACTATTGCTACACTGTTTCTTCTACTACTACTAATACTACTGCTGCAACTAACTCTAATCCGACTACTATTGCACTACTACTACTTCTATTACTACTACTGCTAATAATAATACTGCGATTGTTGACACTATCACTGCTACTACAATTAGTACTACTGCTACAACTAGTACTATTGCTATTACTTTTACTACAATTACTACTATACTACTACTACTTCTACTATTAATTCTATTACTGCTACTACTACAATTATGGCTACTACGGGTACTACGGCTACCACTGTTCTGACTGCTTCTGCTTCTACTACAACTACTACAACAAGAACAATAACAACAACTACTACTTCTACTTCTGCCACAAGTGCTGGTACTACTACTATTTTTACAACTACTGATGCTACTATTGTTAGCACTTCTACTAATACTTTTACTGCTACTATTACTACTATTACTATTACTACTACTAACGCAAATACTAAGACTATTACCACCACCACCACCACCACTGCTACTACTACCTCTCTCGCTACTATAGCTACTACTGCTACTCCTATAACTACTACTACTACTACTGTTACTATTACTTCTACTTCTACTTCTACAACTACAACTTCAACTACTACTACTATTGCTTCAACTACTATTACAATTACTGCTACTACTACAACTATTACAGCAACTACTACTGCTGCTACTACTGTTGCCTGTACTGCTTCTACTACTACTACAACCACTACTACTTTTATTGCTGCTGCTACTACTACTGCTGTAGCTACTGTTGCTATGGTCATTGTGGCCGCTACTATGAATACCAGACCTACTACATCCCTAACTAATGATACTACTGCTAGTACTACTATTGCTACTACAACTGCTATACTACTACTACTACTACTACAACTAGCACTTCTACAACTGCTATTGTTACTACTACTACTTCTACAACCATTAGACGTACTACAAATGCTATTACTACTACTACAACTATGGCGGCTACAACTACCACTATTGATATCGCTGCAACCACTACTACAATTACTAACACTACTGCAACTGCTAATATTGCTACTATTGTGACTGCGACAAATGCTACTACTTCTACTACTACTACTACTTCTACTACTACTACTATTACTACTACTAGTGCTGCTACTACTACTATTCCAACTGGTACAACAACTAGTAATACTACAACTGTTGTTGCTACTACTTCTGTTGCTACTGTTACTAATGCAACTACTACTACTACTGTTACTGGTTCTGCTACTACTACTACTACTACTGCTACTGCTGCTACTATTGCAACTACTGTAGATACTTCTACTTCTTCTTCTACTACTACTATTACTACTTCTACACTGCTACTATTGCTGCACTACTATTTCTACAAGTACTAGTACTACCTTTACAGCTGCTACTACTACTACTGGTGCTGCAACAATTACTAATATTACTACTATAATAGCTTCAACTTCTGCAACTACTTATAATTCTCCTATTACTATTACTACTGCTACTACTTATGCTACAACGAATACTACTTTTGCTACTACCACCACAATCACTACTACAATGACTACATCTAGTACTACTACTACTACTACAACTACTACTAACACTACAATGCTACTACTACTACTACAACAACCACTAGTAATACTACAGCAACTTCGTCTACGACTACCATAGCTTGTACTTCTGCTACTATTGCTATTGCAGCTACTTCTGCTTCTCTTACTACTATTACTACTGCTACTACTTATGCTACAACTAATACTACTTTTTCTACTACCACAATAATCACTACTACAATTACTACATCTAGTACTACTACTACTGCTACAACTACTACTAACACTACATTGCTACTACTTCTACTACAACAACTACTATTGCTACACAGTTTCTTCTACTACTACTAATGCTACTGCTGCAACTAACTCTAATCCCACTACTATTGCACTAGTACTACTTCTATTACTACTACTGCTAATAATAATACTGCGATTGTTGACACTATCACTGCTACTACAATTAGTGCTACTGCTACAACTAGTACTATTGCTATTACTTTTACTACAATTACTACTATACTATTACTACTTCTACTATTAATTCTATTACTGCTACTACTACTATTATGGCTACTATGGGTACTATGGCTACCACTGTTATGACTGCTTCTTCTTCTACTTCAACTACTACTACAACAACAACAACAGCAACAACTACTTCTACTTCTGCCACTAGTGCTGGTACTACTACTATTTTTACTACTACTGATGCTACTATTGTTACCACTTCTACTAATACTTTTACTGCTATTATTACTACTATTACTATTACTACTACTAGCACAAATACGAAGACTATTACCACCACCACCACCACCACCACTGCTACTACTACCTCTCACGCTACTATAGCTACTACTGCTACTCCTATAACTACTACTACTGCTGCTGTTACTATTACTTCTACTTCTACTTCTACGACTACAACTTCAACTACTACTACTATTCCTTCAACTACTATTACAACTACTGCTAGTACTACTACTATTACAGCTACTACTACTGCTGCTACTACTGTTGCCTATACTGCTGCTACTACTACCACAAGCACTACTACTTTTATTGCTGCTACTACTACTACTGCTGCAGCTACTGTTGCTATGGTCATTGTTGCCGCTACTACGAATACCAGACCTACTACATCCCAAACTAATGACACTACTACTAGTACTACTATTGCTACTACAACTGCTATTGCTTCTTCTACTACTACTACTACAACTAGCACTTCTACAACTACTATTGTAACTACTACTACTTCTACAACCATTATACCTACTCCAAATGCTATTACTACTACTACAACTATGACGGCTACAACTACCACTATTGATATCGCTGCAACCACTGCTACAACTACTAACACTACTGCAACTGCTAATATTGCTACTATTGTAACTGCGACAAATGCTACTACTTCTACTACTACTACTACTTCTACTTCTACCACTATTACTACTACTAGTGCTGCTACTACTACTCTTCCAACTTGTACCACAACTAGTAATACTACTACTGCTGTTGCTACTACATCTGTTGCTACTGTTACTAATGCAACTACTACTACTACTGCTACTGGTTCTGCTACTACTACTACTACTTCTGCTACTGCTACTAATACTACTACTACTGCTACTGCTACTACTATTGCAACTTCTGTAGATACTTCTACTTCTTCTTCTACTACTACTATTACTACTTCTACACTGCTACTATTGCTGCACTACTATTTCTACAAGTACTAGTACTACCTTTACAGCTGCTACTACTACTACTAATATTACTACTATAATAGCTTCAACTTCTGCAACTACTTCTACTTCCCCTATTACTATTACTACTGCTACTACTTATGCTACAACGAATACTACTTTTGCTACTACCACCACAATCACTACTACAATTACTACATCTAGTATTACTACTACTACTACAACTACTACTAACACTACAATGCTACTACTACTACTACTACAACCACTAGTAATACTACAGCAACTTCTTCTACGACTACTACAGCTTGTACTTCTGCTACTATTGCTATTGCAACTACTTCTGCTTCTCTTACTACTATTACTACTGCTACTACTTATGCTACAATTAATACTACTTTTGCTACTACCACAACAATCACTACTACAATTACTACATCTAGTACTACTGCTACTGCTACAACTACTACTAACACTACATTGCTACTACTTCTACTACAACAACTACTATTGCTACACAGTTTCTTCTACTACTACTAATACTACTGCTGCAACTAACTCTAATCCCACTACTATTGCACTACTACTACTTCTATTACTACTACTGCTAATAATAATACTGCGATTGTTGACACTATCACTGCTACTACAATTAGTACTACTGATACAACTAGTACTATTGCTATTACTTTTACTTCAATTACTACTATACGACTCCTACTTCTACTATTAATTCTATCACTGCTACTACTACTATTATGGCTACTACGGGTACTACGGCTACCACTGTTATGACTGCTTCTGCTTCTACTACAACTACTACAACAAGAACAACAACAACAACAACTACTTCTACTTCTGCCACTAATGCTGGTACTACTACTATTTTTACTGCTACTGATGCTACTATTGTTACCACTTCTAATAATACTTTTACTGCTACTATTACTACTATTACTATTACTACTACTAGCACAAATACGAAGACTATTACCACCACCACCACCACCACTGCTACTACTACCTGTCTCACTACTATAGCTACTACTGCTACTCCTATAACTACTACTACTACTGCTGTTACTATTACTTCTACTTCTACTTCTACAACTACAACTTCAACTACTACTACTATTACTTCAACTACTATTACAACTACTGCTACTACTACTACTATTACAGCTACTACTACTGCTGCTACTACTGTTGCCTGTACTGCTGCTACTACTACTACAACCACTATTACTTTTATTGCTGCTGCTGCTACTACTGCTGCAACTACTGTTGCTATGGTCATTGTTGCCGCTACTACGAATACCAGACCTACTACATCCCTAACTAATGATACTACTGCTAGTACTACTATTGCTACTACAACTGCTATTGCTTCTACTTCTACTACTACTACAACTAGCACTTCTACAACTACTATTGTTACTACTACTACTTCTACAACCATTATACCTACTCCAAATGCTATTACTACTACTACAACTATCACGGCTACAACTACCACTATTGATATCGCTGCAACCACCGCTACAACTACTAACACAACTGCAACTGCTAATATTGCTACTATTGTGACTGCGACAAATGCTACTACTTCTACTACTACTACTATTACTACTACTAGTGCTGCAACTACTAATATTCCAACTGGTACCACAACTAGTAATACTACTACTGCTGTTGCTACTATATCTGTTGCTACTGTTACTAATGCAACTACTACTACTACTGCTACTGTTTCTGCTACTACTACTACTACTTCTGCTACTGCTACTAATACTACTACTACTGCTACTGCTACTACTATTGCAACTACTGTAGATACTTCTACTTCTTCTTCTACTACTACTATTACTACTTTTACACTGCTACTATTGCTGCACTACTATTTCTACAAGTACTAGTACTACCTTTACAGCTGCTACTACTACTACTGCTGCTGCAATAACTACTAATATTACTACTATAATAGCTTCAACTTCTGCAAACAACTTCTACTTCTCCTATTACTATTACTACTGCTACTACTTATGCTACAACGAATACTACTTTTGCTACTACCACCACAATCACTACTACGATTACTACATCTAGTACTACTACTACTACTACAACTACTACTAACACTACAATACTACTACTACTACTACAACAACCACTAGTAATACTACAACAACTTCTTCTACGACTACTACTGCTTGTACTTCTGCTACTATTGCTATTGCAACTACTTCTGCTTCTCTTACTACTATTACTACTGCAACTACTTATGCTACAACTAAAACTACTTTTGCTACTACCACAACAATCACTACTACAATTACTACATCTAGTACTACTACTACTGCTACAACTACTACTAACACTACATTGCTACTACTTCTACTACAACAACTACTAGTAAAACTACAACAACTTCTTCTACAACTACTACAGCTAGTACTTTTGCTACTACTTCTGTTGCAACTCCTATTCATACTTCTATTGCTACTACCACTACAGCAACTAGGTTTATTGTAGCTACTATAATTACTGCTACTACTTCCAGTACCACTTCCACTACTATTATTACTATTACTTCTACTATAACTATTACTCTTATTGCAACAAATGCGGGGACAACTACTACTCTTACTACTACTACTACTACTATTACCGCTACTTCTACTACTATTATCGCTACTTCTACTACTATGACTATTACTACTACAATAACAACAACAACAACTACTGCTACTGTTGCTACTTCTATCACCACCACTACTAGTACTACTACTACTACTAACATTACTACTACTAATTCTACTACTACTACTACTATTATTATTACTATTACTAGTACTTCTACTACTGTTACTACAACTGCTACTATAATACTACTACTACTAGTACTACTACTATTATGACTACTACTATTACTACTACAACTACTAGTACTGCAAACTACTACTACTACTACTACTACAACAATAACTACTATTACTACTGCTGCTGCTGCTGCTACAACAATAACTACTACTACTACTACAACAACTTCAATTACTAACACTACTACTTCTACTACTACTAATGCTACTACTACTACTTGTATTACTACTACTACATTGACTACAACTACTACAGCTCCCACCACTACTTCTACTACTGCTACCATTGCTACTAATTCTACTTCTACTACTACTACTCCTACTGCTACTACTACTGCTACGTCTATTAAGACTACTAATACTACTACAACAACAACTACTACTACTACCACTACCACAACTATGACTACTACTACTACTCCTACTAGTACTACTATTACTACCCCTACTACTACAGCTACTACTACTACTACAACTACTATACTACTACTACTACTACACCTACTCCAACTCCTACTCCTACTAGTATCCCTACTACTATTTTTGATACTCCTCCCCCTACTACTATTATCCCTACTACTTGTAATACTACTACCGATACTACTACTTCTATTACCAATATTACTACAATTACTACTACTTATACGACTATTACTAGTGCCACTTCTACTACTACTGCTACTATTACTACTTCTACTACTACTACTTGTGCTACTTCTACTACTACTGCTACTACTGCTACCACTGCTCTTGATGCTACTGTAACTCTTAGACCAACTACTACTGCTGCTACTACTACAATAACTACAACCAATAATACAACTATGACAACAACAACAACAACAACTACTACTACTCCAACTACTAGCACAACTATAACTCGTTGTACTACTACTGCCACTACTTCTACTACCTCTACTACTTCACTAACTCAAAACTCCAACTAATACTCTTGCTGCTGCAGCTACTAGTACTATTGCAACTACTTCTTCTACTACTACTCCTATTCCTACTACTAATGCTACTACTACTACTACTACAATTCTAAAAGTACTATAGAGGCTACTACTAATCCTGAAACTACTACTACTAGTACTATTTCTACTTATGTTACTACTACTCGTGCTACTACTACTACTACTACAATAACAACAACAACAACTACTACTACTACTACTTCTACTACTATTACTCCTACTACTACAACTACTACTACTACAACAACAACAACTACTACTACTACTACTTCTACTACTACCCCTACTACTACAACTACTATTTCTACTACAACTTCTTCTAGTACCACTACTATAATAACTACCACTACTATGACAACAACAACTACAACTGCTATTGTTGTTACTCCTACTGCTGTAGCTACTACTACTAATGCAAATACTTCTACCACTAGTACTCCTACTACTACTACTTCAACAACTGCTACCATTTCTGCTACTACTTCTACCATGACTACTACTACTATTGGTACTGTCACAACCACCACTATTGCCAGAACTATTACTACTGCTATTACTACTACTACAACTACATCTACTACTACTATTAGGTCAACTACTCCAACTATTGCTTTTGCAACTACACTACTACTACAACAACTACTACTATCACTACTACTACTCCCACCACTACTAAAACTATGCATACTACTACTTGTATTGCAGCTACTCTTTTGACTACTACTATTACTACTTCTACTATTATTTTTACTGCTACTACTAGTACTACTACCACTACTATTTATACTACAACAACTACTACTTTTGCAACTACTACTACAACTACTATTAATACTACCGCTCCACTTTTTGCTACTACAACTACTCTTACTACTACTATTACTACTACTACTACTATTACTGCTACAACAACTAATACTACTACTACTTCTACTACCACAACTGTTACTACCTCTAGTACTACTACTACTCCTCCTACTAATACACTACTACTACAAATACAACTACGATTACTACTACTCTTACTATGACTGCTACTACTGCTGCTGCTCCTGTTTTTGCTGCGACTACAATTACTACTAGTACTACTACAACAACAACAACAACAACAACTGCTACTATTACCACTACGACAGCTACTGCTACTACAACAATTACTTCTGCTGATGTTACAACCACTACTACGACTACAATACTACTACTTCTACTACTGTTACTGTGGCTATTGCTTCTGCTACTACTATTGCTATTATTACTACTACTACTCGTACTACTATGCCTACTATACTACTACTACTACTACTATACTACTACTACTCCTACTACTACTACTACTACAGTACGATGCCATTGCTGCTGCTGCTACTGCAACTGCTACTCCTACTACTACTATTCCAGCTCCTACTCCTGCCCCTACTACCGCAACCCCAACTCTTACTACTACTGCTACTACTCCTAGTCCTAGTCCTACTCGTACTACCGCTAGAACTACTACAACTAGTACTCCTACTACCACTCCAACTCCTAGTCCAACTCCTACTCCTACTTCTATACCTATGAATACTACTACTATTACTACTAACACTACTATTACTACTACTACTATTACTAGTACTGCTGCTACTACTACTATTAGTACTACTTCTAAAACTACTACTACTACAATAATAACTATTGTTGTTGCTATTACTACTACTACTACTTCTACTACTACTATAACTACTACTACTAATACAACTACTACTAATAATGCTACTTCTACTACTTCCACTTCTATTACAAGTACTACTACAACAACAACAACTACTAATACTACTCCTGCTACTGTTACTACTACTCCTCCTACTCCTCCTCCTCCTCCTCCTCCTCCACCTACTGCTACTACTACTCCTACTAGTAGTAGTACTACTACTACAACCCGTATTGCCACTCCTACTCCAACTCTAACTCCTACGACTCCTTCGACTTGTACAACTACTACATCTACTACAACTGCTAGTACTCCTACTACTACTGCTACTACTTCTACTATTGCTACCACTACTACTGCTACTGCTACTACTATTTCTACTAATACTACTAATACTACTACTACTACAACCTCTACTGTAGAAGCTGCTACTACTACTATGACTTCTATTACTGGTATTGCTACCACGACTCCTTCTCCAACTCTTACTGCTACTACTACGCCTACTACTACTAGTACTACCATTACTCCAATTACTATTACTCTCACTCCTAGCATTACTACTACTACTAATACTACTACTAACACTACTTCTACTTCAACAACAACCACAACAACTACTACTACTTCTACTCCTCTTCCAGCCACTACTACTCCTCCTCCTACTCTGACTATTGCTCCAACTATTCCTACTCCTACTCCTACTTGTACTACTACTACTACTACTATAAATACTGCTACTATGTCTAGTCCTACTCCAAAAACTACTACTACTACTACTACCACTACACCTGCTCCTACTACTATCCAAACTCCTGCACTAACTCCTATTATAACAACTACTACCATAACTCCTACTGCTACTACTACTCCTACTACTGCTAATACTACTTCTACTTCAACAACAATAAATACTACAACACCTCCTCCTCCTCCTGCCACTACTACTACAACTCCTACTCCAACTAAGGCTACTACTACTCCTAGTCCTACTCCTACTAGTATTACTGCTAGTACTACTACTACTGCTATAAGTACTATTACTGCTATCACTACTACTCCAACTCCCACCGCTACTTCTATACCTATGACTACTACAACTACTATTACTACTAACACTACTATTACAATGACTACTACTACTACTACTATTACTAGTATGACTGCTACTACTACTATTAGTACAACTTCGACAATTACTACTCCTACTACTACATCTATTACTACTACTATTACTACTACTACTACTACTCCTCCTCCTCCTCCTCCTACTACTACTACTACTACTACAATAGTAACAACAACAACAATAATTACTGCTACTAATGCTACTACTACTACTTTCTACTACTACCACTACTAGTACTAACTCATACTACTGCAACTACCACTCCTACTTCTACTACTACAACTAGTAGTACTAACTCATACTACTGCAACTACCACTCCTACTTCTACTAATGCTACTGCTACAACTGCTACAACTACAACAACTACTACTTCTATGACTACTCTTACTCCAACTCCTACAAATATCACTACAACTAACAATAGTCCTACTACTACTACTGAGGCTACTACTATTAGTATTACTACAACTACTATTACCAATACTCCTCCTACCACTAGTTCCACTAATACTACTACATCTACAACTATAATTAGCACTACAACTGCAGCTACTACTAATACTACCACTACTAGTACTGCTATTGCTACTACTACTACTACTACTTTTACTCCTACTCCGACTCCTACTGCAACT
The DNA here is from genome assembly GCA_005019695.1 of Trichopus zeylanicus subsp. travancoricus. Classification (NCBI taxonomy): domain Eukaryota; kingdom Viridiplantae; phylum Streptophyta; class Magnoliopsida; order Dioscoreales; family Dioscoreaceae; genus Trichopus; species Trichopus zeylanicus. Next base: position 222,192 of record RXID01021758.1, read on the forward strand.
ACTACTACCCCTACTCCTAGTACTACTAATACTACTACTCTACTAGTACAACTGCTACTACTTGTACTCCTACTTCGACTATTACTACGACTCCTACTACTACTACTTCTTCAACTACTACTACTGTTGCTGCTACAACTACTACTACCACCACCACACCAACTACTGCTACTAATACTACTACTATGACTACCACCACCACCACCACCACTACTATTACTACTTCTACTACCACACCTACTACAACAACTACTTTTGGTGCTACAACTACTAGTTCAACTACTACTATTGCTACTACTACTCCTACCCTTACTCCAACTACTGCAACAACTAATACTACTTCGACTCCTACTCTACAGCAACTACTGCTACTACTCCTACTACTATTACTTCTTCTTCTTATTCTTCTTCTTCTTCTTATACTACTACTACTACTAGTTCTCCCACTACTACTTCTCCTACAACAACTACTACTACTCCTTCGGCTATTGCTACTACTCCTACTACTACTACTACAACAATAACTGCTACTACTTCTACTACTACTACTATTCTTATTGCAACCGCTACTAATACTACTATTACAACTACTACTTCTACAACTACTTCTGCAGCAGTGACAACACTTACTACAACTACTGTGACTACTACTACTACAACTACTACAACTATAACTGCTAGTACTACTACAACTCCTCAACCTACCGTTACAACTGCTGCTGCTACTACTACTGCTAATACCACAACCACTAAAACTTCCCCTACTACTTCTACTACTACTACTCCAACTACAACTACAACTACTACTACTGCTACTAATACTATTTCAACTAATACTATTACTACTATAGCTACCACATCTACTACTACTACAGTTACAACTACTACTACACCTATTGCTACTACTTCTACTCCTACTGCGATGACTACTATAGCTACAACAACTATTACTACTACAACCACTACTACAACTGCTGCTGCTGCTCCAACAACAACAACTACTATGACCACTACTCCTATTGCTACTAATATGACTACTGCTACTACTACTATTGCTGCTATTACTACTACTACTACTACTAGTAGTACAACTACTACTGCTACTGCTGCTACAACTACAAGTACTACTGCTACTACTGCTACAACTACAAGTACTACTGCTACTGTTGCTACAATTACAACTTCTACTTCTACAATTACCTCTACTACTACAACTGTTGCAACTATAACTGCACTATTACTACAACAACTACTACAAATACAACTACTACTCCTTTAACTATTACAATTACTACAAATAATACTACTTGTAACAGTACGACTACTAAAACTTCTCAACCTACTACTACTACTATTACAACTAATACTACTACGACTTCAACTACAACAACAACTAGTACAGCGACTACTTCTACTACTACTACTACACCTACTAATACCACTACTAATCCTACTTCTACTGCTACTCTGCTACCACTGCTACTACTAATACTACTACAACTATTGCTACTAATACTACCATTACAACAACTACTACTTCTACTACTACCTCTACTACTACTACTATTGTAACTACACTACTACAACAACTGCTAATACTACTACTACTCCGACAACAGCTACTATTACTACAAATAATACTACTACTGCAACTACTACCACTACTACTACTCCTACTCCTACTCCTCCTCCTCCTCCTACTACTACTACTACAGCTACAACAATAACTTCTACCACTACCACTACAACTACAACTATTAGTTTTGCCACTACTATGACTCCTGCAACAACTACTGGTACTCCCACTACTACGGTTACTACTACTACCACCACCACCACTACTACTATTACAACTGCTATTACTTCTACTACTGCTACAACTACTATTCCTCTACTTTTACTAATATTATTTATACTACTATAATGATAACACTTACTACGATTACTTGGACTACTACTACAACTATAACTGCTACTACTACTACAAATCCTCCATCTACTACTACTACAACTATTGCTGCTACTACTGCTTCTTCTTCTACTACTACTATCGCAACTACTGCAAACACTAAAACTTCCCCTACTACTTCTACTACTACTCCTACTACAAAAACTAATGCTACTATTACTACTTCAACTACTTCAACTAATACTTCTACTATTGCTGCTACTACTTCGACTATGACAAATGGCCTAGCTATTACTACTATGCCTACTGCTACTAGTTCTGCTCCTACTGGTACTACTACTACAACCAGAACAACAACTACTACCACAATTGCTATAATAGCAATAACAACAACAACTACTACCACTACTAGAACAATTGTAGCTGCTACTCCAACAACAATTACTACTACGACCACTACCCCTCCTCCTACTACCAAAACTATTACAATTCATACTACTACGACTACTACTGCTGCTGCTACTACTATTACAACCACTACTGCTAGTCCAGCTACAACTACAACTATTACTTCTACCTCTGCTACTATTACGACTAGTACTGATAGTACTACTGCTCCCAAACTACTACTATTACTATAAATAATACTACTACTGCTAACAATATACCTACTAAAACTTCTCCTACTATTACTACTACGACGATTATTATTACTACTACTACGACTATTATTACTATTACTACTTCAACTACTACTACTAATCTACTACTACTCCTACTGATACTACTTATAATCCTACCACTACTGCTACTACAACTACCACTACTAATATGAATACTACTACTGCTACTATTACTACCATTATCGCAACTACTAATTCTACTACTACCTCTACTACAACTCCTACAACTACTACTATTACTCCAAATAATACTACCGCTATAACTCCTACTGCTATTATTACTACTCCTACTACTAGTACTCTAGCTACAACAACAACTTCTACCACGACTACTACTACGACAACAACTACTACTGCTTCCAGTACTACTACTCCTACGACAACTACTACTCCTGCTACTATGGCTACTACTCCTACTGCTACTACTACTAGTAGCACTACTACAACAACAACTGCTACTACTTTTACCACTACTACTATTCCTACTCCTACTGCTACCTATATAACAACTACTACTACTACTTCTACTTCAATGACAACAGTTACTATGACTACTGTGACTACTACTACGACTACTACTACTACAACAACTATAACTGCTACTGCTACTGCAATATCTCCACCTACTATTACAACTACTGTTATTACTATTACTACAACAACAATAACAACTACTACTACCTCTACTACTGTAACTACTGAAACTTCCCCTACTACTTCTACTACTACTACTACTACTATTTCTTCTCCTACTGCTACAACTAGTGCAGCTACAATAACTATAACTATTGCAACTACTGTAATAACCACAACAATCACTACAACCACTACAACTACAACAACTGCACAAAAACTACTACAACGAGCGCTACTCCTCCTCCTACTTCCACAACTACTACTAATGCAACTACTATGACTATTTCTACTATTAGTACAACTACTACTATTGCTGCTGCTACAACTGCAACTACTACTTGTACTACTACCCCTTCTACTACTACTGTTGCTATAGTAACTACACTATTATTACAACTACTACTCCTATAACTACAACTATGACTACAAATAACACTACTACTACTAATAGTACAACTGCTAAAACTTCTCCTACTACTACTGCTACTTCTATTGCTACTACTACTACTTCAACTATGACTACTACTACTACTATTGCTACGACTACTGCTTCAACTACTACTACTATAGCAACTACTTCTACTATTACTACTGCTACTACTACTCCTCCTCCTCCTCCTACTGCTACTACTACTTCTACTGCTACCTCTACTACTACTATAGCTATTATTACTACACTACTCCAATAGCAACTACTACTAATACAATTACTAGTCCTACAACTACTACTATTACTATAAATAATACTATTACTGCAACTACTACTAGCACTACTACTCCTCCTCCTCCTCCACCTCCTCCTCCTCCTACTACTACTACTGCAACAACAACAATAACTTCTACCACTACTACTACTACTACTCCTACAACAACTACTACTACTACTACTGCTACTCCTACTACTACTAGTACCACTACTAGTACTACTACTACAACAACTATAATACTACGACTACTAATACTATTTCTACTCCAACAACAACATTTACTATGACTATTGCAACTACTACAACTACAACTACTACACCTATAACAGCTATTACTACTACAACACCTCCACCTACTATTAGAAAGACTGCTGCTACTACTGCTGCTTCTACTACTATTATAAAAACTACTAAAACTTCCCCTACTACTTCTACTAATAGCACTCCTGCTACAACTACAACTACTACTACTACAACAACAACTAATACTACTACAACTACTTCTATTACTACTACTACTACAACTAGTATGACTCCTACTGCTACTACTTTCTCTCCTACTACTTGTATTATTATAGCTACAAAACCTACCACTACTACGACTACTACAACGACAACAACAACTACTACTACCACCACAACTTCAACAGTTGTTGTTGTTGGTCCAACAATAATTACTGCTACGACCACTACTCCTCCTCCCACTATCACAACGACTACTATTGCTTCGACTACGACTGCTACTACTACTACAACTACTAGTACAATTACTAGTGCTGCTGCTGGTTCAACTGCAAATACTACTGCTACTACTACATCTAATACTACTACTACTGATACTATAACTACACAGCCACTCCAACTACTACTACTCCTACAACTACTACTATTGCTATAAATAATACTACTACACCTAACAGTAAACCTAGTCAAACATCTCAAACTACTACTACTACTACAACAACAACTACTACTACTACTCCTATTACTACTACTAATCCTACTGCTACTGCTAATACAGCGACCACTAATACTACTAATATTAAGACTACTATTACTACTACTGCTGCCATTACTACAACTACTGCTTCTGCAACTACCTCTACTACTACCACTACTGCTACAATTACTACACTACTACTCCTACAACCACTACTACTACTACAAATAATATTTCTGCTGCAACTACTACTACCACCACAACTGCTCCTACTACTCCTTCTACTCCTACTCCTACTACAACTACTAATACTATAGCTACAACAACAACAACTTCTATCACCACAACTGCTACTACTACTACTAATTCTGCAACTATAATTGCTGCTACTGCTGCTCCAACAATAACTACTACTATGACCACTACTCCTCCTACTAACACAACAACTACTATTGCTACCACTATGACTACTACTGCTGCTCCTACTACTACTGCTACTAGTACAACTACTACAACTACTGCTACTACAACTGCAACTACTACTTCTACTACTATATCGACTACTACTATAGCTGCTACTATAAATACATTACTACTAAAACTACTACTACTAACACAACTACTACTCCTACAACTGCTACTATTACTACAAATAATACTACTGCTGCTAATAGTGCATCTACTAAAATTTCTCCTCCTCGTCCTCCTACTACTTCTACTATTGCAACTACTACTACTACTTCAACTACTACAACTACTACTACAACTACTTCTCATACTACTACAGATATCACTACTACTACTAATACTACTGCTATTGCTGCTGCTACTACTGCTATTACGGCAATTACTACTTCTACTACAACTTCTAGTACTACTACTACTTCTATTATTACTACAATGTTACTACAACTGCAACTACTAACACTACTACAACTCCTACAACTATTACTATTACTAAAATAATACTGCTACTGCAACTACTACTATTACTACTCCTACTACTACTACTACTACTATAGCTTCAACAACAACTTTTACCACTACTATTACTACTACTTCTACTACTTCTACCACTACTACTCCTCCTATAACAACTACCACTACTCCTAATGCTATGGCTGCTACTACTACTAATACTATCAATACTACTACTACTACAACTGCTACTACGTCTCCTCCTCCTCCTACTACTACTATTCCTACTCCTACTTCTACTACTACTACTACTACTTCTACAATAATAATAACACTTACTATGACTACTGCGACTACTACTACTACAATTACTACAACTACTACGACTACTACAACTATAACCGCTACTACTACTACAACTCCTCCACCTACAATTACAACTACTTCTGCTACTATTACTGCTTCTTCTTCTATTACTAGTACTGCTACTACTACAACTACTAAAACATCCCATTCTACTTCTACAACTCCTATACCTTCTACAAGAACTACTACCACTATTTCTACTACTACTACTTCAACTAATACTACTAATACTTCTGCTACAACTTCTACTACTACTACTACTACAAGTACTACTACAACACCTACAGCTACTACTTCTACTACTCCTCCTACCACTAATACGACTACAACAACTACAACTGCTACAACTACTACTACAATAATAACTACTACAACTGCTATTGCTCCAACAATAACTACCACTATGAGCACTACTCCTCCTCCTACTACCATAACTACTACTATTGTTAGTACTATGACTACTATTACTACTCCTACTACTAGTATTACTACAATTACAACTGTTGCTGTTGCGACAACTGCAACTACTACATCTACTACAATCTCTACTAATATTACTGCTACTGCTACTACTACTAATACCATTACTCCTACAACAAGTACTATTACTACAAATAATACTACTACTGTTAATAGTACAATTGCTAAAACTTCTCCTACTACAACTACAAGCACAACTACTACTGTTGCTACTACAACTTCTCCTACTACTACCACCACCACTATTGCTATTACCACTCCTTGATCACTACTATTATTACACAACTACTGCCACTACTACTGCTCTTACTACTGCCACTAATAACACTTCAACAACTACTATGGCTACTTCAATTGCCACTACTAGTACTACTACTGTAAGTGTTGCTGCTACTACCATTGTTGCTACCACTGCTACTACTACTACTACTACTACTACTATTACTAATAATAATTCTACTACTACTACTCCTATGCTACCACTATTGCTATTACAACTAATACAACTACCATTAATGATTCTTTAGCTACCACTATTATTGCTAATACGATGACTACTACTACTACAAGAACAGCAGCTACTACATCGACTACCACTATTACTCCTGCTACTACTGCTACTATAGCTATTATTGCTATAGCTACAACTACTACTTCCCCTACTACTACTCGTACTCCAACTACTACTGCCACTGCCACAACTGGTACAATTATTACTTCTACTACTACTACTACAACTAGTTCTACTATAACTCGTACTACTACTGCTGTTGCTTCTCCTAGGACTACCACAACAACTAATACTACCTCTCCTACAACTATTACTACTATTGCTACTATTACTTTTGCTCCTACTGCTACTTCTACTACTACCACCACGATTACTGGTACTACTACTGCTGCTACTACTTCTAGTACTGCTACTATGACTACTACTGCTACAACAACTACTACTACTAATACTACTAATTCTACTATTGTAAATATTGCTACAACTCCTACTACTGCTGCTTCGACTTTTGCCGCTACTACTAATGTTGTTACGATTACTACAACTACTATTATTGCTTCTTTTGCTAATGTTGCCACTGCTAATACTATTACTATCACTACTACTACTACAATAGCTATTAGTGCTACTAACACGACTACTTTTACTTGTTCTACTACTATAACTATTACTGCTACGTGTACAACTACGACTTCTGCTACTACTACTTTTACTACTACTGCTACTGCTACTGCCACTCTTGGAACTATTACTACTTCCATTGCGACTACTATTACTGCTGCTACTGCTGCCACTACTACCACCACTTCTGCTCTTGACCCTAATGCAGCTACAAGTACTATAGCAACTACTATTGCTACTACTACTATTACTGAAACTAGTGTTATTGCTACTACCACTACTAATACTGTTACTACTAGTACTACTATTACTAATCCTATTACAACCACTACTACTGCTACTACTGCTATTATTGTGACAACTGCTACTACTTCTGTTGCTACTCGTACTACTACTCCTCCCACTACTACTAATACTACTACTACTACTACTACTACTACTACGGCTTCTACTACTATTACTCCTACTGCTTCAGCTACTATTGTTGATGCTATTACTACTTCAACTACTGCTGCTGCTGCTCCTAGGACTACCACAACAACTAATACTACCTCTCCTGCACTATTACTACTATTGCTACTACTACTTTTGCTCCTATTGCTACTTCTACTACTGCCACCACGACTACTGGTACTACTACAGCTACTACTACTTCTAGTACTGCTACTATGACTACTGCTGCTACTACTACTACTACTACTAATACTACTAATTCTACTACTGTAAATATTGCTACAACTCCTACTACTGTTGCTTTGACTGTTGCCGCTACTACTAATGTTGTTACGATTACTACAACTACTGCTATTGCTTCTTTTGCTAATGTTGCCACTGCTACTACTATTACTACCAATACTACTACTACAATAGCTACTACTGCTACTAACATGACTACTTCTACTAGTACTACTACTACAACTATTACTGCTACGTGTACAACTTCGAGTTCTGCTACTACTACTTTTACTACTACTACTACTGCTACTGCCACTCTTGGTACAATTACTACTTCTATTGCTGCTACTATTACTGTTGCTACTGCTACTACTACTGCCACCACTTCTGCTCTTGACCCTAATGCGGCTACAAGTACAATAGCAACCACTATTGCTTCTATTACTAATCTTATTACAGCCACTACTACTACTACTACTACTATTATTGTGACAACTGCTACTACTTCTGTTGCTACTCCTACTACTCCTCCTCCCACTACTACTGATACTACTACTACTACTACTACTACGGCTTCTACTACTATTACCCCCACTGCTTCAGCTACTGCTGTTCATGCTACTCTTGCTAATACAACTACCACAACAAATACTACTACTACTACGTTTCTACTAATACCACTACTACTTTTGCTAATACTACTAGTACTACTACTACTACTACGTCTTCTCCTCCTACTACTACTTTAGCTACTATTGCTTAAGCAACTACTAATATTACTACTAACTACTACTAATGTTGCTACAACGGCCACTGCTGCTGCTGCTACTATTGTTATTATTACTGCTAATACTTCTTCTTCTTCTACTACTAGTACTATTATTACTACAACTTCTACTTCTGCTGTTACTACGACTACTACTATAATAACAATAATGATATTAACAAATACTACAACTAGCACTACTGCTACTACTGCTGCAACTACTACTACTATTGCTACTCCTACGACTACAACATCTACTACTAATACCACCACTATTACTACAACAACAACAACAACAACTACTGCTGCTACTACTACTACTTGCACTATAACTATTACTGCAACTACTACGACTACTACTACAACTGCCACTACTAATTCTACAACTGCTGCTACTAGTAGTAGTAGTACTACTACTACAGCATTTATGGCTATTGCCACTACTACTTTGTTGCTGCTGCACTTACTACTGCTATTACTACTACTACTACTACTGTCGCCACTACCAGTACTTTTACTGCTATCGCTATGATTATAGTTGCTACTACTATTACTACTACTGCTACTATTGCTGCTGCCACCACTACTATTGCTACGTCTTCTACTACCGCTATTGCTACTTCTACTATTAATGCTACTACTACTTCTACCGCTACCGCTACTGCTACTACTACAACTATTACTACTACTACTCCTATTACGATTCCCTACTACTATTACTACAACTACTGCTGCTGCTACCACTATTACTACTACTACTACCAATACTACTACTACATCTACTACTACAAACTCAACTACTTCTGCTACTCCGGCTTCTAAAACTTCTACAACAACAACGATGACAACTACTACTATTACTACTACTAATATTACTTCTACTGATACTCCTTCTCACCAAAACCATGGCTCCCTACTTCTTTCCCAATATTGACCTTGCGGTGGACTTATTAGGTCCAGCCTCTGTGCCACCCGAGGGGTCAATCCAGGATTTTTCGGCAGACTATGGTCTGGGTATTTAACGGCCATAAGGTTGGAAACCAACACACACATCCCCGCTGAGTACCTAGACAGGAGGGGTTTACTCAGCCATGGAAAGGCTTACGACCAGGCAAGGAACTGAGCTCTGATACCAGAGTTGGGGGGGGGGGGTTGTGTTTTTCGGGGGGTTGTGTTTTTCACCGCAGCGAAGTTGGGATTGAAGAGAAGAGGAAGAGTTTTGCTAATTTCCTTGATTGCCTTCAATGAAGGCCCAAGGGTGCTATATATATATCCTGTAAGCCTACATAGCTGCGATAAGATCGCATCTATTTTACATAAAGAGGGAATAAGTGCTTCTTTACATAAAGAGGGATCCGATGCTACTTTACATAAAGAGGGATCCGATGCTTAAGGGATAAGATGTTGACAGCAGATGCTTTCTTCTGGTGTAAGGTATTCGTTTCTTCGGGCGCAAGTAAACCGGCTTAGAACAGAAAGGCAGGCAGTCGTTGTGCTGAGTCAGCCGTGAGGCTGACGGCTGTCTCGAGTTGCGTGTCAATCTGTGTAAGAACAGGGTACCACTGGGCCCAGAAGTTACCCGTGGTCTTATGTCTTGCGCGCTTTGCTGCTTCTGCTAACTTGAGGGTGTACAGGGCCCGGAAGTGTCGAAGAGCGGTAAGTGCGTTCTGGGCACTTTGCCGTTCCAACTGTTGTAGCTTTCTCCTTGTGTCATCGTAGTCCGCGAGGGACATTGGGAGGTCCCGTAAGTGGCGGAGTTGTTGGTCATACTATTGCACAAGGTGTTGGTTGCTGTCAGGTACTTCTGTATGGCTTGGGGGGCTGCTTGTGGAGCTTCCTGCACGGTGGTGGCTATAAGATTGAGGGCCTCCAGATCTGTTGGTACAGGCCATCCTGAAAAGATGAGGGCAGTGATTAGTCGAGAGAGGGTGTCAGCCAGTTGGTTGTCTCCTCCATTAATGTGCTCGAACTGAATCGTTAGCCCTGTGCCTGTGATATAATCAGTGAAGGCAAGCCAGCGTACGCAGGAAGGCTTGTTGTTGGCCGATTTGTTGAAAAAGCTAATAATGGCCTGACAGTCCATCCGGATTGTCAATTCAGTCTTGTCCAGATAATAAATTTTGAGCGCCTCTAAAGAATTCATCACGGCAAATAGCTCTGCATCAATAGTAGACTTAAGTGGCTGGAATTTGCCGCTGGCGTAGGCGCATATTCTTTCGGTTGATTTGGGATCATACTTCTAAGGTTTCCATTTGCAAATCCCGCCCCATCCGGTCATACAACCGTCTATCTCCAGAATCATGTAGCTGTGCTCTGGTGGTAGTTCCAGATCAAGTAATTGTTGCACCAGGGCTTTGATTCTGGCAACTAAGTCCCTGTCTTGGGAGTTCCACCATTTTTCTCCGATTGGACTGGTCTTAGCATAGAGTAGCCCGAGTAATGTTCCCAGATTTGGGATATAATTGCGGGCGTAATTCAGAATTTCGAGCCATGCTCGGAGGCCTTTTGTTGTTAAGAGTTCCTGCTCTTGAAATGTGGCGATCTTTTTGATAATATGGGGCTGTAATTTGATCCGCTGATTGCCCAGCACTGCCCCTAGAAATTCCACTTCAGAGACCGCTAGCTTCATTTTAGTTGGGCTCAGGATGAGCCAATGAGTCTTGCAGATCTGAAGCATTTTCTGCAAGTGTTGTTCATGTTCTACTGCAGAGGAAGAGAATACTAGGATGTCATCGATGTACACTGCAATGAAGTCTTCTGTTCCTTTGAAGCAAGAATCCATCTTCCGTTGGAAGATGGCAGGTGCATTCTTCAGACCGAATGGCATGACAAGCCATTCGTATAAACCATCTGGGACCCAAAATGCGGTCCAAGCGACCGAGTCAGGGTGCATGACAACTTGGTGAAATCCTGACTTGAGGTCAAACTTGGAGTAGATACAGCTTCTACTCACCTTGTGTAGAATCGTATTAATTCCCGGGAGGCTATACTGGTCCTTGTGTGTAATATCATTTAGGCGTCGATAATTGAAGACCATGCGCTCCTTTCCTTTGACTTCTTGACCAGTATGGGGATCAATATAAGTGCCGAAATTGACAATAATCGCAGTTGTGCGATGCCGACTTTTACTGGGCCTGATGACTCCAAGGTCCAAGAGGGCTCTGACATGTTTAGCATATGCAGCTTTTGCTTGTGGAGTAATATGCTTCAGAGGCCGGTCTTCTATGATGAAGTCCGGATTCTTAATGTCAAGCTGACAAAGGACCTGATTCTTGGCCCAATATTTGAGCGGGTTATCACCAATATAACCCTATTGCCGAAGCTCATCCAATATAGAGCTTAGCTGGTTAGTGAGCTTCTGTTGAGGTTGTGCCACTGGATGTGTAGGTACTCTTCCTCTTCGAGGTCCAGTTCCGCAATGGCTGCTGCAGTGGGAACAGAGGGAAGAGTATGAATGGTAGTTACGTTTTTATAGAACGTAACTGTATTGCCTTCAATCCGAACGCCGCCCTGCATAGCGCGGATGAAGTTGCAGCCTAGGATCATTTGAATAGCCTCCCCGAGCTTCATTGGGAAGGCATACGTGTAGGGGATCTGGAAGCCATTTTCCCCGATCAGCATTCGGCCAACTTTAAGCTTCTTGTTTGCCGAGGTCCGTGAATTGATGCCGCTAAAATGCACTAGGAAGGGATTAGCTTCCAGGGCATCATCAGGGGCTACACCTTGGTCAATGCAACAGGTCGTTGCTCCTGTATCGAGGATGGCGTTAACTTCAAAAGGAATAACCTTAGGAATGTCAAACTTCACCTTCAGGTTGTACAGCATATTTTTTGTTCGCCGTGGTTATGGAGGAGGCACCTGTGCTTCTGCGGCGAGCAGTTGTTGTGTCGTATCAACGAGGAAAACGTGCAAGTCTCCCACCACGCTTCCAGTGGCGCTGGTGGGCGCAGGCTGGTGAAAGTCGCGTTGGAGGTCATGACGCTCAAGCACCAGACGGTCCACCTCCATGGTGGCGTTTTCCAGTTCGTGGTACTTACGTTTCCAATGGTCCACCTCTTGTTGCAACTGGTGGAGGCATTGTTTAAGGTCGGCCGCTTCTTCTTGTGCAAGGGCCAGTTGTTGTTGTAATTGCTTCTATTGGCTTTCACAAGCAGAAATATAATGTTGTTGTTCAAGTACTAAGGTGGTTGAATCATACCTTGGCCATACTTGAGCAACAGGAATTCTTTTATCAAAGTAATACGAGCTGCAGCGTCCACAGACCGTCAATTTGCACGTTGGGCAGTGCATGCGGTACCATTTTTGTGAAGGTGCTTGGCAGCAGCAGCACTGTTCATAGGCGTCAGGTACATCGTTGTTGACGTCCCATATGTGGCTGCACTCGTATTGTCCCTGGGAAACACGGACCATAGCACGGTAACCCCCAGTAGGGCCAATCCACCATGTCCGATCTTCTTCCCGAAACATAAAGATTTTCTCTTCCAGGACGGCAATGTCTTCGTCTTCAGATATGCTATAAATAGCATCACTCGGGTCGTCCCCTTCTTGGACAGAGACAATCTCACAATCAGCTAGAAGGTCCAGCTGTTCAAACATGGCGACGTGTTTGACATTGCGTCGCTCATTAGGACATTCGCGAGCAAAATGTCCTTCTTCACCACAGAGAAAGCACCGGCATCGTTGATTGCGGATCAGGTGCTTCTTTTTCTCTATTCTGGCATGGGAGGGATGCGGCTTTCCCTTATAGGTAGTGGATCGTCGGACGCCAAACTTGCGTTGGGGTCGTTGATAATACCCAGGGATGGGTATATCTTGGCAGAAGGAGAGGTCCTTTAAGGCTCGTGTGAAGGCCGCTTCCTTGCATGCTTCTTCCAGGTATTTATATGTAAAGAGAATGCGTGGATAAACACCAATAGTGTTACCCGGGTGTTTAGTTTCAAATGCTGCCTTAATATTTTTGCCTATGTTTCCAGGCATTTTGGACCATAGCTTCTCTGATAATTCCGGGCCGGTGAACAATCGACCTGTTCTGGATGCAACCTGCATGTAATCATTGAGAAACCGGATGATATCCTGTAAGTTGTGGCAGGTTAAGCTTTCGAGATCCCTGTAGGCCTCATCTTGTATGGCCGTAGAGCCTTGGTAGGGATCCTCCAGGGCGAAGATGGTGCGTATTTGTGACAGAATATTCTGCGTTCCATCTGCGCCATCGGCATGGTCCAGTAGGTGCTGATATTCCATGGGACAAGCCATCCGCCATTGGATCCATGCTAGTTTTTCAGATTCTCCCAGTAGGTTTTCAATAAACTCGGTTTTTGTTCGAGCGTCTGTAAAACCTTGGAGAGCTACTGTGTTTTTGGTGATTGACTCCCATCGCATAAAGACGTCGTTGAATTGGCCAATTTGGGGGGGCATCACGAAGATTGCCCCAGTTTCTACTCCAGGACCTTCAAAAGGCAGAACCCGAAGCAAGATGGGACACCCTGGGTGAACCCAGTGGTAAATTTGACTATTACGTCAAATATGCAGTACCTCCCTCTTACTTCGAACCGTTCCCCATGACTCCCACAGGATGGGATACTGATCCTCCACAAGAAACTATTCAGTAGCAGCAGGCTATCACCAGAAGGCAAAAGCCCCGTAAAGTGATGCCAGCACGAAAATGGCGCCAGCGCCTGACTCAACAGCGACAAGAGTGGCGACCGAAAGGAAGCAATAGCCAGGCTCCACCTAGCGGAACCCATGCAGGAGATACACGCCCAGGGGCCTCTGTACTCCGGTCCATGGACCCACCGCAGGAGGAGACTGACGACAACTTCCATTTCCTTGCCACCTGGCCCGAGGAAGACAGTGCTGACCCAACTACGGATCCAGAAGAATACTGTGAGTATTTGCAGTATTATACTACTCCAAGCGAACTTATTGCTACTTTTGGTGAAGATAGCTGGGACATGGATTATCCGCAACGGGCACCACAACAGGCAAAGCCAACAGAACGGCTTTGTTCATCTTCTATTGTCTCCGAATACAGGCCCCCAGTTGACTCCACTATGGGTCCTGCCAACAATAATCTGGGGCAATCTTCGTGATGCCCCCTCAAATTGGCCAATTCAACGACGTCTTTATGCGATGGGAGTCAATCACCAAAAACACAGTAGCTCTCCAAGGTTTTACAGACGCTCGGACAAAAATCGAGTTTATTGAAAACCTACAAGGAGAATCTGAAAAACTAGCATGGATCCAATGGCGGATGGCTTATCCCATGGAATATCAGCACCTACTGGACCATGCCGATGGCACAGATGGAACGCAGAATATTCTGTCACAAATACGCACCATCTTCGCCCTGGAGGATCCCTACCAAGGCTCGACGACCATACAAGAAGAGGCCTACAGGGATCTCGAATGCTTAACCTGCCACAACTTACGGGATATCATCCCGTTTCTCAATGATTACATGCAGATTGCATCCAGAACTGGTCGATTGTTCACCGGCCCGGAATTATCAGAGAAGCTGTGGTCCAAAATGCCTGGAAACATCGGCAAAAAGATTAAGGCAGCATTTGAAACTAAACACCCGGGTAACACTATTGGTGTTTATCCACGCATTCTCTTTACATATAAATACCTGGAAGAAGCATGCAAGGAAGCGGCCTTCACACGAGCCTTCAAGGACCTCTCCTTCTGCCAAGATATACCCATCCCTGGGTATTATCAACGACCCAAACGCAAGTTTGGCGTCCGATGGTCCACTACCTATAAGGGAAAGCCGCATCCCTCCCATGCCAGAATAGAGAAAAAGAAACACCTGATCCACAATCGACGATGCCGGTGCTTTCTCTGTGGTGAAGAAGGACATTTTGCTCGCGAATGTCCTAATGAGCGACGCAATGTCAAACGCGTCGCCATGTTTGAACAGCTGGACCTTCCAGCTGATTGTGAGATTGTATCTGTCCAAGAAGGGGATGACCCGAATGATGCTATTTATAGCATATCTGAAGACGAAGACATGGCCGTCCTGGTAGAGAAAATCTTCATGTTCCGGGAAGAAGATCGGACATGGTGGATTGGCCCTACTGGGGGTTACCGTGCTATGGTCCGTGTTTCCCAGGGACAATACGAGTGCAGCCACATATGGGACGTCAACAACGTTGTACCTGACGCCTATGAACAGTGCTACTGCTGCCAAGCACCTTCACAAAAACGGTACCGCATGCACTGCCCAACGTGCAAATTGACGGTCTGTGGACGCTGCAGCTCATATTACTTTGATAAAAGAATTCCTGTTGCTCCAGTATCACTGCCAAGGTATGATTCAACCACCTTAGTACTTGAACAACAACATTATATTTCTGCTTGTGAAAGCCAACAGAAGCAATTACAACAACAACTGGCCCTCGCACAAGAAGAAGCGGCCGACCTTAAACAATGCCTCCGCCAGTTGCAACAAGAGGTGGACCATTGGAAACGTAAGTACCACGAACTGGAAAACGCCACCATGGAGGTGGACCGTCTGGTGCTTGAGCGTCATGACCTCCAACGTGACTTGCCCCAGCCTGCGCCCACCCGCGCCACTGGAAGCGTGGTGGGAGACTTGCACTACTATGATGACTATTACCCCTGCTGCTGCTACTACTACTCCTCCTCCTCCTACTACTATTACAACTACTACCACTATTGCTAGTACTACTACTAGTGTCAATACTACTTTTACTACAGCTACTATAGCTCCTACTACTACTACTATTGTTGTTGTTGCTACTATTACTACTATTATTGTAGTTGCTACTACTACTATTGCTGCTATTATTACTACTATTACTATTATTACTACTACTACTACTAATACTACCACCACTACTGCTACTAGTATTACTACCATAACCATTATTACTACGACTTATATTGCTCCTACTACTGCTACGGCTACTACTACTACTATTACTACAACTACTACTACCACCACCACCACCACTACTACTGCTGCTGCTCCTACTACTACTACTACTGCTATTACTACGGCTACTATATCTACTACTACTACCACTACTACTATTACAACAACAACTACTATTATTGCTACTACTACTACTACTACTACTACTACTTGCACTACAACTACTACTGCAACTATTATGACTGCTATTACAACTACCGCTACTAATTCTACAACTGCTACTACTGGTAGTACTACTACTACTACAACTTTTACTACTACTGCCACTACTGCTTTTGTTGCTGCTTTACTTACTACTGCAACTACTACTATTGCTGCTGCTGCTGCTACAACTACTTCTACTACTACTACTACTATCACTATTACTGCAACTGCTTCTACTGCTACTATTACTACAATTGCTGCTACCACTATTACTGCTACTTCTGCTATTATTGCTATTGCTAATTCTACTATTAATGCTACTACTAGTTCTAATGCTACCGCTACTGCTACTGCTACAACTATTGCTACTACTACTCCTATTACGACCTCTACTACTATTACTACAACTACTGCAGCTACTACTACTATTATTACTACTACTAAAACTACAACTATTACTTCTACTACTACTTCTTGAACTACTTCAACTACTCTTGCTGCTACAACTTCTACAACGAAAACAACAACAACAACAACTACTATTACTACTATTAATATTCCAGCTACTGATACTGCAACTATGATGACTACTACACCTGCTACTGCTCCTACTACTACTACTATTACTACTGCCAGTACCACTACTACTATTATTAATACTGCTTTTACTATAGCTATTACGTTTACTACTACTGCTGCAGCTACTACTAGTACTACTACTATTATGAATACTACTTTTACTATAGCAACTACATCTACTACTACTATTGTTGCTGCTACTGCTACTACTAGTAGTATTACTACTGCCACTACGATTACTCTTGCTGTTGTTGCTAGTATTACTACTTTTACTATTATTGCTACGACTTCTATTGCTGCTACTACTGCTACTACTACTGTTTCTACTATTATATTACTACTACTACTATTACTACTGCTCGTACCAGTACTACTGCTACTGCTACTGTTACTATTACTATTACTCCTATTACTACTACTACTATATCTATTACTACTACTACTACTACCACAACCACTACTCCTACTACTACTACTACAACTACTGCTACTACTATTTCTACTCCAACTACTACACCTACAATTACTACTACAGCGACTCTTCCTGCTATTACTAGCACTACTACTGCAATACTATAATTGCTACTATTACTGCTACTACTACTATGAGTAATACTTCTGCTACTACGACTACTACTATTGCTAGAATTAGTACCACTACTATTACTACAACAACAATAACTCCAGCTACTAATACTGCTACTACCACTACTATGACTTCTACTACCACTACTGCTACTCCTACAACTACTACTACCGCTACTACTACTATTAATATTGCTCATACCACTACTACTGCTACTGCTACTATTACTATTACTCCTATTACTGCTACTAATATAACTATTACTACTACTACTACCACAACCACTACTCCTACTGCTAGTACTACAACTACCACTACTACTATTGCTACTCCAACTACTACACCTACAATTACTACTACAGCGACTCTTACTGCTATTACTAGCACTACTACTACAATACTATAATTGCTACTATTACTGCTACTACTACTATGAGTAATACTTCTGCTACTATGACTACTCCTACTGCTAGAATTAGTACCACTACTATTACTACAACCACAATAACTCTAGCTACTAATACTACTACTACCACTACTATGACTCCAACTACCACTACTGCTACTTCTACAACTACTACTACCGCTACTACTATTACTACTACTACGACTCCTACGACTACTAGTACTTCTACTTCAAACACTAGTATGACAAGTACTACTACTACTACCACTATTGCTACTACTTTTGCTACTACTACGGCTACTGCTGTTGTTGCTGCTGCTGCTGCTACAACTACTACTACTCCTACTTCTTCTATTGCTACAACTATTACTGCTACTACTACAACTACTGCTGCCACTACTACTAGCACTACTACTACTCCTATTGCTACTGCTAGTATTGCTACCACTTCTAGGGCTAATACTATTGTAGCTACTGCTACTACTACTACCGTTGCTACTACTAATACGACTACCACAACAACTACTATTACTACTAGTACAACTGTTACTACTACTACTATTGCACCTGCTACTGCTACTATGATTGCAGCTACTGCTACAACTACTTTTCCTATAACTACTACTACTGCAACTACCGACGTGGCTACTTCTACTACTAGTATTACTAGCACTACTGCTACTATTTCTGCTACTTCTACTACCACTACTACTATTGCCACTACTTCTACCACTACTACCACTACTACTACTACTACTTTCACTACTGCTACAACTACTACTCCTATTGCTAGAATTACTACTTCTAGTACCGCTACTGCCACTCCTACTACTACTATTACTACTATTACTACAACAACAACAACAACAACAACTACTACTACTACTACTACAACTACAACAACAACTACAACTACAACTACAACTACAAGAACAACAACAATAACAACAACAACTACTAATACTTCGACTTCTACTACAACTACCACAACTACAACTACTACTACCACCATCACTACTGCTATTGCTACTACTACTACTCCTACTACTACTGCTACTGCTACTGCTATTGCTACAACTATTACTACTACTACTCCTCCTCCTCCTATTGCTACTACTATTACAGCAACTACTACTATTATGACTGCTACTACTAATACGACTACTATAACAACTACTATTTCTACTGCTACGACTTCTACTAGTACTCTTACTACTGCTATTGCTACTACTATTGCTACTTATACTACTACTACTACTAATACTACTACAACTAGTACTATCGCTACTGTTGGTGCAGCTACCATGATAACTACTTCTCCTATAACTAAAACTACAACATCTACTACTGCTACTACTACCATTACGACTACTTCTACTACTACAATTACTAGTACTGCAGCTACTTTTTTTGCTACTTTTACTACATCTACTACTGTTGCCACTAATGTTGCCGCTACTACTACTACTAAACAACAACAACTATTACTACTACTAATGCCTCTATTGCTACACTATTGCTATTACTGCTGCTACTACTACTACTATTACTATTACGACTACTACTGCTATTAATGCTTCCACTGCTATTGTTATTATAACAACAACTATTGCTACTACTACTACTTCACCAGCAATAAAAACCACTACTACTACTTCACCAGCAATAACAACCACTTTTACTACTGCTACTACTGCTACTATTGCCACTACTAGTAGTAGTACTTCTGCTATCACTACTGCTACTCCAGCCACTGTGACTGTTGATGCTACTATTCCTCCTTGTCCTCCTGCTACTGCTATTACTACTTCTATTACTATAGCTACTACTGCTGCTGCTACTGCTATTGCTGCTACTACTTCTGCTACTACTAATGCTACCACTACTATTAGTTTTACAACTACTACTATTACAGCTACAATGACTACTGCCAATACTACTACTATTGCTCCAACTGCTGCTACAATTACTATTACTTCTATTGCACCTACCGCTACTGCTACCACTACAATTGTTGCCACTACTGCTGCTACTACTGCTAGTACTATTGGGACTGCTACTGTTACTCCAAATACTACTCCTCCTACTACTACTACTCCTACTATTACTACTACTACTACTACTAATCCTACTACTACTCCATCTCCTAGACCTATTCCTACTACTAGGCCAACTCCTACTACTTCTACAACTACTACTAGTCCTACTACTACTACTACAACTACTACTACAACTACTTTTGCTACTATTACTACTACTTCTCCATCGGCAACTACAGCTACTACTATTACCACTACTTCTACTACTATGACTACTACTACTATTACTACTACTACAACTATTATTATTGTTACTTCTATAAATGCTACTACTGCTGCTGCTACTACTCCTACTACTGCTGCTGCTGCAATAGCTTCTCCTACATCAACTAGTACTACTACGACAACTACTGCTACTACTACTACTTCTACTACTACTACTTCAGCTGTGACTACTAGTACTACTACTCTTGCTGCTATAGTTTCTACTACAACAACTACTACTACTACCACTACCACCGCCACCACTACCATAACTACTAGTACTACTACTACTACTGCTGCTGCTACTACTACAACTACTGCTACAACGGTTACTTCTTCTACTACTACTACTACTAATACCACTACTACAACTACTACAACAACTACTACTAAGAATACTACAATAAGTAATACTACTACTATGATACTATACTTACAAATACTACAACGTCTAACACTAATAGTAGTACTACTACTACTCTGGCTTCTTCTGCTACTACTGTTACAACTTCTACTACTACTACTGCTACTGCTATTACTACTACTTCTCTAAATACTAGTTCTTCTACTACTACTATTCTACTATTACTGCTAGTTTTACTGCTACTACTATCACTATTACTGCTAGTTTTACTACTACTACTGTTACTACTGCAACGACTACTGCTACTACTACTACTACTATTGTCCTTACCACTACTGCTACCACTACAATTGTTGCTACTACTACTGCTATGACTGTTAGTATTATTGCTACTGCTACTACAATTACTCCTAATACTACTCCTACTACGACTACTACTGCTCTTACTGCTACTACTACTACTACGACTACTACTGCTCTTACTGCTACTACTACTACTACTACTAATACACCTCATACTGTTCCTTCTCCTAAACCTATTCCTACTACTACTCCTACGACTACTGCTTCTACTACTATTACTAGTACTACTACTCTACAACTACTACTGCAACTACTTTTGCTGCTATTACTACTACCTCTCATTCAGTTACTACTAGTACTACGACTACGACTACTACTACGACTACTACTGCTGCTGCTGCTGCTGCTGCTACAACTACTACTATTACTACTTCTAGGACTACTATTATCAATGCTACTACTGCTACTTCCACTACTACTACTATTACTAATATTACTATTACTATTACTAGTACTACTACTACAGCATTACTACATCTAGTATTGCTACTACTGCAACTACTACTACTACAACTCATATTGCTTCTCATACTACTACTTGTAGCAGCACTACTACTACTACTTCAACTACTACTGCTGCTACTACAACTGCTTCAACTACTACTACGACAACAACTACCACTGCTACTGCTTCTACTACTACTACTACTACAACTACTAACACTGCTATTACTACTACAATTACTCCCTACTCCAATTCTTACTCCTACTACTACTCCTGTTCCTACTACTACTACGCTTGCTACCATAACTACAACCATAACTACTACTACTACAAACACTAAAATTATTGTAACTACCACTATAGCTACTACAACAACCACAACAACTACTACCACAAATACTACTACTACTGCTGCTATTACTACCACAACAACCACTACTACCACCACCACTACTGCTGCTATTACTACTATTATTACTACAACTTCTACTACTAGTACTTGTGCAACTACTACAACTACTACAAGAACTACTACTACTACAACTACAATAACAACTACCACTTTTATAGCTGCTACAACTACTACCATAGCAACATCTACTTTTACAAATACTGCTACCACTACACCTACTACAACTTCTACTCCTGCTACTACTACTACTTCGACTGCAACTACTACAACTAAAACTACTACTATTACAACTACAACAACAACAAAAACTCCTACTACTACTATTACTATTACTTCTTTTACTACTACTACTACTACTACTACTACTACAACAACAACAACAACAACAATAATAACAACTACTACTACTACAACTACTACTGCTACTACTGCTACCACAACAACTAATACTACTACATCTTCTACTATCACTACTACTACTACTACTACTTCTACTACTACAATTGCCACGACTTCTCCTACTACTACTGCCACTACTACTACAACTCTTACAACTGCTGTTGATACTACTACGGTGAATGCTACTGTAGCTACTACTACGACTACTGTAACTACAGGTGCTACTACTATTACTACACCTACTGCTACTATAACTACTATTTCTGTTATTACCGTGACTACTACTATAGTAACAACTGCTACTGCTACTACCAATATCACAACAGTTGTTGCAACTACCACTACTACTACTACAACTACTGCTGTTGCTACTGCACCTACTACTACGGCTATTACTACTACTACCACTACCACTACTACTACAACTACTACTACTAATACTAACACAACTACTACAACCACTTGTACTACAACAACTACTCCAAATACTACTACTACAACAATTATTACTACTACAACAACAACTACAACAACTATGACTACTAGTACTACAACTACTGCTGCTGCTACTGCTACTACAACACTTACTACTACTACGGCTATTACTACCGCTACTACTACCACCACCACCATCGCTACCACTACTACAACAACAACTATAGCTACTACTACTACTAATACTACTGCTACTACCACTAATACTATAGCAACTACTACTAATACTCCTACTACAACAACTATTACTACAATGACAACAACAACTACTATGACTCCTACTAGTAGAACTACTGCTACTGCTATGACTACTACTATGACATTTACTGCAAACACTAGTACTGCTATCACTACTACTACTTTTACTACAACTACTACTACAATTACTACAACTATTACTGCAACTACTGACACCACTACAACTATTACTACTGCTACTACTAATACTACTTTCTCTACTTAAAATACTTCCGTTGCTACTGCTACTACCGCTACTTCTATTACTAATGCTACTGCTGCTACTACTGCTACTTCTACTACTGCTTCTACTACTGCTACTTCTACTACTACTACTATAGCTTCTCCTATTACTACTACTACAAGTACAACTGCTATTGCCACTACTGCTACTACTGCTACCATTGCAACTACTACTACTATTGTAACTACTACTATTACTATTGCTACTACTGTTACTACTCCTACTAATGCTGCTACTACCACTACTTCTATTACAACTACTTCTATTACTACTACTACAATTACAACTACTACTGTCACTACTGCTACTACTACTTCTAATGCTACTTCTGCTACTATTGCAACTACTACTACTAATACTGCAATTACTACTTCTATTGCCACTACTACTACTGCAACTACAACTACTACTGCTACTTTTACAACTACTACTATTGCAACCACTAATGGCACTACTAGTATTACTTTTGCTGCCACTATTACCACTTATACTAGTGCTATGATTGTTATTGTTGTTGCTACTACTACTACTACTACTACCACTAGTACTACTACTGCCACTGCTACTACTCCTATTGCTGCCAATACTACTACTTCTACTACTACAACTACAGCTACTACTGCCACTGCTAGAGCAACTGTTACTACTACTACTGCTTCTGTTGCTACATCTACTACTACTGCTTCCACTACTATTGCCACTACCACTACTACTAATACTACTACTACTACAACTTTGACTACTATTACAACACCTACTACTATTGCTACAACTACTACAATGACTACTACTACTATGGCTACTAATACTACATTCATAACTACCATTACTACTACTATAATGACTATTGTTGTTGCTGCTACTGCTACTACTACTACTACTACGACTTCTACAACTATAACTACTTTTGCTTCTACTACCACTTCTACTACTATGACTGGTGCTACTTCTACTACTACTGCTATTGCCACTACTACTTCTGTGATTGTTGATACTACTTCTATACTACTACTGCTGCTACTTAAACTACTACCACTGTTGCTACTACAACTTCTACTAGTACTTCTACTACTATTTCCACAGCTACTACTAGTAGTACTTCTACTGCTACTACTACTACCATAACCACTGTGGCTACTACTACTACTACCACAACTTCTACTACTACTACTACAACTACCACTACTTGAACTACTATAACTATTATTTCTACTACTACTACTGAACTACTAATGCCACTAGATCCACTAGAATCACTACTAGTACTACTGGTATCACTTTAGCTGCTACTACTACACCTTCCACTAGTGTTATTTCTTCTACTGCTACATTTGCTACTAATACTGCTACTGCTACTGCAGCTACTACTCTACAACTAGTGCTACTACTGCTACAACTCGTGCTACTGCTGCTATAACTACTATATTTTCTGCTATAAATACTATTACTGCTACCACTACTGCTGCTACTACTATAATTTCTGCTACTACTGCTGCTACTACTACATCTTCTATTACTATTGCTACAACTACTACTTTGACTACTATTACTACGACAACTAATACTACTTCTGCAACTACTACTACTACCACAACTACTGTGACTACCAATACAACTTCCACAACTACTACTGCTGCTACAACAACTACAACTACTACTACTGCTACTACAATTACTATTGCTTCTACTTCTAGTTTTGCTACTATGATTCCTCCTACTTGTGCTACTACAACTATTGCCACTACTTTTGCTATAGCTACTACTATTGCCACTAGAATTGCTACTGCTGCAGCTTCCACTAGTACTTCAGCTATTACTTCTATAGCTACTACTATAACAAATACTGCTACTACTACCACTACCATTACCACTGCGGCTGACTACTATTATTATTACTACTAGAACAACTACAACAACAACAACTACTACTACTATTGCTGTTGCTACTACTATTGCTGCTGCTTCAACTACTGCCCCTACTGCTACTCCCACTCCTACTGCTACTATGACTACTACTACTACTACTACTACACCTATTACTAAAATTACTACTACTACTGTTATTGCTACTGCTACTACTAGTACTACAACTGCTGCTACTGCTACTACTTCTAGTACTACTACTCTTATTACTCTCAGTACTACCACAACTACTACAACTACGACTAATACTATTGCTACTACTCCAAGCACTACGACTACCACTACTACTGCTACCACTACTCCAACAACTACAACTCGTACTACAGTTCCTACTACAACCCCTAATACTACTGCTGCTACTACTCCTCCTCCTCCTACTACTACTATTACTACTACTAGTTGCACTCCAACTCCTACTGCTACTAGTACCACCCCAACTCGTACACATAGTAGTAGTTGTTGTGCTAGTAGCAGTAGTAGTTGTACTACTTATTGTTGTAGCAACAGTAGTAGTTCTTGTAGTACTCATGGTAGTAGTTCTAGTTGGTGTAGTAGTAGTTGTAGTAGTAGAAGCAATAATTATATTATTGTTATTATTATTATTATTTGTAGTAGTAGTACTACTAGTACTAATAGAAGGAGTAGCAGTTGTAGTAGGATTTGCAGTGGTAGGAGTAGTAGTAGTCGTATTATTGCTACTACTGATACAATGACTACTAGTAATACTACTACTACATAAACTACGACTACTCATGTTACTACTACTACTACTACTACTAATACTACTACTACTACGATAGCTACTACTACGACAACTACTCCTACCGCTACTACTACTACTATGAGTACTACTAGATCAACTATAACTACGACTACTACAACTACATTGACTATAGCGACCACTACTACTCCTACTTCTAAAACTATAACTGCAACTACTACTATTACTACCCCTAAAGCTACTACTACTTCTACTATCATCTATTACTACTTCTACTGCTACTACTATTGCTACTACTACGTCTACTGCTACTACCACTACGACCACTACTACAACTGTTGCTACTACTTCTACTACTACTATGATGATTATTGCTGCTACTGCTAATACAATTGCTATAACTAGTCCTATTGCTACTAGTACTACTATTGCTACAGCAACACCTACTACTACTGCTACTACAACTATGACTATTACTGCTATTGCTAGTACTACTACGTCTACTACTACTATTAATGCTACTACTGCTACTACGACTGCTACTGCTGCTACTACTACTATGACTACTACTCCTACTTCTACTACTACTACTAGTACTACTACTATAACTACTACTACTCCAACTACTACTGCTACTACTAATACTACTGCTACTGCTACTACTACTACTATTGCTACTACTAGTCCTATTACTACTGCTATAATTGCTACTACTACTCCTACGACTACTACTTCTAATACGACTGCTGCTACTACTAGAACTACTATAGCTACTGCTACTAGTGCTATCACAACTACTACTACTACTACTACTTTTGCTACAACAACTACAGCCATTAATGATGTTACTACTACTACAACTGCGACTACTACTACTACTATTGCTACTATTACTGTTGCTACTGCTACTACTACTACCACCACTTCTGCTCTTGACCCTAATGCGGCTAAAAGTACTATGGCAACTACTACTGCTACTACCACTATTACTAAAACTAGTGCTACTACTACTACCACTATTAATACTGTTACTACTAGTACTACTATTACTAATCTTATTACAATCACTACTACTGCTAATACTACTATTACTGCTACTACATCTACTATTACTGTGACAAGTGCTACTTCTGTTGCTACTCATACTACTCCTCCCACTACTACTAATACTCCTCCTACCTCCTCCTCCTCCTACTACTACTACGGCTTCTACTACTACTACTACTACGGCTTCTACTACCGTTGTTGATGCTACTCCTACTAATACTACTACCAAAACAAATACTGCTACTACTACTATTTCTACTAATACCACTACTACTAGTACTACTACTACGTCTTCTCCTCCTACTACTGCTTTTGCTACTACTACCAAAGCAACTACTAATATTATTACTAACTACTACTAATGCTGCTACAACGACCACTACTATCGCTGCTACTATTGTTATTATTACTGCTAATACTTCTTTATCTTCTACTACTACTACCATTATTACTACAACTTCTACTTTTGCTGCTACTGTGACTACAACTACAATAACAACAACCACATTAACAAATGCTACAACTAGGACTACTACTACTATTGCTACAACTACTACTACTACTGTGACGCTTATGACTACTACATCTACTACTACTACCACTACAACTATAATACTGACAACTACTACTACTTGCACTATAACTTCTATTGCAACCACTGCGACTACTACTACTAGTAGTACTACTACTATAACAACAATGTTTACTACCATTGCCACTACTACTTTTGTTGCTGTTGCACTTACTACTTCTATTACTACTACTACTACTAATGTCTCTACCACTACTTCTACTACTATCACTACAACTACAGTTACTACTACTTCTATTGCTACTGCTACTACTATTGCTGCCACCACTACCACTGCTACGTCCGCTACTACCGCTGTTGCTACTTACTACAATTAATGCTACTACTACTTCTACCGCTACCGCTACCGCTACTACTACGGCTACTACTACAACTATTACTACTACTATTCCTATTATGATCTCTACTACTATTACTACAACTACTACTGCTACTACTACTATTACTACTACTACTACTAATACTACTACAACTATATCAACTACTACAACTTCAACTACTTCTGCTACTCCTGCTTCTACAACTTCTACAACAACAACAACAACAACAACAATAACTACTACTACTAATATTACTCATACTGATACTACTACTAAGATGACTACTACCCCTGCTTCTCCTTCTCCTCCTATTACTACTACTACCATCACTATTGCTAGTACTACTACTACTACTATCAATACTACTTTTACTTCAGCTACTATAGCTACTACTACTACTACTGTTGTTGTTGTTGCTGCTACTACTACTACTACTATTATAATTATTATTACTACTACTACTAATACTAATACCACTACTGCTACTAGTATTAATACCATAACCATTATTATTATGACTTCTATTACTGCTATTACTGCTACGACTACTACTACTATTACTACAACTACTACTGCTACTACCACTACTACTATTGCTGCTGCTCCTACTACTACTGCTGCTGCTAGTATTACAATTACAATATCAACTACTACCACTACTACTACTGCAACAACTACTACTACTATTGCTGCTACTACTACTTCTTGCACTACGACTATTACTGCAACTACTATGACTGCTACTACAACCACCGCTACTAATTCTACAACTGCTACTACAAGCAGTACTTCTACAACTATAACTTTTACTGCTACTTCCACTACTACTTTTATTGCTGCTTCACTTACTACTGCAACTACTTATAGTTGTAGTTGTAATTGTAGTAGTAGTTATTATTGTGTTTCTTCTTGTAGTTGTAGTAGCCATAGCAGTAGTAGTAGCAATAGGAGTGGTAGTAGCAGCTATTGTAGTAGCAGAAGTAGAAGTAGCAGTAGTAGTAGCAATAGCAACATTAGTGGTAGTTGTAGTAGTAGTAGTTGTTGTAGAAGTAGAAGATGTTGTGGTACTGGGAGGAGAAGTAATAGTTGTAGTAGTAATAATAGTTATAGTAGTAGCAATAGTAGTTGTAGTAGTAGCAACATCAACCATCACAGTAATAGTTGCAGGAGTAGTCATAGTATAAGAAGTAGTTATAGTGATAGTAGTAGCAATAGCAGTAGTAGCCATATTAATAGTAGGAGAATTGGTTGCAGTAATAGTAGTAGTATTAGTAGTATTAGTAGCTGTCGTAGTAGTAGTAGTAGCTGTCGTAGTAGTTGTTATTGTAGTAGTAGGAGACTTAGTCATAGATGTTGTAGTTATAGCAATAGTTGTCCTAATTGTTGTGAGTAGTAGTAGTGGTAGAAAAAGTGGTAGTGGTAGCTATAGCCTGAGTTGTAATAGTTAATGTAGTTGTTGTAGTAGTAGTAGTAGTTACAGTACTAGAAATAGTAGCAGTAGCAACAGTTGTAGTAGCAGCAGCAAAAGCAACAGTTGTAGCAGGAGTAGTAGTAGTAGCAACAATAGTATAGAAGAATTAGTAGTAGTAGTAGTAGGAGGAGGAGGAGGAGGAGGTGAAGTAGCAGTAGTAGCAGTAGTAGTACTAGTAGCAGCGATGGCAGTAGAAGCAGCAGTAGTAGTAATAATAGTAGTAGTAGAATTAGTAGTAGTAGTAGGTGAAATACAAGTAGTAGCAGGAGCAGTAGAAGCAGCATTAGTAGTAGCAGCAGGAGTGGTAGTGGTAGTAGTAGCAATAGTAGTACAAGTAGTAGTAATAATAATTGTAGTGGCAGTAGCAATTGTACTAATAGTAGTAGTTGTTGCTCTCGTTGTAACAGCAGCAGTAGTGGTGCTAGTAGAAGAAGAAGTAGGAGTAGTAATGAGAGTAGTAGCTCTATTTGTAGTACTAATAGTAATAGTAGTAGCAGAAGTTGCAGTGGTTGTAGTAGCAGAAGCTATAGTAGTGGTTGTAGTATTGGTAGTAGTAATAGATGTAGTAGCAATAGTGGTACCAGTTCTAGTAGTAGTAATAGGAGTACTAGTAGTAGTAGCAGCAACAACAACAACACTAATTATAGTATTATTTGTTGTTATTGTAGTAATTGAATAGTTGCAAGGGTAGTAGTAGTACTAGTAGTAGAAGTTGTAGTAATAGTGTAGTAATAGAAGCTATAGTAGTAGTTGTAGATGTAATAGTAGTAGTGGTGGTGGTAGTAGCAGCAACAGCAGTAGTAGCAGCAATAGTAGTAGTAGTAGCAGCAGCAGCAGTAGCAATAGTAGTGGTAGTAGTAGCATTAGTCGTAGTAGTAGTAGTAGTAGCAGCAGCAGCAATAGCAGTATTAGTAGTAGCAGTAGCAATAGCAATAGCAGTAGTAGTAGTAGTCAAAGGAGGTGCAATAGTAGTAGTAGTTATAGTAGTAGCAGTGGTGGTGGTGGTAGTAGTAGTAGTTGTAGTAGCAAAAGTAGCATTAGTAGTAATCATAGGCATAGTAGTAGGAGGAGTTGAAGTAGAAGTAGTATTTTTAGTAGTAGAAGTAGCAGTCGTATTAGTCGTAGTAGTATTAGTAATGGTGGTATTAGTAGTTATAGTAGAAGTAGTAGTAGTCTCAACAGCAGTGTCTTTAGTTGTAGTAGTAGTAGTAGTAAAAGGAGGAGTAGTAGTAGTAGCAGTAGCAGTAGCAATAGTAGTAGAATTTGTAGTAGATGTGGTAAAAGAAGTTGTTGAAGAAGTAGTAGTGGTAGAAGTGGCAGGAGTTGTAATTGTAGTAGTTGTAGTAGTAGTAGTAAAAGTAGAACTAGTAGTAGTAATATTAGAAGTAGGAGTAGTACTAGTAGTAGTAGTAGTAGAAATAGCAGCAGTAGTAGTGGTAGAAGGATTAGTAGGTGTAGTAAGAGCAGCAGTAATAGTAGTACTAGTAGTAAAGGTAAAATTTATTATTGTAGTAGCAGCAGCTGTTGTAGTAGTAGCAGCAGCAGTGGTAGTAGTTTTTGGAGAAGTAGTAGTTGTTGTTGTAGCAGCAGCAGTAGTAGGAGTAGTATTTATAGAAGCAATAGCTGCAATAGAACTAACAGTGGTATTAGTATCAGTAATAGTTGTTGTAGTAGTACAAATAATAGTAGTAGTAGTTGTTGTAGTAGTAATGGTAGTAGTAGGAATTGGATTACTATTAGAAGTAGTAGTTGTTATAGTGGTAGTCGTAATGGTTGTAGGAGCAATAATCATAGTTGGAGTTGGAGTAGGAGTAGTGGTAGGATTAGAAGTGGTAGTAGTAGACTATTCGTAGTAGGAGTAGAAGTAGCCACTATAGTGGTAGCAATAGTTGTAGTAGCAGCAACAAGAGTAGTAGTCATAGTAGCAGTAGTTGTAGTAATAACATTAGTAGTAGTAGCAGCAGGAGGAGTGTTAGTAGTAGTAATGGTAGTATTAGTAGCAATAGTAGTATGAGTATTTGATTTAGGAGTAGCATTAGTAGTAGTACCAATAATAGCAGTAGTAGGAGTAGTAGTCGGAGTCCGTGTAATAATAGTTGGAGTCCGTGTAGTAGTAGCAATAATAGTAGGAGGAGGAGGAGGAGAAGGAGGAGTAGCAGCAGCAATTAAACCAGTAGTAGTAGTAGTAGTAGTAGTAGTAGTAGCAATAGTAGTAGTAGTAGTAGAAGTAGAAGTAGTATTAGTGGTAGGAACAGCAGCAGCAACAACAGTAGTAGTAGTAATAGTAGTAGTAGAAATTGCAGTAGTCGTAGTCGTTATAGTAGAAGTCATGGTAGTAGTAGCAATAGTAGTAGTTGTTGCTGCTGTAGTGTCAGCACTAGCAGCAGTAGTTGTTCTTATTGTTGTTGTAGTAATAATAGTAGTAGTAGGAGTAGTTGTAGTAGTAATAGTAGTAGTGATATTGTAGTCATAGTAGTAGTAATCACAATAATTGTATTAGTTGTTGTAGTAGTAGTAACAGCTGCTGTAGCAGTAGTAGTTGTTGTAGCGGCAGCAGCAGTAGTAGCAGTTGTTGTTGTTGTGCTACTACTAGTAGTAGTAGCAGTAGTAGTAGTAGTAGTAGTAGGGGTAGTAGTAGTAGTTGTTGTTGTTATTGTAATAACAGTGATATTTGTAGTAGTAGTATTAACAATAGTAGTAGTCATACTAGCGCCATAGTAGTAGTTGTAATAATATTAGTTTGAGTACTAGTGGCAATCTTTGTAGGAGTAGGAGTTGTAGTTGGAGTGATAGGAGTAATAGTAGTAGTAGTAGTAGTAGTACTAGTATTAATAGCAGCAATAGTAGTAGTAATAGTAGTATTAGTAGTAGTAGCAGTAATAGAAGTAGTAGGCGTACAAGTGGCAGTTGGTGTAGGAGTAGTAGGACTAGTAGTTATTGTTGTTGTTGTTGTTGTTGTAGTTATAGTACTAATAGTAGTTGTAATAGTAGTATAAATAGAAGCAGCAATAGTAGCAGTAGTAGTATTAATAACAGTAGTAGAGCAGCAGTAGTAATAGTAGCAACAATATTAGTAGTAGTAGTAGTGGTGTTAGGAGGAGTAGTAGTATTAGCAGCAGTAGTAGTATTAATAGTAGCAGTAGTAGTACTAATAGTATTAGTAGTAGCAGTTGAAGTGATAGTAGTAGTAGTAGTGATAATAGAACTAGTAGCAGCGGTAACAGTGGTAGTAGTTGTAGTAGTAGTAGTAGTAATAGTAGTGGCGGTAGTAGAAGAAGAAGAAGTAGCAGTAGTAGTAGCAATAGTAGCAAAAGTAGTAGTAATAGTAGAAGTAGTGGTAGTCGTGGTAGCCATAGTAGTAGTAGTAGTTGTTGTTGTTGTTTTTATAGTTGTAATAGTAATAGTATTAGTTGCATGAGTAGCAACAGTTATCGTAGTAGCAGTAGTAGCAGTATTGGCGACTGCAGAATTTGTAGTAGTAGTTATTGTAGCTGTAGTAGT
Source organism: Trichopus zeylanicus subsp. travancoricus (assembly GCA_005019695.1). Lineage (NCBI taxonomy): Eukaryota > Viridiplantae > Streptophyta > Magnoliopsida > Dioscoreales > Dioscoreaceae > Trichopus > Trichopus zeylanicus. The sequence continues at coordinate 255,913 of RXID01021758.1, forward strand.
AGCAGTAGCTGTAGTTGTTGTAGTAGAAGTAGAAGTAGTAATAGTAGTAGTAGTAGTAGATCTAGTACTAGTCGTACCAGCTATAGTAGTAGTATAAGTAGTAGCAACTATAGTAATTATAGGGGTTGTAGTAGCAAAAGTAGTAATAACAGTAGTAGTAGATGCAGCATTAGTTGTAGTGGTATTAGTAGTAGCAATAGTAGAAGAAGCAGGAGCAGTAGTAGTAGGAGTAGCAGTTGCAGTTGATGTAGTAAGAGTAGTAGTAGGAGTAGTTGCAGTAGCAGTAGGAGTATCATTAGTAAAAATAATAGTAGTTGTAGTTGTAGCATGAGTAGTAGTAATAGTAGCAGTAGGAGTAGAGTATATAATAATGATAGTAATAGTAGAAGAGTAGCACCAATAGTAGTAGTAGCGACAGTGGTTGTGGTAGTAGTAGCAGTAGTAGTCATAGGAGCAGCAGCAGCAACAACAGTAGTAGTGGTACTAGTAGTAGTCATAGAACTAGTAGTAGTTGTAATATTACTTGTAGCATTGGTAGTAGTAATAGTAGCTAAAGTAGTAGCAGTAGTCGTAGAAGTCGGAGAAGTAGTAGTAGTTACAGTAGCCATAGTGGTAGCAGCCACAGCAGCAACAGTAGTAGTAGTAGTTGTAGTGGTGGTTATAGTAGTAGTAGTAGTAGTAAAAGTAGTAGTAGGAGAAACTGTAGTAGTCATAGTATTGTTGGTAGTAGAAGTAGTAGTAGCAGGAGTAGAAGTTGTAGTTGTAATAGTAGCTATAGCAGCATGGGCAGTTGTAGTTGTAGTAGTTATAGTTGCAATAGTAGCAATAGTAGTAGTTGTTGTAGCCGTAGCGGTAATAGTAGTTGTAGCTGTAGTAGCAGCAGTAGAAATAGTAGTAGTAGTTTTAGAACTCGGGGTAGTAGTAGTTTTTGTAGCAGCAATAGTAGTAGAAGTAGTTGCAGCAGTAGTAGTAGTTGTCGTAGTAGCGGCAACAGAAGAAGTAGGAGAAGTAGTAGTAGTTGCTTTAGTAGTAGAAGTACTAGTAGTAATAGTAGTAGTGGTAGTAATAGCAGCAAAAGCAATAGTAGTAACAATAGTAGAAATAGTAGGAGAAGTAGTAGTAGTAGCAATAGATGTAGTGGCATCATTAGCAGTAGTAGCAGCATTAGTATTAGTAGTGGCAGTAGTAGTGGTAGTACAACAATAGTAGCAATGGTTGCAATAGTAGTAGTAGTTACAATAGTAGTAGTATCAACAGCTACTTCAATAGTAGCAGCAGTAGTAGTAGCAATAGTAGTAGTAGTAGCACTAGCAGTAGCAGTAATAGTAGCAGAAGTAGTTGTAGTAGTACTAGTAGTAGTTGTAGTAGAAGCAGTAGCAGTAGCAGTAGTAGCTTTAGTAGCAGCAACAACAACAGCAGTAGAAGTAGTAGCTGCTGTAGTAGTAATAGTAGCATATGTAGTAGAAGTACAACTTGTAGTAGTTCTAGTAGAAGCATTAGTAGCAACAGCAGCAAGAATGATACTAGTAGAAGTAGTAGCAGAAGTAGAAGTAGTATTAGTAGCAGTAGTAGTAGCAATAGCAGTACTTGTAGCAGTAAGAGTTACAACAACAGTAGTGGTGGTTGGAGAACTAGTAGTTATTGTTGTTGTTGTTATTATTGTTGTTGTTATTGTAGTAGTAGTAGTAGTAGAAGTAGTAGTCATAGTATTAATAGTAGCAACAATTATTGTAGTAGTAATAGTAGTAGGAACAACTACATAAGTATTAGCGTAGGAGTAGTCAAAGTAGTGGTAGTGGCAGCAATAGTAGTACTAGTAATTGTACTAGTAGTAATAGTTGAAGCAGCAAAAACAATAGTAGTTGCTATTATAATTGTATTAGCAATAGCCCTAGTAGAAGTAGGTGTAGTAGTAATAGTGGTGGTAGTAGTAGTAGTAGTATTACTTGCTACAGCAGTAGTAGTTGTAGCAATAGTAGTAGCAATAATAGTAGCAGTGATGGTAGTATTTGAAGTTATAGTAGAGGTAGTTATAGTAGTTGAAGTTGTAATAGAAGCAGCAATAGTAGCAGAAGTAGTAGTAGAAGTAGTAGTAGCAGTAGTATCAGTAGTCGTAATAATAATAGTCACAGTAGTAGTTGAAGTCGTAGTAGTACCAGTAGAAATAGTTGCACTTACAGAAGTAGAAGTAGAAGTTGTGAGTAGTAGTTGTAGGATTAGAAGTCGTAGGAGAAATAATAATAGTATTAGCAACACAAGTAGTAGTTGTAGCAAAAGCAGTATTAGTGGTAGCTGTAATTGTAGTAGTGGTAGTAGTAGTTGCAGTAGTATTAGTAGTTGTAGCAATAGCAATAATAGTTGCAGCTGTGTTAGTAGCTATAGTAGTAGCAGTGGTAGTAGTAGGAGAAGTAGTAGCAGAAGTAGTAGCTGTAGTTGAGGTCGTAGCAATTGTAGTTGTAGTAGAAGTAGCAGTTGTAGCACAAGTTGAAGTAGTTGTAGTTGTAGCAGTAGTCACAGTAATAGTTGTAGCAGCAGTAGCAGTAGTAGCACTAGGAAAATTTGTCATTGTAGTAGTTGTAGCAGTTATAGCATCCGTAGTAGTACTAGGAGTTGTAGCAGAAGTCATAGTGCTAGCAATAGTAGTAGAAGTAGCAGCAGCAGCAGAAGTACGGGTAGTAGTTGGAGAAGTAGCAGAAGTAGTAGTAATAGTTGTAGTTGTAGCAGTAGTAGCAACAACAACAGTAATAGTGGTAGATGTAGTTGTAGTAGCTGTCGTAGTTGCAGGATCAGTAGTAGCAGATGGAGTAGTAGACGTAGAAGGAGCAGGAGTTATTGTGGTTGTGGCAGTAGTAGTCGTAGTAGTAGGAGCTATAGTAGTTATTGCCATAGTAGCAGTAACAATGGGAGTTCTAGTATCAACAGTAGAAGTAGTTGGAGCGGCATTAGAAGTAGATGTAGTAGCAACAGTCATAGAATTTGCAAAAGCAGTAGTGACACTAGTAGTTGAAGTAGTAGTAGTAGAAGTAGATATAGCAGATATTGTTGGAGTAGCAATTGCAGTAGCAGTAGTTGAAGGAGTAGTAGTAGTAATAGCAGAAGTACTAGTAATACTAGTTGTCATAGCGATAGTGGTAATAGTCACAACAGTTATAGTAGTAGGAGCAGTAGTCATAGTAGTAGTAGTAGTCACAGTAGTAATAGTCGCAACAATTATTGTAGTAGTAGTAGTAGGAAGAACTACATAAGTATTAGCATAGTAGTAGTCAAAGTAGTAGTAGTGACAGTAGTAGTAGTAGTAATTGTAGTAGTAGTAATAGTGGCAGCAGTAGCAACAGTAGTAGTTGCTATTGTAGTTGTATTAGCAGTAGCACTAATAGTAGTTGGTGTAGTAGTAGTAGTAATATTACTTGCAACAACAGTAGTAATTGTAGCAATAGTAGTAGCAATAACAGTAGCAGTGATTGTAGTATTAGAAGTCGTAGTAGAAGTAGTTATAGTAGTTGAAGTTGTAGTAGAAGCATCAATAGTAGCAGAAGTAGCAGTAGAAGTAGTAGTAGCAGTAGTATCTGTAGTCGTAATAATAAGAGTCACAGTAGTAGTTGAAGCGGTAGTAGCACCAGTAGAAATAGTTGCACTTACAGTAGTAGTAATAGAAGTTGTGAGTAGTAGTAGTAGGATTAGAAGTTGTAGTAGAAATAATAATAGTATTAGCAGCACAAGTAGTAGTTGTAGCAAAAGCAGTATTAGTGGTAGTTGTAATTGTAGTAGTGGTAGTAGTAGTTGTAGCAATAGCATTAATAGTTGCAGCCGTGTTAGTAGCTATAGTAGTAGCAGTGGTAGTAGTAGGAGAAGTAGTAGCAAAAGTAGTAGCTGTAGTTGAAGTCGTAGCAGTTGTAGTTGTAGTAGAAGTAGCAGTTGTAGTTGTAGCAGTAGTCACAGTAATAGTTGTAGCAGCAGTAGCAGTAGTAGCACTAGAAAAATTGTCATTGTATTAGTTGTAGTAGTTGTAGTATCTATAGTAGTAGTGGGAGTTGTAGCAGAAGTCATAGTGCTAGCAATAGTAGTAGAAGTAGCAGCAGCAGCAGAAGTACGAGTAGTAGTAGTAATAGTTGTAGTTGTAGCAGTAGTATTAACAATAGCAGTAGTAGTGGTAGACGTAGTTGTAGTAGCTGTCGTAATTGGAGAAACAGTAGTAGCAGATGGGCTAGTAGAAGTAGAAGCAGCAGGAGTTGTTGTGGTTTTGGCAGTAGTAGTCATAGTAGTAGGAGTTGTAGTAGTTATTGTCATAGTAGCAGTAGCAGTGGGAGTTCTAGTATCAGTAGTCGACGTAGTTTGAGTGGCATTAGAAATAGTTGTAGTAGCAATAGTCATAGAAGTTGCAAAAGCAGTAGTGACACTAGTAGTCGAAGTAGTAGTAGTAGGAGCTGTAGCAGATATTGTCGGAGTAGCAATTACAGTTGAAGTAGTAGTAGTAGTACTAGCAGGAGTGGTAGTAGTACTAGTTGTCATAGCGATAGCGGTAATAGTCACAGCAGTTATAGTAGTAGGAGCAGTAGTCATAGTAGTAGTAGTAGTCATTGTTGTAATAGTAGCAACAATTATTGTTGTAGTAGTAGTAGCAGAAAGAACTACATATGTATTAGCGTAGTAGTACTCAAAGTAGTAGTAGTGGCAGTAGTAGTAGTAGTAGTAATTGTGGCAACAGCAGCAACAGTAGTAGTTGCTATTTTAGTTGTATTAGGAGTAGCACTAGTAGTAGTAGGTGTAGTAGTAGCAGTAGTATTACTTGCTACAATAGTAGTAGTTGTAGCAATAGTAGTGGCAATAACAATAACAGTGATGGTAGTATTAGAAGTAGCTATAGTAGTTGAAGTTGTAGTAGAAGCAGCAATAGTAACAGAAGTAGCAGTAGAAGTAGTAGTAGCAGTAGTATCAATAGTCATAATAATAATACTAACAATAGTAGTTGAAGCCGTAGTAGTACCAGTAGAAATAGTGGCACTTACAGAAGTAGTAGTAGAAGTTGTGAGTAGTAGTAGTAGGATTAGAAGTCATAATAGAAATAATAATAGTATTAGCAGCACAAGTAGTAGTTGTAGCAAAAGGAGTATTAGTGGTAGTTATAATTGTAGTAGTGGTAGTAGTAGTTGGAGTAGTATCAGTAGTTGTAGCAATAGCAGTAATAGTTGCAGCAGTGTTAGTAGCTATAGTAGTAGCAGTGGTAGTAGTAGGAGAAATAGTAGCAGAAGTAGTAGTTGTAGTTGAAGTCATAGCAGTTGTAGTTGTAGTAGAAGTAGCAGCTGTAGCACAAGTTGCAGTAGTTATAGTTGTAGCAGTAGTCACAGTAATTGTTGTAGTAGCAGTAGCAGTAGTAACACTAGCAGAAGTTGTCATTGTAGTAGTGGTAGCAATCGTAGCATCCGTAGCAATAGTAGGAGTTGTAGCAGAAGTCATAGTGCTAGCAATAGTAGTAGAAGTAGCAGCAGTAGCAGAAGTACAGGTAGTAGTTGGAGAAGTAGCAGTCGTAGTAGTAACAGTTGTAGTTGTAATAGTAGTAGTAACTACAGCAGTAGTAGTGGTAGATGTAGTTGTAGTAGCAGTCATAGTTATGGCATCAGTAGTAGCAGATGGGGTAATAGAAGTAGAAGGAGCGGGGGTTGTTGTGGTTGTGGTAGTAGTAGTCATAGTAGTAGGAGCTGTAGTAGTTATTGTCATAGTAGCAGTAGCAATGGGAGTTCTAGTATCAACAGTAGAAGTTGTTGGAGTGGCAATAGAAATAGTTGTAGTAGCAATAGTCATAGAAGTTGCAGAAGCAGTAGTGACACTAGTAGACGAAGTAGTAATAGTAGTAGGAGCTATAGCAGATATTGTCAGTGTAGCAATTGCAATAGTAGTAGTTGAAGTAGTAGTAGTAGTACTAGCAGGAGTGGTAGTAGTACTAGTTGTCATAGCGATAGCGGTAAGTCACAGCAGTTATAGTAGTAGGAGCAGTAGTCATAGAAGTAGTAGTAGACATTGTAATAATAGTAGCAACAATTATTTTTGTAGTAGTAGTAGCAGGAAGAACTACATAAGTATTAGCGTAGCAGTTGTCAAAGTAGTAGTAGTGGTAGTAGTTGTAGTAGTAGTAGTAATTGTAGTAGTAGTAATAGTGGCAACAACAACAACAGTAGTAGTTGCTATTACAATTGTATTAGCAGTAGCACTAATAGTAGTAGGTGTAGTATTAGCAGTAGTATTACTGGCTACAGCAGTAGTAGTTGCAGCAATAGTAGTGCAATAACAGTAGTAGTGATGGTGGTATTAGAAGGCGTAGTAGATGTAGTTATAGTAGTTGAAGTTGTAGTAGAAGCAGCAATAGTAGCAGAAATAGTAGTAGAAGTAGTAGTAGCAGTAGTATCAATAGTCGTAATAATAAGTCACAGTAGTAGTTGAAGTCGTAGTAGTACCAGTAGAAAGACTTGTACTTACAGAAGTAGTAGTAGAAGTTGTGTGTAGTACTAGTAGGATTAGAATTCGTAGTAGAAATAATAATAGTATGAGCAGCACAAGTATTAGTGGTAGTTGTAATTATAGTAGTGGTAGTATCAGTAGTTATAGCAATAGCAGTAATAGTTGCAGCAATGTTAGTAGCTATAGTAGTTCCAGTGGTAGTAGAAGGAGAAGGTGTAGCTGAAGTAGTAGCTGTAGTTGAAGTCATAGCAGTTGTAGTTGTAGCACAAGTTGTAGTAGTTGTAGTTATAGCAGTTGTCGCAGTAATAGTTGTAGCAGCAGTAGTAGTAGTAACCCTAGCAGAAGTTGTCATTGTAGTAGTTGTAGCAGTCGTAGCATCCGTAGTAGTAGTAGGGGTTGTAGCAGAAGTCATAGTGCTAGCAATAGTAGTAGAAGTAGCAGCAGCAGCAGAAGTAGGGGAAGTAGTTGGAGAAGTAGCAGTAGTAGTAGTAATAGTTGTAGTTGTATTAGTAGTAGTAACAACTGTAGTAGTAGTGGTAGATATAGTTATAGTAGCTATCGTATTTGGGGCATCAGTAGTAGCAGATGGGGTAAGAGAAGTAGAAGGAGCAGGAATTGTTGTGGTTGTGGCAATAGTGGTCATAGTAGTAGGAGCTGTAGTAGTTATTGTCATAGTAGCCGTAGCAATGGGAGTTCTATTATCAGCAGTCGAAGTAGTTGGAGCGGCATTAGAAGTAGTTGTAGTTGCAACAGTCATAGAAGTTGCAGAAGCAGTAGTGACACTAGTAGTCAGAGTAGTAGTAGTAGTAGTAGGAGCTATAGAAGATGTTGTCGGAGTAGCAATTGCAGTAGCAGTAGTTGTTGTAGTAGTAGTAGTACTAGCAGGAGTACTAGTAGTACTTGTTGTCATAGCGATAGCAGTAATAGTCATAGCAGTTATAGTAGTAGGGGCAGTAGTCATAGTAGTAGTAGTAGTAGTAGTAGTAGTAGTAGTAGTAGTCGTAGTAGTCGTAGTAGTAGTAGTATTATTAGAGTAGTAGTAGCAATACCAGAAGTAGCAGTAGTAGTAGTTGTAGTAGTAATAGTAATAGTAGTAGCACTAGTACTAGTAGTTGCAATAGTAGTAGTAGGAGTTGTAGTAGTTGTTGTAATCATAATAGTAGGAGAAGTAGCAGGAGTGAGTAGTAGTAGCAATACCAGAAGTAGCAGTAGTAGTAGTTGTAGTAGTAATAGTAATAGTGGTAGCACTAGTACTAGTAGTTGCAATAGTAGTAGTAGGAGCTGTAGTAGTTGTTGTACTCATAATAGTAGGAGAAGTAGCATGGGTAGTAGTAGCAGGAGTAGTAGGCATAGTTGTTGTAGTAATAGTTGTATGAGTAGTAGTGGTAGTTGTAGGTGTAGTATTAGGAGTAGCAATAGGAGTACTAACAGAGGGCGCAGTAGTAGAAGTCAAAGTAGTAGTATTAGTAGCAGTAGTAGTTGTGGTAGTAGTAATAGATAGGATTGAAGTTGTAGTAGTAGAAATAGCCGTAGTAGTTGCAAAAGTAATTGTCTTTGTAAAAGTAGTAGTAGTAGTAGTAGTAGTAGTAGTAGTACTGGGAGGAGGAGGAGGAGGAGGAGAAGTTGTACTAGGAGGAGTAGTAGGAGGATTAGTAGTAGTAGGAGTAGCAGCAGCTACAACAGTAGTAGTTATAGTCGTAGTACTAGCAATAGTAGCAATTGTGTTGTAGCAGTTGCAGTAGTAGTAGCAGCAGCAGTAGTAATAATAGTAGTTATAGTAGTAGTAGTAGATGCAGTAGTAGTAGTTGTTGTTGTTATAGTCATAGCAACAGCAATAGTAGTAGTACTAGTAGTAGTAGTTGTTTTTCTTGTTGTTGTTGTAGTAGTAGTTATTGTCGAAGTAGCACCATCAGTAGTAGTACTAGTACAACTGCTATTCCTACTATGGCTTCTACTACTAGTACCACTACTACTACAACGACTATTATTTCCACTACAACAACAACTACTACTACTATTACTACTACTCCTACTACCATAGTAGACAGTACTACTACTGCTAATACTTCAATAACTATCACTATTACAATTGCGACTTCTACTGTTACTACTATTTTTATTGCATCTACTGTACGACTAGAACTACTATTACTACTACAACTATTGCTACTAGTGCTACTATTGCAACTACAAGTACTACTACTTCGACTATAACTACTACTATATTACAACTGCTACAACTTTAACTACGACTTTTATTACTATTACTAAAACTATTTCTACTGCTACAACTACTATTGCTACTACTCTATTACTACCACTAACCCTACTACTATTGCCACTACTCCCACTACTATTACTACTGCTACCCCTACTAGTACTACAACTACTACTACTCTACTACTACTACTTGTACTATTGTGACTACTAGTACACCTATTACTACTACTACTATTACTATTACAACAACAATAACTACTACTACAACTACTACTATTACTACTACTATGACAACTAGAATTAGTACAACTACGACTACTAGTACACCTACTACTAATGCTACTACTACTACAGCTGCCACTAATACCACTACTATGACTATTGCTACTCCTATTATTACTAGTACTACTGCTGCTGCTGCTACTGAAACTACAACTGAAACTTCTATGATTACAACTACTACTATTGCTCGTACTACTACTACTACTACTGCTGCAATTAGAACAACAACAACAATTGCAACTGCTGCTTCTGTTGCTACTACTGCTATTGCTACTAATACTACAGCTAGTACTACTGCTGCTACTGCTACCAATACTACTACTATAACTAACTACTATTACTGTTTCTACTACTACTCCTACTACTTTTTCGACTAGTACTACTACTGCCACTACTAGGACTATAGTACTACTACTACAACTACTGCTACTACCACTACTACTCCTACAACCACTCCTAATACTACTGCAACTGCTACTCCTCCTACTCCTACAACTACTACTGAAGCTGCTACTATTCCAACTACTACTATTTCCACCACATCTCCTACTATAGTTACTAATCCTACTACCACCACAACAAAAACTACTACTAGAGCTACTACTGCTGCTACTGCTACTACAATTACTTTTACAACTAATATTGCCACTACTATTGTAGATGCTACTACTAATATTACTACCACTACTCCTACTACAACTGCTACTCCTGCTACTACTACTATAACTACTACTACCACTACTGCTGCTACTACTACAACTCTGACTACAACTACTACTACAACTACTAGTACTATTGTTGCCTCTACTACTACTGCTACTACTACTATTGCTGCTACTACTATTACTATTTCTACCACTGCAACAACAACTACAACTGCTGCTGCTACTACTTCTACTATCGCTTCTTCTACTGCTACTATTGCTACAACAAGCTACTACTGCTACTCTCGCTACTACTCCTTCTACCACTTTTGCTACTACTACTATTACTACTACTACTACTACTACTGCCACTCACACTACTACTACTACTGGTACTGCTTTGACTACTGCTATGGCTACTACTACTACTACGACGACGACGACTTCTACTCCTACTACTATTAGTATTACTACTTCGATGACAACTACTGCCATTACTACTGCTGATGCTGCTGCTAGTAATGCTACTATTTTTACTCCTGCTACTCCTACAACTAATGCTGCTGCTACTATCACTCCTACTACTACAACAACTACTACTATCGCTAGTATTTCTTGCTAGAACTGCTATGGATATTACTAGTACTGGTACTATTGTAACTACTACTGCTACTATTGCTACTATGCCTTCTAACACTACTGTTGTTGCTACTACTACTACTACAGCTATAGCTACTGCTGCTAGTACACATACTACTACTGCTACGACTACTACTACTCGTGATACCCCTAATGCTACTAGTACTAGTACTACTACAAAAACTATTGCCATAACTACTACTGCTGTGGCTTTTAGTACTCCTACTATTTTTGCTCCTGCACTGCTACGACTGGTACTACTACTGCTATGATTGTAGCTTCTACTACTACTACTACTTTTGCTACTATTGACTGCTACTGCTACTACTATTGTTCCTACTACTACTATTGCTACTATTGCTACTACTACTACTATTGCTACTGCTACTGCTACTAGTGCTGCTACTGCCACTTTTGATATTTCTACTACTGCTACAGGTACTGGAGCAACTACTGTTGCTCTTAATACTGCTATGGTTACTACTAGTGTGGCTACTACTACTAGAACTACTGCTACTAATGCTACTACTAATACTGCTATTGCTAAAACTACTACAACAACTAATGCTACTGCAACTCGTATAATTGCAACTGCTACTCCTTCTACTACTACTGCTACTATAGCGAATTGCTATAATTGCAACAGCTATGACTCCTATTGCTTCTAGTCCCACCACTGCTACTACTACTGCTAGTGCAACTACTACTTCTATTGTACTTACTACAAAAACTACTTCTTGTACTAGTACTAGTACTACTACTATTGCTACTACCACTACTGCTATTACTACTGCTACCACTACTACTGCAATTGCTACTAATACTATAATAGCATCTAGAAGTAAAGCTACTAAGATATCTACTATAACTATTGCTGCGACTAGTAGTAGCAGTTGTTGTGTAGTAATAATAGTAGTAGTAGGAGGAGGAGGAGGAGGAGTAGTAGCAGTAATTGTAGAGTAGTAGGAGTAGTAGTAGGAGTAGTAGTGGTAGAAGTAATAGTAGTTGTAGTTGTAGTAGATGTAGTAGCAGAGGTAGAGTAGTAGGAGTTGTCGTAGTAGTAGAATTATAGTAGCAATAGATGCCATAGTAGTATTAGTAGTATTCTCCGTAGCAAAAATAGTAGTAGCCGAGGCAGTATTAGTAGTAGTGGTAGTAGTAATAGTAGTACTTGTACTAGTAGTAGTGATAGTAGTAATAGTTGTTGTTGTAGCAATAGTAGTCATTATTATTGTTGTTGCTGATGTCGTGGTTGTAGAAGTAGTAGTGCTAGTATTAGTAGTAGTTGTTGTTGTAATAGTAATTTTCGTAGTAGTAGTACTAGAAGAAGAAGAAGTAGTAGTAGTAGTAGTAGAAGCAGAAGTAGCAATAGTAATAGTGGTTGTAGTAATTGTAGTAATAGTAGTAGCAGCGGTTGCAGTAATAGCAGTCGGAGTTATAGTAGTAGTTGTAGTAATAGCTATAGTAGTAGTAGCAATTGTAGTAGTAGTAGTCAAAATAGTGGTAGTAGTAGCAGGAGCAATAGAAGTAGTAGCAATAGTGGTAGCAATAGTAGTAGTTGTTGTTGTTGTAGCAGTTGAAATATTACTAGTAGCAGTAGCAATATGAGTAGTAGAAGTCGTGGTAGCAATACTAATAACAGTAGTAGTTGTAGTATTAGTGATAGTAGTGGAAGTAGTTGGAGTAGTAGTAGTAGGAGTAGTAGAAGGAGGAGTAGTAGGAGGAGGAGGATGAGGAGTAGTAGTTGTAATACTAGTGGTTGTAATAGTAGTAGTACTAGTAGTAGTTGTAGTAGTAGTAGTTGTAGTAGTTGGAATAGCAGCAGTTATGGTATTAGTAGTAATACTAGTAGTTGTAGGAGTTTTTGTAGTAGTAATAGTAATAGTAGTATGGGTTGTAGTAGTAGTAGCAATAATAGTAGTAGTCGAAGTAGAAGTATTAGGAGTATTAGTAGTAGTAGTAATAGTAGTTGAAGTTGTAGTAGTTATAGTATTAGTGGTAGAAATAGTTGTTGTAGTAGTAGTAGTAGTAGTCGTATTGGTGGTACTAGTGATAGTAGTAGTAGTCATAGCCATAGCAACAGCAGTAGTAGTAGTAGGAGTAATAGTAGCAGGACAAGTTGGTGTAGTTTTTGTTGTAGTAGTAGAAGCAGCGATAGAGGCAACAGTAGTGATAGTTGTAGTAGTAGCAGAAGAAGTAGTAGTAGTATTAGTAGTAGTAGCAATAGTAATAGCAGTTGTAGTAGCAAAAAAAAGTAGTAGTGGTATTAGTAGTAGTAGCTGTTGTACTAGCAACAGTAGTAGTAGGAGTAGTATTAGAAGTTGTAGTAGCTATACCAGTAGTTGCAGTAGTAGTAGTGGGAGTAGTAGTAGTAGTGGTAGTAGAAGTAGTAGCAGTAGCAGCATTTGTTGCAGTAGTACTAGCAGCATCAGTAGTAGTAGAAGTAGTAGTGGTATTAGTAACAGTAATAGTTGCAGTACTAGTAGTAGCAGTAGGAGGAGAAAGAGTAGTAGTAGTTGAAGTTGTAGCACTAGTAGTAGTTGTAGTAGTGGTGGTAATAGTAATCATAGTAGTAGTAGGGGTTGTAGTAGTAGTGATCATATTAGTAGTAGTAGCTGTAGTAGTAGTAGTAGTAGCAGTAGTAGTAGTGGTAGTTATTATCGTTGTTATTGTTGTTGTAGTAGTAGTAGTACTAGTAGTAGTGGTAGCACTGGAAGCTGTAGTAGTAGTAGGTGTAGTAGTCACAAAAGTACTCGTTGCTGTAGTAGTACTAGTAGTTGTCCTTGTGGAAGTAGTAGCAGTGGTAGTTGTTGTAATAGTCATAGTAGTAATAGTAGCTGAAATAGTAGGGGTAGTTGTTGTTGTAGTAGTAGGAGTAGTAGTAGTAGTAATAATAGTAGTAGGAGCACCAGCAGTGGTAGTAGTAGTAGTAGGAGGAGGAGGAGAAGGAGTAGTACCAGTTGTAGTAATAACAGCAAGTAGTAGTTGTTGCTATAGTGGTAGTAGTAGTACTAGTAGTAGTAACAGCAGCGGCAGCAGGAGTAGTAGTTGTTGTTGTAATAGTTGTATTAGTAGTACTAGTAGTAGAAGAAGTAGAGTAGTAGTAGGATTAGAAGTAGTAGTAGCATTAGTAGTTGTAGTAAGAGAATTTTTAATAATTGTGGTTGTAGTAGTAGTAATAGTCATAGTTGTAGGAGTAGTAATAGTAGTAGTAGGAGTAGTAGTAGTCGTAGGAGTAGCAGTAGTTGCTGTAGGAGTAGTTATATTGGAAGTAGCAGTAGTAGTTGTGGTAGTACTTTTTGTTGTACTAATAGTAGTAGTGGTAGTCATAGTAGCAGTTGTTGTGATTGTAGCAGTAGTAGTAATAGTGTTTGTTATTGTAGTAGTTGTAGTAGTAGTAGTTGTAGTAGTTGTTGTTGTTGTTGTACTAGTAGTACTAGTTGCAATAGTTATAGTTTTACTCGTACGAGTAATCGTAGCACTAGTAGTAGTAGTAGTTGCTGTAATAGAAGAAGTAGTAGTAGTAGTAATAATAATAGTAGAAGTAGTAGTAGTAGTAGTAGTATTAGTAGTTTTAATAGTAGTTGTTGGAGTAGTAGTAATACCAATAGTTGTTGTTGTAGTTATAGTATTGCTGCAGTTGCAGTAGTAGTAGTAGTCGTGGTGGTAGTAGCAACAGTACTTGAAGTAGTAGTGGTATTTGTAGTAGCGATGCTAGTTGGTAGTAGTAGTAGTTTTTGTTGTTGTTATTGCTGTTGTTATTGTTGTATTAGAAGTCATTGTAGTACTAGTAGTCGGAGTGGTAATTGTATTAGTAGTATTAGTACTAGTAGCTATAGTAGTAGTTATAGAAGTAGTAGTAGTAGTAGTAGTAGTAGACGTAGAAGTAGTAATAGTCATTGTAGTAGCAGTAGCAATAATAGTTGTAGTAGTAGTTGGAATAATAGTAGTTGTAATGGTAGTAGTAGTTGTTTTAGTTGTAGTAGCAGTTGTAGTAGTAGTAGTAGCAGTAGCAATCATACTAGTAGTTATAGTAGTTTTTTTTGCTACTACTACTACTCCTACCCCTATTACTACTGCTACTACTACTAGTACAACAACAACAACTACTACTACTTCTACTATTGTACTAGCACTACTACCACTACTAGTACTACTAATACTACTGCTACTACTACAACAACAACAACAACGACTATTACTACTAGTACTACTACTGCTACTATTTCTATTAGTACTACTACAACTGCTACTACTCATAGTACTACTACTCCTCCTGCTACTCCTCCTATTACTACTACTACTTCAACAAATACTAATATTGCAGCAGCTACTACTGCTACTACTAGTACTAGTACTACTAGTATAATTACTACTATGATAACTACTTCTACTATCGCTGCTATTAATACTACCACTAATACAACTACTTCTCTTGCTAGTATAATTATATTGATAACTACTACTACTACAACAACAACAACAACAACTACTACTACTACTACTATAACTATTAGTACGATTACTACTACTACAACTACTGCCATAATTGCTACTACAACTACAACAATAACTACTACTATTACAACTACGATTGCTCCTACTACTACTACAACTACTATTGCTACTACTGCTATAATGACTACTACTACTTCTTCTTCTATAAGTAAAACTATAGCTACTACTACTACTACTAACACAACTACCACTCCGACTACTAGTATTACAACTACTACTTCCACTGCTAGTAGTGGCAGTAGTAGAATTAGTAGAAGCAGCAGTAGTGGTGGTGGTGGTAGTAGTAGTAGTATCTGTAATAGTAGTAGTAATGGTAGTAAAAGGAGTTGAATTTGTAGTAGTAGTTGTTGTTGTTCTTGTTGTAGCAGCAGTAGTAGTAGGAGTACTAGTAGTCATAGTTGTAGCAGTAGCAGAAGTAGTACTTGTAATAGTATTAGTAGTAGTAGCAATGGTAGCAGCAGTAGTAATTGTCATAGAAATTGTTTTAGTAGTTGAAGCAGTAGTAAGTTGAGTAGTGTTACTAGTAGTAGTAGTATTTGTTGTAGCAATAGTAGTAGTAGTACTAGTTGCATTAGTTGTATTGTACTAGTACAAGTAGTCATAGCACTAGTAGTAGTAGTTGTCGTAGTAGAAGTAGTAGTAGTTGTAGTAAGAATAGTAGAAGTAGTAGTAGTAGTATTATTAGTTTTAATAGATGTAGTTGTTGGAGTAGTAGTTGTACTAGTTGTAGTTGTTGTAATTGTAGTATTGCAGCAGTTGCAGTAGTAGTGGTGGTGGTGGTGGTGGTAGTAACAATAGTACTTGAAGTAGTAGTAGTTACTGTAGTAGTGATAGTAGTTGGTAGTAGTAGTAGTTTTTGTTGTTGTTATTGTTGTTCTTGTAGTAGTTGTAGTAGTCATTGTAGTACTAATAGTCAGAGTGGTAGTTGTTGTTATTGTTGTAGTAGTAGTAGTAGCTATAGTAGTAGTAGCAGTAGTAGTAGAAGTAGTAGTAGTAGTAGTCATTGTAGTAGCAGTAGCAATAGTAGTTATAGTAGCAGTAGGAGCAATAATAGTTGTAATAGTAGTAGTTGTTATTATAGTTATAGTAGTAGTAGCAATAGCAATCGTACTAGTAGCTATAATAGTTGGTATCATTGTTGTTGTTGTTGCAGTAGCAGTAGTTATCAATATAATTATACTAGCAAGAGAAGTAGTTGATTTAGTGGTAGTAGTAATTACAAATGTAGTAGAAGAAGTAGTTATCATACTAGTAGTAATACTAGTAGTACTACTAGTAGTAGTAGCTGCAGCAACTGTTGTAGTATTCGTATTTGTTGAAGTAGTAGTAGTAGTAAGAGCAGCAACAACAGTAATAGTAGTACTATGAGTAGTAGCAGTTGTAGTAGTACCAGTAGCAACAGTAGCAGTAATAGTACTAGTAGTAGTTGGAGTTCTAGTAGTAGTAGTTGTTGTTGTTGTAGTAGTAGCAGTAGTATTAGAGTATTAGTAGTAGTAGTAGTAGTAGTAGCAGTGGTAGTAATAGCAGTAATAGTTGTAGTAGTGGTAGTAATAGGGGTAGGAGTAGTAGTAGTAGTAGCAACAGTTATACTACTCATAGTAGAAGCAGTAGTCGCAATAGCAGCAGTAGTAGTATTAGTAATAGTAGTAGTAGTAGTAGTAGTAGTGCTAGTACTATAGTAGTAGCAGCAGTGGTAGTAATAGTAGTACTAGTTGTAGTAGCGATAGTAATAGGGGTAGGAGGAGGAGTAGTAGTAGTAACAGTTATACTACTCATAGTAGAAGCAGTAGTCGCAATAGCAATATTAGTAGTAGCAGTAGTAGCAGTAGTAGTAGTAGCAAAAGTAGTAGTGGTAGTAGTAGCAGCAATAGTAGACGAGTAGTAACTGCGGAAGTTGTTGTAGTATTAGTATTATTAGTAGTAGTTGTTGTATTAGTAGTAGTCATAGGTGTAGTACTAGCAGGAGTAGTCGTAGTGTTAATAGTAGTAGTTTTAGTAGAAGTAGTAGTCATCCTGATTGTACTAGTAGTAGTACGAGTAATAGTAATAGAAGTGGTACTAAAAGTTATAGTAGTAGCCATAGTAGTAGTAGGAGGAGGAGTAGTAGCAATAGCCGTAGCAGCAGCAGTAGTAGTAGCAGGACTAGTATAAGCAGTTCTAGTAGCAATAGTTGAAGAGGTAGTAGCAATAGTAGTTATAGAAGTAATAGTAGTAATAGAAGGAGTAATAGTAGTAGTAGTAGAAGTAGTAGTTCTTGTAATGGTAGTTTTAGTAGTAGTAGTATTAGGCAAAGTAGTAGTAGGAATATTAGTAGGTGTAGGAGTAATAGTAGTATTACTATTAGGAGGAGTAATGGTAATATTAGTGTTAGGGGTAATAGAAGGAGAAGTTGTAGTCGTATTAGTAGTAGTAGTTATAGTAGTTGAGGTTGTAGTAGGAGTAGCACGAGGAGTAGTAGTATTAGAAGTAGCAGTAGTAGTAGAAGTAGTGGTAGTAGTTATAGTAGTAGTAGTTGTTGTAGGTGGAGTAGTAGTAGGAGTATGTGTAGTAGAAATAGTAGTAGGAGTTGAAGTAGAAGTAGCCATAGTGACAGTGGTAGTACAAGTATGAGTAGTAGTAGTAATAGTTAAGATAGTAGTAATCATAGTTGTTGTTGTTGTTGTTGTTGTTGTTGTTGTAGTAGTAGTAGTACTAGTATTAGGAGTAGTAGTAGAAGTAGTAGGAGTAGTTGTAGTAGAAGTAGTAGAAGTAGTGCTAGTAGTAGTAGTTGTAGTAGTTGTCATGGTAGTAGTAGTTGCAGCAGCATCCGTAGCGGTAGTTCTAGTAATAGCATAGCTATAGTAGTTGTAACAGTGCTATTAGTGATAGTCATAGTAGTTGTTGTAGTACTGGTGGTAGTAGTAGTAGAAGTTGCAGTAGTAGCATTAGTTGTAGTAGCATTCGTAGTAGTATTAGTAGCAGTAGTAGTAGTGGTAGTAGTAGTAGAAGAAGTAGCAAAAGTAGTTGTAATATTAGAAGAAGTAGTAATAGTTGTTGCTATTGTAGTAGGAGCAGCAACCATATTGGCAGTATTAGTAGTAGTAATAGTACTAGTAGCTGTAGTAGTAGTAGTACGAGAGGCTGTAATTGTTGTAGTGGAAGAAGAAGTAGTAGTAGTAGCTGTGGTAGTAGTAGTCGTAATACTAGCAACAGTAATAGTAGTAGTTGCAGCAGCAGTAGTAGTAGCAGTAGTAGTAGGTTTTGTAGTTGTAGGAGTAGTAGTAGTAGTAGAAATAGCAGTAGAGTAGCGATTGAAGTAATAGTTATAGTTGCAATTGTATTTGTTGTACTAGCAGTAGTAATATTAGTTTTAGTAGTAGTAGTTGGAGTAGTAGCGGCAGTAGCAACAACAAAAGTATTAGTAATAGTTGTAGTAGTAGTAGTAATAGCAGCAAAAGTAGTCATTATAGTAGAAGCAATAGTAGTAGGAGGAGGGTTAGGACTTGTTGTAGTAGTACAAGCAGCATTAGTAGTAAGAATAGTATCAGTAGCAATAGTAGGAGTAGTTGCAATAGTAGTAGGAGTACTAGGACACTTAATAGAAATAGTAGTAGCCGTAGAAGTAATAGCAGCAGTAGTAGTCGTAATAGTGGCAATAGCAGTAGTAGTAGGAGGAGTGTTTAGACTTGTAGTAGTAATACGAGTTGTAGTTGTGAGAATAGTAATAGTAGCAATAGTGGTAGTAGTCGTAGTGCTCGTAGAAGTATTAGGACTAGTAATAGTAGAGGCAACCGTAGATGCGACATCAGCAGTAGCAATAGCAGCAGTTGTTGTTGTTGTTGTAGTAGAAGCAGTAGCGATAGCTATAGGAGTCGTAGTTGCAGTACTGGTAGTAGTACTAGTAGTAGTGGTATAAGTGTAATAGTAATAGTAATATTAGAAGTAAGAGTAGTAGTAGAAGTATTAATAGTAATAGTAGCAGTAATAGAAGTACTAGTAGCAGAAGTAGTAGCAGTAGTAATAGGAGTAGTAGTAGTTGCAATAGTAGTAGTAGTTTGAGTAGTAGTTGTTAGGGTAGGGGTAGCAGTAGTAGTAGGAGTGGTAGCAGCAATGTTAGTTTGAGTAGGAGCAATAGTAGCCTTAGTAGTAGTAGTAGTTGGAGTAGTGGTAGTAGAAGTAGTAGTAGGAGTAGGGGTAGGAATAGTAGTAGTAGAAGTAGTAGTAGTAATAGTAGTAGGAGTAGTAGTAGTAGATATTGTACAACTAGTAGAAGTAGTAGCAGTAGCGGTAGTGGTAGTTCTAATTGTAGTAGTAGTTGTTGTAGTGGTAATAATAGGAGTAGTAGTGGTAGTAGCAGTAGCAATAGATGTAAAAGTTGTAGTTGTAGTAGCTATTGCAGAAGTTGTAGTAATAGGAGTAGTAGGTGTAGTAGTTATAGAAGTAGTAGTAGTTGGAGTAGTTATTGTAGTAATATCATTATTAGTAGTTGTAGTTGTAATAGCATTAGTATTAGTAGTAGTTGTTGTAGTGGTAGCAGTAGTGGTAGTAGTAGTTATAGTAGCAATAGTAGAAGCAGTAGTAGTAGAATTAATATTAGCAGTTGTAGTAGGACTAGTAGTAGTATTAGTAGTAGTAATAATAGCAGTCATAGTAGTATGAGTTGGAGTATGAGTAGTAGTGGCACTAGTATTTGTAGTGTTAGGAGTAGCAGCTGTACTAGTAAGAAAAATAGTAGTAGTAGTAGTAATAGTAGTTGGAGTTGGAGTAGTAGTAGTAGTAAAAGGAGAGGTGGTGGTGGTAGTAGTAGTAGTTATAGTAGTTGTAATTGTAGTGGTAGTAATTAGGGTAGTAGTGGTAGTTGGACTAGCGATAGCCGTATGAGTAGTAGTAGTAGTTACAGAAGTAGTTGTAACAGCAGTAGTAGGTGTCGTGGTAGTAGTAGTAGTAGTTGCAAGAGGAGTAGTAGGAGAAGGTGTAGGTGGAGGAGGAGTAGTAGTAGTATTAGTAGTAGTAGTTGTTGTTGTAATAGTTGTAGTAGTAATTGTTGTTGTAGTAGTAGTAATAGTTATATAATAGTAGTAGTAGTAATAGTAGGAGCACTAGTAGTAGTCAATGTAGTAGTTCTAGTTGCAGTAGTAATAGCAGTAGGAGTAGCAAAGGTAGCAGCAATAGTATTGGTGGTGGTAGTAGTAGTAGTATTAGTAGTAGCAGTAGTAGTAGAACCATTGGTATTAGTAAGAGCAATTGTATTAGTTGTAGTAGTAGTGCTAGTAGGAGTAGTAGTAGTGGTAGTAATAGTTGCAGAAGTAGTGGCAGTAGCAGTAGGCGTTGTCATAGTAGTACATTTAGTAGGTGTAGTAGAAGTAGTAGTAGTGGTAGTTGTAGTAATAGCAGCTGTAGCAGCCGCAGCAGCAGTAGCATTTGTAGCAATAGTAGTAGTAATAGTTGCAGTAGTAGCAATTGTTGTTGTTGTTGTCATCGTGGTTGTAGTAGTTAAGGTACAAGCAACAGTTGTAGTAGTAGCAAGGGTAGCTTTAGTAGTAGTGTAGCTGCAACCGTAGTTATAATAGCAGTAGGAGCAGTTGGAGTAGTAGTAATAGTAGTTATAGTAGTTGTAGTAGCAGAAGTAGTTGTAGTTGTGGTAGTGTCAGTTGTTGTAGCAATGCGGTAGTTGTTGTAGCTGTTGTAGTAGGAGTAGTAGTAACAGTGGTAGTAGCAGCAATGTTAGTAGCAGCAGTTGTTGTTTTAGTAGTAGTAGCAGTTGAAGCAATAGTAGCAGCAGCTGCGGTAGTTGTCGTAGAAGTATCAGTTATCATAATTGTAGTAGTAGTTGTAGTAGTAGTAGTAGTAGTAGTAGTAACTGTAGTAGCAATAGTTGTAGTAGCAATAATAGTTGTAGTACGAGATGTTGAGTAGTTGTAGACATAGTAGTAGTCATAGCAGTAGTAGGAGAAGCAGTAGCAGTAGCAGTCACGGCAACAGTTATAGAAGTAGCAGTTGTAGTGGTAGTAGTAGCAATTACTGCAATAATAGCAGTATCAGTAGTAGTAGCATTTGTGGTAGTAGTAGTAGTAGAAGTATTCGTACTAGTAGTTGCAGTAGGAGAACTTCTTATAGTTGTAGTAATAGTAATAGGAGTAGTAGTAGTAGTAGCAGAATGCACAGTAGTTGTAGTAGTTGTAGCAATAGTAGTAATAGTAGTAGGAATAGTAGCAGCAGTGGTAGTAGTTGTCATAGTAGAAGTAGCAGTAGCAGTAGTAGTAGTAGTAGTAGTGATAGCAGCAACAACAGCAGCAGTAGTAGCTATAGCAGCAGCAATAGCATTATTAATAGCAGGAGTAGTTGTAGTACTAGCTATAGTAGTAGTAAAAATAGTTGTAGCAGAAGTAGTAGTAGTAGCAGTAATAGTATTACTAGTAGCCGCAATAGTAGTAGCATTAGTAACAATAATAGTAGTAATAGTTGCAATAGTAGTAATAGTTGTTGTTGTTGTTGTGGTAGTAGTAGTTATTGTACTAGCAATAGTAGTAGTAGTAGCAGCGGTATTTGTAGTTGTAGTGTAGTAGCAGCCGTAGTTGTAGTATCAGAAGAAGCATTTGTAGTAGTATTAATAGTAGGTGTTGTAGTAGTAGTAGTAGCAGAAGTAGTTGTAGTTGTTGTAGTGCTAGTTGTTGTAGCAGATGCGGTAGTCATAGTAGTTGCTATAGTAGAAGTAGTAGTATCAGCCGTAGTAGTCGCAACAATGGTAGTAGTAGTTGTTGTTATTTTAGTAGTAGGAACATTAGAAGCAATAGTAGCCACAACTGTAGTAGTAGTTGTAGAAGTATTAGTTATAGTAATTGTATTAGTAGTTGTAGTAGTAATAGCAGTAGAAGTAGCAACGGTAGTAGCAACAGTTGTAATAGCAATAGTAGTTATAGTATGAGATGTTGAGTAGTTGTAGCCATAGTAGTAGTAGCAGTAGTAGTAGTACTAGTGGTCGTAGTAATTCTAGTACTAGTTGTAGTTATAGTGGTAGTAGTAGTCATAGCAGTAGTAGGAGAAGCAGCAGTAGTAGCAATCGCATCAATAGTTTCAGTAGTAGCAGTTTAGTGGGAATAGTAGCAGTTATTACAACAATAGAATTATCAGTAGTAGTAGCATTTGTGGTAGTAGCAGTAGTAGAAGTATTCGTACTAGTAGTTGCAGTAGGAGAACTTGTTGTAGTTGTAGTAATAGTAATAGGAGCAGTAATGATAGTAGTAGCCGTAGTAAAGTAGTTTTAGTTGCCGTACTAGCAGTAGTATTGATAGTAGCAGCAGCAGTAGTTGTTGTAGTAACAGCAGTAGCGTCAATTATAGCTGGAATAGTTGTAGTACTAGCTGTAGTAGTAGTATTAGTAATAGTACTACTAGCAGCAGTAGTAGTCACAGTAGTACTAGCAAAAGTAGTAGCAGTTAGAGAAGTAGTATTGGTAGGAGTAGCATTAGTAGTAGTAGCTCTAGGAGTAGTGGTAGTAGTAGTAACAGTAGTAGTGGTAGCAGTCATAGTAGTAGTAGTAGTAGGATAAGTAGTAGTAGTAGTGGTAGCAGTAGTAGTAGAAGTAGTAATAGTAT
Source organism: Trichopus zeylanicus subsp. travancoricus (assembly GCA_005019695.1). Classification (NCBI taxonomy): domain Eukaryota; kingdom Viridiplantae; phylum Streptophyta; class Magnoliopsida; order Dioscoreales; family Dioscoreaceae; genus Trichopus; species Trichopus zeylanicus. The sequence goes on from RXID01021758.1 coordinate 278,243, forward strand.
TAGTATACGTAGTCGCAATAGTAGCAGAGTAGCAGCAATAGTAATAGCTGTAGTTGTACAAGTAGTAGTAGTTGTTGTAGTAGTTGTAGAAGTAGTATGAGTAGTAGTAGTAGTGGCAGAAGTTGTAGTAGTAGTAGTAGCAGCAGCAACAGTAGTAGTAATGGTAATAGTAATAGTAGTACTTTTAGTAGTAGTAGAAGTAGTAGTATAAGTATTAGAAGCAGTAGTGGTGGTAGTAGTAGTAGGAGTAGCAGTACCATTAGTGGTTGCAGCAAGAGCAGCAAGTAGTAGCAGTAGTAGTTGTTGTTGTTGTAGTTGTAGTCATAGTTATCATTGTACTAGCAACAACAGTAGTAGTAATTGTAGTAGTAGTAGTAGTAATGGTAGTAGTAGCAGTAGCAGCAATATTAGTAGAAGTAGTAGTAGTAGTAGCAGTAGTTGCAGAAGTAGTGTTAGAAGTAGCAGTGTTTGTAGTAGTGGTAGACGTAGTAGTAATAGCAGTGGCAATAGTAGCCATGGTAGCAATAGTAGTTGTGGTATTTGTGGAAGTGGTAGCAGCAATAGTGATAGCTGTAGTAGTAGTAGCAGTAGCAGCATAAGTACTTGTAGTAGTAGAAGCATTAGCCACAGTTGTAGTAGTAGTTCTACTGGAAGGAGTAGAATTAGTAACAGTCATTGTGCAGTAGTAGTACAAGTAGTATTAAAAGCAGTAGCAGCAGCAGCAGTAGTAGCAGCAACAGCAGCAGCAATAGCACTAGTATTAGTAGAAGTAGTAGTAGTTGTAGATGTAGTAGTAGTAATGATAGTAGTTGTAGTAGTTATACTAGTAGTAATAGTTGTAGTAGTAGCAGTTGCAGTAGCAAGTAGTAGCAGTAGTTGTAGGAATAGTAGTAGCAATAGTAGTAGCAGTAGTAGCAGTTGTAGCAGTACTAGTAGTAGTATTCCAGCTAATAGCGGCAGTAGCAGTGGGAGCAGCAACAACAGTAGTACTAGTAGTAGTAGCAGTAGCAGTGGTACCTAAAGTGGCCGTAGTAGTAGTTGTAGAAGTAGTACTAGTAGTAGTAAGACTAGTAGGTGTCACAGTAGTACCCAAAGTAGCTGTAGTAGCAGTTATACTAGTAGTAATTATAGTAGTAGTCGCTATAATGGTAGCTGCAGTAGTAGCAGTAGTAGTAGCCACAGTAGTAGTAGCAAAGGTAGTACTAGTATGCGAAGTTGTAATAGCTATAGTATTAGTAGTAGTAGCAGCATTTGTAATAGAAGTAGAACTATTAGTAATAGCAGGAAAAGTAGTAGTAGTAGCAGTAGCAGCAATAGTAGTAGTAGTAGTAGCTATAGTAGCTACAGTAGTGTAGGAGTAGGAGTAGTAGTTAGTGCAATATTAGTAATTATAGTGGTAATAAAAGTAGTTGGTGTGGTAGTAGTCGAAGGAGTTGTAGTAGTAGCCACAGTAGTGGTAATAATCGTAGTTCTATTAGTAGCCATAGTAGTACCTGTAATAATACTAGTTGTAGCTGAAGTTGTAGTAGCAGTAGTACTACGTGAAGAAGTTGTAGTTGTTGTAGTAGTAGTGGTAGTAGTAGTAGTAGTAGTAATAATAATAGTAGTAATAGTAATAGTAGTAGTACTAGTTGTAGTTGTGGTAGTAGTAACAGTGGTACAAGTAATAATAATTATAGTAGGAGTATTAGTAATAGTAGTAGTAGCAGCAGCAGTAATAGTCTAAGTAGGAGGAGTGCTCAGAGTTGTAGTAGAAGTAGTAGTAGTTGGAGATGTAGTAGGAGTCGTAGTAGTAGTAGTAGCGGCATGAGCAGCAATATTATTAGTAGTAGCTATAGTAGTAGCAACCGCAGTAGTAGTTCTAGCAGTAGAGGCAATAGCAGCAGCAGTAGTACTAGTAGTAGTTGTTGTCGTATCACTTGTTGTTGTAATAGCAGCAGCAGTAGTAGTAGTTTTAGAAGTAGTAGTAGTAGTCATTGCAACAGTAGCAGTAGTATCAATATTAGTAGTAGTAGTTTGAGAAGAAGTAGTAGTACTTGCAGTAGCAGTGGTATTAGTATTAGTAGTAGTAGTTGCAGCATAAATAGTTATAGTAGTTGTAGTAATAGTATTAGTTAAAATATCAGCAACAATAGTAGTTTTAGAAGTAGTTGTAGCAATAGCAGTAGCAATACTAGATGAAGTAGTGGTAGTTGTAGTTGTTGTTGCAGTAGTAGTAGCTACAGTAGTAGTAATAGTAGTAGTGTTAGGAGCTGCTGTAGTAGCAACAACAACAGCAGTAATAGTAGTAGTAGTAGTAGTAGTAGTAGTAGTAGTAGTAGTAGTAGTAGTAGTAGTAGTAGTAGTAGTAGTAGTAGTAGTAGTAGTAGTAGTGGCAGTAGTAGAAATTATAGTAGTAGTTGCAGCAGTAGTAGTAGTTGTAGCAATACTACATGCAGCAGTTGTAGCAGAAGTAATAGCCGCAGCAACTATAGTAGTAGTTGTAGTAGTTGTAGTAGAAGTAGCAGTACTAATAGTAGTAGTATAAGTTGGAGTAGTAGTAGTAGTAGAGGTAGTGGTAGCTGTAGTAGTGGTAGTAATTGTAGTAGCTCAGCAACAGTAGTGGTGGTGGTGGTGGTCGTAGTAGTAGTAATAGTTTTAGTACTGGTGGTAGTACTAGTTGTAGTAATAGTAGAACTAGTAGTAGTAGTAATTGTCGTAATAGTAGTAGTAGTAATAGTAGAAGTAAGAGTAGTACTAGTAGGAGGAGGAGGAGGAGTGTTACGAGTGGTGGTGGTGGTGGTGGTGGTAGTAGTAGTAGATGTTGTTGTTATTGTTGTTCGAGTAGTATTAGTAGTAGCAGTAGTAGTAGTAGTCATAATAGTAGTTGTTGTTGTAGTAATAGTAGTTATAGAAGTCGTAGTTGTTGTAGCAGCAGCAGTAGTAGTAGTTGTAGTAGTAGTAATAGTCTTAATAGTAGTAGTAGAAGTAGGAGGAGTTGTAATAGTAGTAGTAGTGGTGGTGTTTGTAGTAGTAGCAGTAGTTGTAGCAAAAGTAATAATAGTAGAAGTAACTGTAATAGTAGTTAGTGAAGCAGTTGTAGAAGTAGTAGTAGCAGTAGTAGTACATGTAGTAGTTGTAGTACTAGCAGTAGCAACAACTACAGTAGTTGTAGTAGTAATGGTAGCAGTATTTGTAGCCGCAAAAGTAGTAGTCGTAGTAGCCATAAAAAAAGTAGTACCCGTAGTACCAGTAGTGGTAGTAGTAGAAGCAGTAACAGTAGTAGTGGCAGAAGTAGAAGCAGCAACAGTAGTTATTGTTGTAGTAGAAGTAGTAGCAGCAGTACAAGTATTAGCAGTCATAATAGTAGTAGGAGTAGTAATGGGGTTAGTAATGGGGTTAGGAGTTGTTGTAGTAGTAGTAGTGGTGGTGGTGGTAGTAGTAATAGTAGTAGTAGTAGCAACAGTAGTAGTAGTCATAGTAGTAGTAGTAGTTGGATTTGTAGTAGTAGCAATACAAGTAGTAGTTGTTGTTGTAGTGATAGAAGTAGTAGTAGTAGTAGTTGTTGTTGCAGCTGCAATAGTTGTAGTAGTAATTGTAGTTATAGTAGGGGTTGAAGAAGAAGTAGCAGTAGAAGTAGTAGAAGTAGTATTTACAATAGGAGTAGCAATAGTTGTAGTAGTAATTGTAGTTGTAGTTGAAGTAGAAGAAGAAGTAGCAGTAGAAGTAGTAGAAGTAGTGGTGGTAGCAGTAGCAGCAGCAGTAGTAGTAGTAGTAGGGGTAGTAGTAGTTGGAGTTGTAGTTGTAGTAGTTGTAGTAGTTGTAGTGGTAATAGTATTAATAATAGAAGTATTAGTAATCATAGTAGTTGCAGTAGTAGTAGTAATAGTAATAATAGTAGTAGTAGTAGTTGTTGTTGTTGTTATAGTAGTTGTAGTTGTAGTAGTAGTGATAGTAGTTGTACTAGTAGTAGAAGTAGCATTACCAATAGTCGTAGTAGTAGTAGTAGTAGTAGTAGTAGTCGTTGTAGTTGCTATTGTAGAAGTTGCAGTAGTAGTACTTCTAAGTGCGGTAGTAGTAGCAGAAGTAGTTGTAGTAATAGTGTTCACAACAATTATTGTTGTTGTAGCACATGTAGTATCGACAACAGCGGCTGAAATAGTAGTACTGTAGTATTAGTAGAAGTGGGAGTAGTGGTTGTAGTACCCACAGTAGTACTAATAGTAGTAGTCATTATTAAAGCAAAATCAATAGTAGCAGCAGTAATAGAAGAAGTAGTAGTAGTAGTAGTAATAATAATAGTAGGAGTAGTAGCAATCATTGTAGTGGTAGCATTAGCTATAGTAGTAGAAGTTGTAGTAGCAGTAGTTGTAGTCATTGTAGTAGTAGCAATAGTAGTAGTAATAGTGGTAGTAGTAGTAGTGGTAGTACTAGTAGCAGAAGTAATAGTTGTAGGAAAAGCAGTAGTCATAGTAGTAGCATAAGTATTAGTAGCTGCAGTAGCAGTAGTAGTAGTAGCATTAGTAGTAGCAAAAGTAGTATAAATAGTAGTAATAGTGGTGGTGGTAGTACTAGTAGCAATAGCAGTAGTAGCATTAGTAGCCGCTATAGAAGTAGCAGCAATAGTAGGAGTAGTAGTACATGTATTACTAGTAGTAGTTGCAACAGTAGCAACATTTAAAGTAGTAGCAGGAGTAGTAGTAGTAGCAATAGTAGTAGCCAAAGAAGTAGTAGTGGAAATAGTTGCAGCAATGGTAATACTAGCAATAGCAATAGTCTTACTAGTAGTAGCCGCAACAGTTGAAGTAGTAGTAGTTGTAGTAGTTACAGTGCCGGTAGTAGCAGAGGTTGTAGCGACAAGAATAGTAGTAGCAGTAGTAGTGGTTGTTATTGTTGTAGTAGTAGTAGAAGTAGTAGCCATAGTGCTATTAGTTGTAGAACTAGTAGTAGTAGATGTAATAGTACTAATAGTAGAAGTTGTTGTAGCAGTAGGAGAAGCATCTTGTTTAGGAACCAAAGTAGTAGCAGTAGTAGCAGAAAAGATAGAAGTTGTAGTAGTAGGAGTAGTAGTAATAGTTGTTGTTGTTGTAGTAATAGCAGCAATATTAATAGCTTTAGTAGTAGTGATAGTAGAAGTTCGAGCACTAGTTGCATTACCAGTATAGTTGTAGTAGTTGTAACAATGGTAGTAGTTGTAGTAGAAGTAACAATAATAGTAGTAGTAATAGTAGTAATAGTAGTAACAGTAGTAATAGTAGTAGCAATAGGAGTAGTAGTAATAGTGGTAGTAGTAGTGGCAGTACTAGTAGCAGATGTAATAGTTGTAGGAAAAGTAGTAGTCATAGTAGTAGCAGAAGTAATAGTTGTAGGAAAAGTAGTAGTCAGAGTAGTAGCAGAAGTAATAGGAGTTGCAGTAGCAGTAGTTGTACAAGCAGTAATAGTAGCAACAGTAGTATCAAAAGTATTAGTAGTTGCAGTAGCAGTAGTTGTACACGCAGTAATAGTAGCAATAGTAGTAGCAAAAGTAGTATAAATAATAGTAGTAGTAGTAGTAGTACTTGTAGTCGTAGAAGTAGTAGCATTAGTAGCTACTATAGAAGTAGCAGCAATAGTAGGAGTAGTAGTACATGTATTAGTAGTAGTAGTTGCAACAGCAGCAACATTCATAGTAGTAGCTGGAGGAGTAGTAGTAGCAATAGTAGTAGCCAAAGAAGTAGTAGTGGAAGTAGTTGCAGCAACGGTAATACTAGCAATAGCAGTAGTCATACTAGTAGTAGCCGCAACAGTTGTAGTAGTAGTTGTTGTAGTAGTTGCTGTACCAGTAGTAGTAGAAGTTGTAGCGGAAACAATAGTAGTAGCAGTAGTAGTAGTAGAAGTGGTAGCCATAGTGCTAGTTGTTGTAGAACCAGTAGTAGTAGATGTAATAGTACTAATAGTAGAAGTTGTTGTAGTAGTAGGAGAAGCATCTCGTGTAGGAACCAAAGTAGTAGCAGTAGTAGCAGAAAAAATAGAAGTTGTAATAGTAGGAGTAGTATTAATACTAGGAGCATTAGTAGTAGTAGTTGTTGTCGTTGGAGTAATAGAAACAATATTAATAGCTTTAGCAGTAGTAATAGTAGAAGTTGGAGCACTAGTTGCATTACCAATATAGTTGTAGTAGTTGCAGTACTGGTAGTAGTTGTAGTAGAAGTAACAATAGTAGTAGTTGCAATAGTAGTAATAGTAGTAGTAGCAGTAGTTATAGTAGTAGTAGCAACAATAGGAGTAGTAGTAGTGGTTGTAGTAGTAGTAGTAGTAGTTTTAGTTATAATAGTAGTAGTAAGGGGAGTAGTAGAAGTTGTAGCGGCAATAGTATTAGTAGTAGTAGAAGTAGTTTTAGTAGTTGGGGTAGCATTATGTGCAACAACTAAAGTAGTAGCAGTAGTTGTAGTAATAAGAGAAGTAGCAGTAGCAGTTTGAATAATAGTAGTACTTGTAGCAGTAACAATAGTAGTAGCGGTAGGAGTAATAGCAGCGGTAGTAATAGCTTTTGTAGTAGCAATAGTAGTAGTAATAGCATTAGTTTTGGTAATAACAATAGTCGTAGCAATTGTAGTTGTTGTGGTTGAAGTTATAATAGTAGTAGTTGTAGTAGTAGTAGTTGTTGTAGGAGTAGTAGTAATAGTTGTAGTAACAGTAGATGTAGTAGTAATAGTTGTAGTAGTAGTGATTTTTGTAGCAGCAACAACATCAGTAGTTGTTGCAGTAGTAGTAGTAGTAGTAGTAGTAGTAGTAGTACTAGTAGTAGTGGAAGTAGCAATAGTAGTGGTAGTTGTAAGAGCAGCAACAGCAGCAGCAGTAGTAGTAGTAGCGGTAGTCGTAGCGACTGTAGTTGTAGTAGCACTAGTGGTAGCGACAACAGCAATATAAGTAATAGTGGTGTAGTAGTAGTAGTAATAGTAGCAATAAAAGTAGTAGTAGTAATAGTATCAGTAGCAAGAGTTATGGCAACAATAGTAATAGTAGTTGTTGCAGTAGAATAAATTGTTGTATTAATAGTAGTACTTGTAGTAGTAGTAATAATAATAATTGTAGTAGCAGTAGTAGAAGTAGTAGTAGCAGTCGTAGTAGTGGTAGTTGTAGCAGTAGTTGTAGCAGTAGTAGTAGCAATAGTAGTAGTAGTAGTCGTAGTCATTGTAGCAGTAGCAATAGTAGTAGTCATAGTCGTAGTAGTAGCTGTACTATTAGCAAAAGTTGTAGTAGTAGTAGTGTAGTTGTAGAAGCAGCAATATTAGTAGTAGTATTAGTAGGAATAGTTGTAGTTGAATTAGTAGTAGTAGCTGCAATAGTAGCAGTAGTTGTAGTTGTAGTAGCAGTAGTAGTAGTAGTCGCAGTAGTTGTAGCAGTAGTAGCGGTAGTAGTAGCAAAAGCCATTGTAGCAGTTGTATCAGCAGCAATAGGATGAGGAAAAGTAGTAGTAGTTAAATTAGTACTAGTAGTACTATCATTATCAGTTGTAGTATTAGCAGAAGTAGTAGCAGTAGTAGTTGTAATGGTAGAAGTAGTAGTAGATGTTGTAGTTATAGTAGTAGTAGTAGTAGCAACAGTAGTAGTAGTAATTGTAGTGGCAATAGCAATAGCAGTTGTAGTAGCAGTAGTAGTAGTAGTAGTTTTTGAAGTAATAGAAATAGTTTTAGTAGTAGTAGCAGCAGTTATATTATTGTTATTAGTAGTAGTTGTCACTGTAGTAGAGGTAGTAGTAGCGCCAATAGTTGTAGCTATTGTAGGTAGTAGTAGGAGTAGAAATAGTAGTAGTAGTAGTAGCAATAGGAGTAATAGTAGTAGTAGCAGCAACAGTAGTAACTGTAGTAGTAGTGTAGTATTAGTGTAATAGTATTAGTGGCAGTAGTTGTAGTGGTGGTTGTGGTGGTAGTAGTAGTAGTCATAGGTGTAGCAGTAGTTGTAGTAGGAGTTGTAGCCACAACAATAGTAGTGGTAATAGTTTCCGTAGTAGTAGTTGTAGTTGTAGTAGTGTAGCAGTAGTAGCAGTAGTAATTGTTGTAAAGGTAGTGGTAGTAGTGGTAATAGCAGCCATAGTAGTAGTAGTTTTCATAATGGTAGCAGTAGAAGGAGAAATAGTTGTAGAAGTAGTAGTAGCTATAGTAGTAGAAGTTGTCATAACGGTAGCAATAGAAGGAGTAGTAGTTGTAGACGTAGCGGCAACAATAGTAGCAATAACAACAGTAGTAGTAGTAATAGTAGTAGCAGATGTAGTAGTAGTAGCCGAAGTAGTAAGAGTAGTGGTAGTAGAAGTCAGAGTAGTAGTAGGGGTAGCAGTAGAAGTTGTTCTAGTTGTATTAGTAACAGTAGTAGTAGTAGTTGTAGAAGTCATAATAGTAGCAGTACTAGTAGTAATAGTAGTAATAGTGGTAGTAGAAACAATAGTAGTATTTGTAGTAATAGGAGATGGAGTAGTTGCAGTAGTAGGAGTAGTCATAGGAGCAGAAGTAGTAGTGGTAGTATTAGGCGTACTAGCAAATGTCGTAGAAGTAGTAGTAGTAAAAGTAATAGCATTAGCAGAAGTAGTAATAGCAATAATAGTTGAGTAGTAGTAGTAACAAAAATAGCGGTAGTAGTAATTGTAATTGTCATAGTAGTTGTTGTAGCCGCTGCAGTAGTAGTAGTCCTAGTAGTAGTAGGAGTAGTAGCAACAGTAGTAGTAGTAACTGTTGTAGTAGTAGCTGTATTAGAAATAGGGTTGGTGGTAGTAGTTTTTGTTGTTGCAGTAGTAGTTGTAATAGTTCTAGTAGTAGTAGTAGTCGGAGTAGGTTTAGGAGTAGGAGTAGTAGTAGTTGTTGTAGTAATAGGAGTTGTAGTAGTAGGAGTAGGTTAAGGGGTAGTAGTAGTTGTTGTTGTACTAGTAGTTGTAGTAATAGGAGTTGTAGTAGTAGCAGTAGTAGGAGTAGTAGGTGTAGCAGTAGATGTAGTTGTAGTAGTTATAATAATAGTGGAAGATATAGTAGTATTAGGAGGAGTAGTAGTAGCCGCAATAATAGCAAAAGTAGTAGTAGTAGCAGTACTAGTAGTAATAGTAGTAGTAGTGGTGGCAATAGTAGTAGAAGTACTAGTAGTTGTTGCAGTTGTTGTAGAAGTAATATGAGTAGTAATTGTAGTAGTAACAGTAGTAATAGTAAAAGTAGTGGTAATAGTAGTAGTAGTAGCAGTACTTAGAATAGTAGTTAAAATAGCACCAGTAATTGTAGTAGCAATAGTTGTTGTTGTGGTAGGGGTAGTATTAGTAGTGGTAGTAGTAGTAGCAACAGTAGCAGCAGTAATAACAATGCTAGTAGTGGTAGTGGTAGTAGCAACATCAGTAGAAGGAGAAAGAGTAGTACCAACATAAGGAGTGGCAGTTGTAGCCGTTGTAGTAGCAGGAGAAGAAGTAGGTAAAATATTAGGAGAAGTAGCTATAGTAGTAGTTGTAGAGGTAGCAGCAACAGTCGCAGCAATCGTAGTAGTAGTAGTATTAGCAATCTCGATAATAGTAGAGTCATTGTATTAGTAGTAGCAGCTACAGTAGCAACAGTAGTAGTAGTAGCAGAAGTAGCATTAGTAATAGTAGTAGTGGTATTGGCAGCAGCAGAGCAGTAGTTTGGCGATAGTATTTGCAATAGTAGTAGTAGGAGGGGCGAAAGCAGGAGTTGTAGTTGTACTGCTAGTAATAGTAGTAGTAGTCATCGTTGTAGTAGTAGTTATAGTAGTAGCAGCAGTAGTAGTTATAGCAACAGCTGCAGTGGCAGTAGTAGTAGTTATGGTAGTAGTAGTTGTAGTGATAGTGGTAGTAGTGGCAGCAGTACTAGTTGCAGTAGTCGTAATAGAAGTTGTAGCAGCGGGAATAGTACCAGCAGCAGTAGCCGTAGTAGTAGTTGGAGAAGTAGTAGTTGTAGCTATAGTACCATAAGTAGGAGTTGTAGTAATAGTAGCAACAGGAGTACTTGTAGTAGTAGTAGTAATAGTAGCTGTAGTGGTAGTAGTAGTTGTTGGAGCAACAGTGGCTTTATTCGTCTTCTTAATAATAATAATAATAATATTATTATTATTATTATTATTAGTAGTAGTAGTAGTGTTAGTAGTGGTACTAGTGGTCGTAATAGTAGTTGCCGTAATAATAATAGTCGCAGTAATAGTAGTGGTAGCTATAATAACAGTAGTAGCAAAAGTAGTTGTAGAAGAAATAGCAGTTGTAACATAAGTAGTACTAGTAGCAGTCATAATTGTAGTTGCAGAAGTAGTAGTAGTAGCAGCAGCAGCAGTAGTATTAATAGTAATTCTCATAATAGCAACAATAGTATTAGTTGGTCTAGTAGTAGTTGTAGTTACAGAAGTACTGGTGGTAGACGTAGTAAGAGTCGTAGTAGTTGTAGGAATAGTAGTAACAATAGTAGTGATCATACTTTGAGCGGTAGTAGATGCAGTAGCTGTACAAGTAGTAGTAGTAGTAGCAGGAAGAGTACAAGTAGTAGTTGTAAAAAGAGTAGTAGCGGTAGCATTAGTAGCAGCAGCAGTAGTTATAGTAGTTGCAATAGTAGCAGTAGCAGTTGAAGCAAAAGTAGTAGCAGTATTAGTAGTAACAGTTGATGTTGCAGTACTAGTAGCATTACTGAGAGTTGTAGTGGTAGTCGTAGTAGTTGTTGTTGATGTACAAGTAGAATTTGTTATAGTAATAACAGTAGTGGCAATAGTAGTGATAGTAATAGTAGCAGTAAAAGTAGTAGCAGTAAAAGTAGTAGTAGTATTACTAGTACTAGAAGTAGTAGAAGTAGTTGTAGTAGTAGTAAATATAGTAGTAGTTGTAGTAGTAGTGGCAATAGAAGAAGTAGTAGTATTAATAGCAGCAGCAACAACAGTAGCAGAAGAAGTGGTAGTACTAGTTCTAATAGTATTTGTAGTAGCAGCAGCAGCAACAGTAGTTGTACTTGTAGTCACATTCGTAGTAATAGTAGTTGCAGTAGTAGCCATATTATCAGCTCCAGGAGCAACAGCACCAGTAATAATAGTCATTGCAATAGCAGTAGCAGTAGTAGTAGTAGCAGTAATGTAGTAGCAATAGCAGTAGTAGTAGTAGTAATAGAAGTAGTAATAGTCACAATAGCAGTAGTAGCAACTATAGTAGTAGTAGTCACAATAGTACTAGTAGTAGCGGTAGTAGTAGAAGCAATAACAGTAGTAGTTGTGTAGTAGTACTACTAGAAGCATTAGTAGTAGCAGTAGATGTAGAAGTAGTAGTAGTTGTTATTGTAGTAGTAGTAGTAAAGGTGGTAGTAGAGGTACTAGTAGGAGTAATAGTAGGAATACATGTAGGAGAAGGAATATTAGTTGGACTACTATTACTAGTAGTAGTAGTAGGAGTGGTAGTAGTTGTTGTTGTTGTAGTAGTAGAAGTAGTAGTAGTGGTAGTAGAGGTCATAGTAGTAGTAGTAGGAATAATAGTAGTTGTTGTTATTATTATAGTATTAGTAGCAGTAGTAATAGTAGCGCGGGATTAGTAGTACTAGTAGTCATAGTAGTAGTAGTAGTAATACTAATACTAGTAGCAGTAGTTATAATAGAAATAAGATTAGTTGTAGTAGTAGTCATAGTAGTAGCAATAGTAGCAGCAGTAGTAGTAGTAGTCGTAGTAATATTTTTAATAGTTGAAGTAGTAGTGGAACTTGTAGTAGGATTATTACTCATAGTAGTAGTAGCAATAGTAACAGTAGTGGTAGTATAGATGTAGTAGTACTACAAGTAGTAGTTGTTGTTGATGTAGTAAAAGTCATAGCAGTAGTAATTGTAGAAGTATTAGTTAGAGTAGTAGTAGTAGTATCAGCAGTAGTTAAGAGTAGTAGTAGTAGGACGAGCACTAACAGTAGTAGTAGCCATAGTGGATGTAGTAGTAATACTAGTCGCAGTAGTAGTGGTAGTAGAAGAAGTAGTAGTAGTAGTAGACGTAGTACTAGTAGTTGTTGTTGTTGTTGTTGTAGTAGTAGTAGTAGTAGCAGTAGCAGTAGCAACAGTAGTAGTAGGTTTACTAGGAGTAACAGCAGTAACAGTAGTAGAAGTAGTCATAATAATGGTAGTAGTAGTCGTAGTGGTAGTAGTACTAATAGTAGTAGTATTAGTAGTAGTTGCGGTAATAGTAGTAGTTGTTGTTGTTACAGTAATAGTAGTAGTAGCAATAGTAGTAGGAGAAGTGGTACCAACAAAAGTCGTAGAAGTAGCAACTGCAATAGCAATAGCAGTAGCAGTAGCAGTAGCTGTAGTCATAGTAATAATAGCAAAAGCAGTAATTGGAGTAGTAATAGTAGTAATAGGAGTAGTAGTAGCAATAGCCGTAGCTGTACTAATAGAAATAATAGTAGTAGTAGTAGCAGTAGCAGTAAAAGTAGCAGTAGTAGTAGCAGTAGAAGTAGCAATAGTTACTATAGTAGTCATAGTAGCAGTAGCAATAGAAGTTGTCGTAGTAGTAGTAGTAATAGTAGTAGTAACTGTAGTATTAGGATTAGCAATAGAAATAGTAGCAGAAGTCGTAGTAGTAGCATTAGGAGTAGTAATAGTTGTGATAATAGTAGTAGAAGGAGTTTAGAAGTTGTTGTAGTAGTAGTAGTAATAGTAGTAATAATAGTACTAGGATTAGCAATAGAAATAGTAGCAGAAGTCACAGTAGTAGTATTAGTAGTAGTAATAGTTGTGATACTAGTAGTAGAAGGAATTGAAGTAGTAGTAGCTATAGTTGTAGTAGGATGAGGAGTATGAGTAGTGCAGTAGTAGTAGTAGTAGTAGTAGTAGGAGTAGTAGTAGCACAAGTAGTAGGATAAGTAGTAGTGATAGTAGTAGAAGCAATAGTAGGAATAGTGGTAGGAGTTGGAGTTGTTGTAGTGGTAGTAGTAGCAGTACTTGTTGTAGTAGTAACAGTAGCTATAGGAGGAGTAGTAGTAGTGGGAGTAATAGTAGGAATAGTAGTAGTAGTAGTAGAAATTGTAGTAGTAGTAGTAGGAATGCTACTAGTCATAGTAGTAGGGGTAGTAGTAGTAGTAGTAATAGTGGTAGTAGCTTTAGTAGGAGGAGTTGGAATAGTTGTAGAAGTAGTACTAGTAGTAGGAATAGTGGTAGTCATAGTAGTAGTAGTAGTAGTAATATTAGTAATGATAGTAGTTGTTGTTGTAGCAGCAACAGTAGTATTAGTAGTAGCGGTCCTAGTTATTGTAGTAGTAGCAGTAGTAGTAGTCGTAGTCGTATTAATAACAGCAGCAGTAGTATAAATGTTGTAGTAGCCGAAGTAGTAGTTGTAATATCTATAGCAGTAGTAGTAATAGTAGCAGTAGTTATTGTTGTAATAGTAGTAGTAGTAGCAGTGGTAGTGAGTAATACTAGTAGTAACAGTGGTAGTAGTAGTAGTAATAGTATTATTATTAGTAGAGTAGGAGGAGGAATAGTAGTAGCAGTAGTAGTAATAGGAGTAGTAATAGTATGAGAAGTATTAGTAGTAGAAGTAATAGGAGCGACACTAGTTATAATAGTAATAGCATTATTTGTAGTAGTAATGGTAGTAGCATTAGTAGCAGTAGTAGTAGCAGTAATGGTAGTAGCATTAGTAGTAGTAGGGCTAGTGGTTGCAGTAGCAGTAGCAGTAATAGCAGTACTAGTAGTAATGGTAGTAGCTTTAGTAGTAATAATAGTAGTGGTTGTAGTTGTAGCAGTTGTAGTAGTACTAGTAGTAACGGTAATAGCATTAGTAGTAGTAATAGTATTTGTAGTAGTATCACTAGTATTAGCAATTGTAGTAGTAGTAGAATTAATAGTAGTAATTGTTGTAGTAGTAGGGTTAGCAACAATAGTAGTAGTAATAGCTATAGTTGAAGTAGCAGTAGAAGTGGTAGTAGCAGTTTGTAGAATGAGTAGTAGTGGCAGTAGCAACAATAACAATTGTTGCAGTAGTAGTAACAAAAATAAAAAGCAGTAGTCGTGGAAATAGTAGCAGTAGTAGCTGTAGTGGTTGAAGTAGTAGCAGTAGTAGCTGTAGTGATTGAAGTAGTAGCAGTAGTAGCTATAGTGGTTGAAGTAGTAATAGCAGCAGTAGCAGTAGTAGTAGTCGTAGTAGTAGTAGCAGCATCAGTAGAATTACGTGTGCTACAACAACTACTATTCCTACGCCAACTACTACAACCACTCCTCCTACTACTATTACTATCACTTCTACTCCTACTACTTTGATTATTACTAGTTTTACACCTATTCCTACTCTTGCTGCTACTACTACAATACTCAAGCTCTTACTATAGCTACTCCTAATCCAACTGTTGTTGCAGCTGCTACTACTAACTTCTACTGTTGCTACTACTACTTTTAGTATTGCTCCTACTACTATTATTACTACTGTTGTTGTTGTTGCTACTACTACTACTACAAGTCTTAGTACTACTAGTTTTACAGATACTACCACTACTACTACTTCTACTTATACTACTGCTACTACTACTACTATACTATTTCTACTGCTATTTCTACTACTAATACTAATACAATTACAACTTCTACGACTATTGCTACTACTGCAGCTACTGCTACTCCTACTACTATTACAATTACTACTACTACTACAACCATTAATACTGCTACTACTACTACAACAACAACTACTACTACTCCTACAACTGCTACTACTAGTACTCCTACAAATATTACTCCTAGTACTACTACTGCAACTACTACTACTAAAACTACTAACACTAAATTTCTACTATTGCTACCATTGCTATTTTTACAACTACTACAACAACACTACTACTACTATTGCTACTGCTACTACAACTATAACTATTCCTCCTCCTACTACTACTACTGCTACTGCTGCTGCTACAACTACAACTCCTTCCCTTACTGCTACAGCTACAACTACAACTCTTATTACAACAACAACAACTACTACTACTATTACTACAACAACTAATACTACTACTGCTGCTACTACTATTTCGTCTACTACTCTTTTAACTACTACTGCTAGTACTACTTCTAATACTACTATTAATACTACAACTATTCTTGCTCTAACTCCTACTACTACTACTCTGACTACTACTGTTGATGCTGCTACAGCTGCTGCTCCTACTACTAGTACTACTACTATTTCTACTACTACTTATACTGCTACTGCTACAACTACTACTGCGACTACTACCACTACTCCTGCTGTCACTATTACTCCAACTACTACACCTACTACTACTACTACTACTCCAACTACTACTCCTCCTTCTACTACTACCACTACTGCTATTTCTCCAACAGCTGCTACTACTACTATGACTACTAATACTACTATTACTAATACTACTACTACTCCTACTACTACTATAACAACTACTACTACTGCTCGTACTACTAGTAGTAGTAGTACTACTACTACTCATCCAACTCCAACAGCTACTCCTACTCTGACTACTACGAGTACCACTACTAATGCTACTAATACTGCGCCTACTACTACTGCTACTACTACAACTATTACTACTACTATTACTACTACTATTACTACCAATACAACTATGGTTATTGCAACACCTACTACTACTATTACTTCTACTCCTACTCGGACTCCTACTCCTATCCTACTACTACTACTACAACTCCTACTCCTACTACTGCTACTACTACTCCTAATCCTTATGCTACTGCTACTTCTGCTACTACTACAACTACTATTACTTGTACGACTACTCTTACTCCAACTCCTGCCACAACTACTACAACAAATAACAGTATTACTACTACTACTAATGTTGCAACTATCCCTACTACTACTACTACTACTTGGAGTACTGCTACAACTACTAGTACTGCAACTACTACAACTACTATTACTACTACTACGACAACTACAACAACAACAAAAACAACAACTAGTACTACTACTACTACTATTACTATTACTACTACTACAACTGCTACTATTACTACTACTATTACTGCTGCTACTACTACTACTAATACTACTACTGTTGCTACTACTACCACTACTAATACTACTACTACAGCTACTACTATTACTACTACTACTATCACGAATACTACGACCACTACTACTACAATTATTACTACTACTTCTGCAACTAATACTATTACTGCTACTATTCTAGTACTCCTACAACTACTATTATTACTAATACTATTATTATTACTACTACTACTCCTACTACGACAACTATGACCACTGTTACATCTACTACTTCTATTACTTCTACTGCTACTTCTTCTACTACTCCTACTACTACAACTATTACTACAACTACTACTGCTGCAGCTACTGCTACTACAAAAGCTACTTCTATTACTCGCACTCCTACTACTGCTATAACTACTGCTACTACTACTAGTACTGCCAATACTGCTACTGCTACTATTACTGCAACTACTAACACCACTACAACTATTGCTACTACTACTACTAATACTACCTTTTCTACTTAAAATACTTCCGCTGCTACTGCTACTACCGCTACTACTATTACTACTTCTACTACTGCTACTACTGCTACTAATGCTGCTACTACCACTACTTCTACTACTTCTACTACAGCTACTTCTATTAGTACTGCTACAATTACAACTGCTACTACTACTTCTAATGCTAGTACAGCTACTATTGCAACTATTACTATTGCTGCAACTACTACTACTACTACTGTAATTGCTATTGCTCCACTACTACTACTATTACTACAACTATTATTGCTACTTTTACGACTACTACTATTGCAACTACTACTACGACTACAACTACTACTGCTACTTTTACGACTACTACTATTGCAACTACTACTGGTACTACTAGTATTACTTTTGCTGCCACTACTACCGCTTCTACTAGTGCTACTATTGCTACTGCTATTTCTACTACTACTGCTACTACTACTGCTGCTACTGCTCCTATTACTGCTAATACTACTACTTCTACTACTACAACTACAACTACTATTGCCACCACTAGTGCAACTGCTGCTACTACTGTTGCTTCTATTGCTACTGATACTACAGCTACTACCACTACTGCTGTCACTACAACTATTACTAATACTACTGCTACTACTACGACTTTGACTACATCTACTGCTATTGCTACAACTACTATTATGACTATTACTACGATGGCTACTAATACTACATCCATAACTACTATTACTACTACTACATGACTATTGTTGTTGCTGCTACTACTGCAACAACTACTACTATGACTTCTGCAACTACAACTGCTTTTGCTTCTACTACCACTTCTACTACTACGACTGGTTCTACTTCTACTACTATTATTGCCACTACTACTTCTATGATTGTTGATACTACTTCTATGACTATTACTCTACTACTTCAACTACTACTGTTGTTGCTGCTGTAACTTCTACTCGTACTTCTGCTACTATTTCCACAACTACTACTAGTACTACTTCTGCTACTACTATTACCATAACCACTGCGGCTACTACTACTACTACCACTACTTCTACTACTATTACTACTACTACAACTACCACTACTTCAACTACTTCAACTATAGTTTCTACTACTACTACTAAACTACTAATGCTACTATATCCACTAGAATCACTACTAGTACTACTGGTATCACTTTTGCTACTACTAGTACACTATATACTAGTGTGATTTCTTCTACTGCTACATTTGCTACTAATATTGCTACTGCTATTGCAGCTACTACTGCTACAACTAGTGCTACTGCTGCTACAACTACTACTTTTTTTGCTATAAATACTATTACTGCTACACTACTACTACTACTACGGCTACTGCTACTACTACTACTTCAATTACTATTGCTACAACTACTACTTTAACTACTACTACTACAACAACTAATACTACTTCTACAACAACTACTACTACAACTACCATTGTGGCAACCAATATAACTTCGACAACTACCACTACTACTGTGGCTACTACTACTTCTATTACTATTGCTACAACTACTACTTTAACTACTACTTCTGCGACAACTAATACTACTTCTGCAACTACTACTACCACTACTATTGTGGCTACCAATACAACTTCCACAACAACTTCCACAACAACTACTACTACGACTACCATTGCAGCTGCTACTACTACTACTACTACAACAACAACAACAACTTCTGTTACTACAATTGCTACTGCTTCTACTTCTAGTTCTGCTACTATGACTACTCCTACTTGTGTTACTACAACTATCGCCACTACTATTGCGATGGCTACTACTATTGCTACTAAAGTTACTACTGCTACAACTTCTACTAGTACTTCTGCTACTACTTCTATAGCAAGCACTACTACAAATACTGCTACTACTACCACTACCATTACCACTACGGCTGACTACTAGTACTACTACAACAACAATAACAACTTCTTCTTCTTCTTCTTCTTCTACTACTACTACTGCTGCTGTTGCTGCTGTTGCTGCTGCTACTTCAACTACAACCCCTACTACTACTCCCACTCCCACTCCCACTGCGACTACTACTACTACTGCTACACCTCTTACTAATATTACTACTACTACTATTACTACTACTGCTACTACTAGTACTACAACTACTACTAGTACTACAACTCTTGCTACTGCTACTACTACAAGTACTACTACTCGTATTACTCTCACCACTACCACAACTACTACAATTTCGACTAATACTAATGCTACTAGTACCACTACAACTACCACTACTTCTGCTACCACTACTTCAACAACTACAACTTGTACTATAGCTCCTACTACAACTCCTAATAATACAACTCCTCCTACTAGTATTACTACTGCTAGTTGCACTCCAACTCCTACAGCTACTACTACTACTCCAACTCGTATTCATAGTAGTAATTGTTGTGTTAGTAGCAGTAGTAGTTGTACTACTAGTTGTTGTAGCAACAGTAGTAGTTGTTCTAGTATTAATGGTAGTAGTTGTAGTTGGTGTAGTAGTAGTATAAGCAATAATTATATTATTGTTATTATTATTATTATTATTAGTAGTAGTAGTAGTACTACTACTACTAGTACTAATAGTAGGAGTAGCAGTTGTAGTAGGATTAGCAGTGGTAGGAGTAGTAGTAGTCGTATTATTGCTACTATTGATACAATGACTACTACTAATACTACTGCTACAACAACTACTACTCATGTTACTACTACTACTAATAATAATACTACTACTATAGCTACTACTGTGACAACTACTCCTACCTCTACTACTCCTCCTAGTACTACTACAACAACTATAACTACTGCTATTACTACTACATTCACTATAGTGACCACTACTACTCCTACTTCTATAACTATAACTGCAACAACTACTATTACTACCCCTAAAGCTACTACTACTACTACTATCATCTATTACTACTTCTACTATTGCTACAATTGCTATTACCACTTGTACCACTACTAATACTACTGTTGCTAGTACTACTGCATCTACTATTACTACTACTACTTCTTCTTCTTCTTCTACAACAACAACAACAACTACTACTACAACAACAACAACAACTACTGTGACTACTATCTCTACTACTACTACAACAACTACAACAACTACTTCTTCTATTACTGCTACTACTTTTTCTACTACTCCCACCACTCCTACTACTACTACTACTTCTGTTACTATTACTACTGCTACTACTATGACTACAACTACTATGATTACTACTACTAATACTACTCCTACTAGTACTACTATAACTCCGACTACTGCTACAGCTACTCTCTCTACTACTACTACTTCTTCAGTTACTGCTACAATTAGTACTACGACTACGACTGCTGCTACTGCTGCTACTACTACTAAGACTACCACTATTACTGGTACTTCAACTTTTGCTACTACTGTTGCTCTGACTACTAATACTATGACTACTGCTATGACTACTACTACAACAGCTACTACTACTTCTACTACTATTATGACGATTACTGCTGCTACTGCTACTACAATTGCTACAACTAGTCCTATTGTTACAACTACTACTGCTGCTGCTACACCTACAGTTACACCTACTACTACTACAACTATGACTATTACTACTACTACTAGTACTACTACTACTAGTACTACTATCTCTACTACTACTATTAATGCTACTACTATTACTACTACTTCAACTTTTGCTACTACTGTTGCTCTGACTACAAATACTATGACTACTGCTATGACTACTACTACAATAGCTACTACTACTTCAACTCCTATTATGACGATTACTGCTGCTACTGCTACTACAATTGCTACAGCTAGTCCTATTGTTACTACTACTACTACTGTTGCTACACCTACAGTTACACCTACTACTACTACAACTATGACTATTACTACTACTACTAGTACTACTACTACTATTAATGCTACTACTGCTACTACGACCGCTACTGCTGCTACTTCTACTACGATTACTATGACTACTTCTACTACTAATACTAGTACTACTACTATAACTACTACTACTCCAACCACTACTGCTAATACTAATGCTACTGCTACTGCTACTGCTACTACTATTGCTACTACTAGTCCTACTACTACTACAGCTACTACTACTACTACTACTACTATGACTGCTACTACTACTACTCGAACTGTGATAGCTAATGCTACTACTGCTATCACAACAACAACTACTACTACTTTTGCTACAACAACTACAACCATTGAGGATGTTACTACTACTACTACTTTTACTATTGCTACTATTACTGTTGCTATTGCTGCTACTACTACTACCACTTCTGCTCTTAACCCTAATTCGGCTACAAGTACTATAGCAACTACTACTGCTATTACTACTATTACTGAAACTAGTGCTACTGTTACCGCCACTACTAATACAGTTACTGCTAGTACTGCTATTGCCTATCCTATTACAATAACTACTACTGCTACTATTACTATTATTGCTACTACCTCTACTATTACTGTGACAACTGCTACAACTTCTGTTGCTACTCCTACTACTACGCCTCCCACTAATATTAATACTCCTACTACTACTACTACTACAGCTTCTACTACTACTACTCCTATTGCTTCTGCTACTGTTGTTGATGCTACGCCTGCTAATACTACTAGCACAACAAATATTGCTACTACTACTGTTTTTACTAATACCACTACTATTACTACTACTATTATGTCTTCTCCTCCTGCTACTACTTTTGCTACTACTGCTTATGCAACTACTAATATTATTACTAACTACTACTAATGCTGCTACAACGACCATTGCTACTGCTGCTACTATTGTTATTATTACTGCTAATACTTCTTCTTCTTCTTCTTCTACTACTATTATTACTACAACTTCTATCTCTACTACTACTGCGACTACTACTACAATAACAACAACAACATTAACAAACACTACAACTAGCACTACTGCTATAACTACTACTACTGTTGCTACTCTTACGACTGCTACATCTACTACTACTACCACCACTACTACTACTACAACAACAACAACTAGTACTGTTGCTGCTGCTACTTGCACTATAACTACTACTGCAACTACGGCGACTGCTACTACAACTACCACTACTAATTCTACAACTGCTGCTACTAGTAGTACTACTACTACTACAATGTTTACTGTTACTACCACTACTACTTTTGTTGCTTTTGCACTTACTCCTGCTATTACTACTACTGCTACTGCTGCTGCTGTTACCACTACTTCTACTGCTATTGCGTTGACTACAGTTGCTACTACTTCTACAGCTACTGCTACTACTGTTGCTGCCACCACTACTACTGCTATGCCTTCTACTACCACTGTTGCTACTTCTACTATTAATGCTATTGCTACTTTTACCTCTACCACTACTACTACTATTACAACAACTACTACTACTACTCCTATTACGATCTCTACTACTATTTTTCTACTACTGTTGCTACTACAACTATTACTACTACTACTATTGATACTACTACTACAACTTCAACTACTTCTGCTACACTATTTCTACAACTTCTACAACAACAACAATAACTACTACTATTACTACTACTAATATTACTACTACTAATACTACTACTATGATGACTACTACCCCTACTTCTGCTGCTATTGCTGCTACTGCTACTACCACTCTTGCTAGTACTACTACTACTATCAATACTACTTTTACTACCGCTACTATAGCTACTACTACTACAGCGACTAACTACTGATTATAACTATTACTACTACTACTAATAATACTACTACCACTACTGCTACTAGTATTACTACCATAACCATTATTACTACAAATTCTGTTACTGCTACTGCTGCTACGACTACTACTACTACTATTACTACAGCAATTACTACTACTACCACCAATCCTACTATTGCTGTTGCTCCTACTACTACTGCTGCTAGTACTATGACTACTATATCTACTACTACTACCACTACTACTACAACAACAACTACTACTACTATTGCAGCTACTACTACTACTTGCACTACAACTACTACTGCAGCTACTTTGACTGCTGCTACAACCATTACTAATTCTACAAATGCTACAACTGGTAGTACTACTACTACTGCTACAACTTTTACTACTACTACCACTACTATTTTGTTGCTGCTTCACTTACTACTGCAACTACTGTTGTTGTTACTGCTACTACTACTACAGCTACTGCTACGACTACTACTGCTAGTATTTCTACTGCTACTGCTACTATAACTGCTGCTACCACTACTACTGCTACTTCTGCTACTACCGCTATTGTTACTTTTACTATTAATGCTACTACTAGTTCTATCGCTATCGCTACTGCTACTGCTACAACTGTTACCACTACTACTCCTGTTACGACCTCTACTACTACTACTACAACAACTGCTGCTGCTACTACTATTACTACTACTACTAAAACTACAATTATTACTTCTACTACTACTTCCTGTACTACTTCTGCTACTCTTGCTGCTACAACTTCGACAACGAGAACAACAACTACTATTGCTACTATTACTACTATTACTACTGCTCCTACTACTACTATTACTACTGCTCCTACTACTACTACTATTGCTACTATTACTAATATTACTACTGCTCCTACTACTATTGCTACTATTACTACTGCTCCTACTACTACTATTATTAATACTACTTTTACTATAGCTACTACATCTACTACTATTGCTGCTGCTACTCTAGTACTACTACTATTATTATGAATACTATTTTACTATAGCTACTACTGCTGCTACTGCTACTACTGCTAGTACTGCTACTGCTAGTAGTATTACTACTGCTACTACGATTACTCCTAATGCTATTACTAGTATTACTACTTTTAATATTATTGCTATGACTTCTATTGCTGCAACTACTGCTACTACTGCTACTATTACTATTCCTACTGCTCCTCCTCCTACTACTACTACTATTGCTCCTATGAGTACTACTACTATAACTATTGCTACTACTACTGCCACAACCACTACTCCTACTGCTACTACTACAACTACCACTACTACTACTACTACACCAACTACTACATCTGTAATTCCTACTACTACAACTCTTACTACTATTACTAGCACTTCTACTATAATACTATAATTGCTGCTATTACTGCCACTACTACTATGAGTAATAATCCTGCTACTACAACTACTCCTAATGCTAGAATTAGTACTACTACTATTACTACAACCACAATAACTCCAGCTACTAATACTTCTACTACCACTACTATGACTTCTACTACCACTACTGCTACTGCTGCTACTACTACTACTACTACCACTACTACTATTACTACTCCTACGACTGCTAGTACTTCTACTTCAACTACTAGTACGACAACAACAACTACTACTACTACCACTATTGCTACTGCTTTTGCTACTACTACTGCTACTACTACTGCCGCCACTACTACTAGCACTACTACTAGTATTGCTACCACTTCTAGGGCTAAAACTATTGCAGCTACTACTACTACTACTGCCGTTGCTTCTACTAATACGACAACCACAACAACTACTATTACTACTACTACGACTGCTACTACTACTACTACTATTACACCTGCTACTGCTACTACTATTGTAACTACTACTACAACTACTTCTCCTATAACTACTACTACTGCAACTACCATTGTGGCTACTTCTACCACTAATAATATGCGCACTACTACTACTATTTCTGCTACTTCTACTACTACCACTACTATTGCCACTACTTCTACCACTTCTACCACTACTGCTATCACTACTACTTCCACTACTGCTACAACTACCACTCCTACTGCTAGAATTACCACTTCTACTACCACTATTGCCACTACAACAACAACAACAACAACAACAACAACAATAACAACTACAAGAATAAGAATAACAACTACTACTACTAATACTTTGACTTCTACTAAAACTACCACAACTGCAACTACTACTACCACCACCACTACTCCTATTGCTACTACTCCTCCTCCTCCTACTGCTACTGCTACTGCTACTGCTATTGATACAACTATTACTGCTACTACTACAGTACTACTCCTGCGACTACTAGTACAACTACTACTCCTATTGCTACTAATATTACTGCAACTACTGCTGCTACTGGTACTACTACTGCTATGACTGCTACTACTAATACAACTGCTACAATAACTACTATTCCTGCTGCTGCGACTTCTGCTAGCACTACTACTACTGCTATTGCTACTACTATTGCTACTTATACTACTACTACTAATATTACTACAACTAGTACTACTGCTGCTGTTGGTGCAGCTACCATGACAACTACTTCTATAACTACGACTACAACATCTACTACTGCTGATACTACCATTACGACTACTTCCACTAATACAATTACAAGTACTACTGCTACTTTTTCTGCTACTACTACTACACTACTACTGTTGCCAGTAATTTTGCCGCTACTACTACTACAACAACAATAACAACTATTACTACTACTAATGCCTCTATTGCTAACACTATTGCTGCTGCTACTACTACTATTACTATTACTATTACAACTACTACTGCTACTAATTCTTCCACTACTATTGCTACTATAACAACAACTACTACTACTACTACATTGCGAACAATAACAATTACTACTACTGTTGCTACTATTGCTACTATTGCTATTGCTAGTAGTAGTAGTACTACCAATAAGACTTGTTACAACTATTACTGCTACAACTATGCAACTACTACTATGACTACTACTACTAGTAATAATAATACAACTACTAATATTACTATTGCTACTTCTACCACTACTACTAGTATTACTCCTACTACTGATCCTACTGCTACTATTGCAACTCCTACTACTATTACTAATGCAATTATGGCTGCCACTACAACTATTTCTGTCAATGCAGCTACTACTAGTACTTCTACTGCTACTAATACTACTTCTGCTACCACTATAGCTACTACTACTATTACTACTAGTACTGCTACTACTGCTACTACTGCTATTACTACTATTACTACTACTGCTACTACTTCTATTACTACTACTATTGTTACTACTAGTATTATGACTACTACTACTGCGGCTACTAATAGTACTACCAGTACTATTATCAAAACTACAACTGCGTTTGTTGCAGCTACTAGAACAATAACAACTACTACAACTACAACTACCACTACTCATATATTAATACTATTACTACTACTGCTGTTACTGCTCCTACTACTGCTACTACTGCTGCTGTGCTACTACTACTGCTACTGCTGCTGCTACTGCTACTATTGCTACTATTACAACTTCAACTCCTTCTATTACTATTACCACCACCACTAATACTACTACCACTTGTCCAACTACTACTTCTACCACAGTTAGTGCTGCTTCAGTTAGTACTTCTATTGCTACTCCAACTACTACTCCTATGACTACTACTACTACTACAACAATAACTACTACTACTACTTGTACTCCCACACATACTCCTACTACTACAATCACTACTACTGCTACTACTGCTACTACTACTTCTACTACTACTATCATTGCTACTACAGCTACTAGTTCTACTGCTACTCCTACTAGTACTCCTATTACTACTATTGCTACTCCTACTACTACTACTCCTCCTCCTATTACCACTACAACTACTATTACCACTACTATTACTATTACTACTGTAACAAGTACTGTGACAACAACAACAACTAGTCCAACTAATGCTCATGCTGCTGTTTCTATTATTACTCAAACTACAACAACAACAACTACTACTATTACTTCTATGACAATAACAATTATTACTACTACTATTACTCCTCCTGCAACTGCAACTACTACTATAGCTGCTCCAACTACTTCTGCTCCTTTGACTACTATGACTATATTGACTACAACTACTATGACAACAACAACAACTACTACTGCTACTACTACTACTACTACTATTATTACTACTACTACGACGATGACTACTACTACTAGTACTAGTACTACTACTACTACTACTTCTACGATCATAACTACTGCTACAACTGCTACTTTTACTACTACTATTGCAATGACTACTACTACTACTACAACTACTACTACTATGGCCACCATTAAAACTTTTACTCCTATTACTACCCATAATATTACTTCCACTACTGCAACTCCTACTACAATAACAAAAACAACTACTACTACACCTACGATAATAACTCCCACTCTTATTACTACTCCAACTACCACTACTACTACCACTACTACTCCAGCTCGTACTCCTACTTCTATGCCTACTACTAATTTTGCAACTAATCCTACTACTGCAACTACTAGTTCTGCTGCTACTACTACCACTGCTATAACTACTACTACTAGTCCTCCTGCTCCTACCCTTACTCCTACTACTGCTTGTGCTACTACAATTAATACTACAACAACTGTTGCCACTGCTATAATAACTACCACTACTCCTACTGCTATTAATACTTCTACTACTAGTACTCCTACTACTATTAATATGACCACTACCAGAGCTACTACTTCTACTAGGACTTCTACTACTCCTAGTACTACAACTATTGCTACAACTACTCCTGCTGCAACTACTACTGCTGCTGCTACTTCTGTTACTACTGGTACTACTACTACTTGTTCTATGACTCCTACTACTCCTCCTAGTACTACTACTACAACTCCTACTACTCCTACTACTACTATTACTACAGCTATAACTACTGCTACTACTAAGACTACTACTATTACTACTAATACTACTCCTACAACTACTGCTACAACAACAACAACTACTACTTCTACAACTACTCCAACGCCTATTACTACTCTTACTGCTACTACTACTACAACACTTCTACTACTAGTAGAACCAATACTACTATGACTACTACTATTACTGCTACTTCTACTACTGCTACTACTACTACTACTACTACAACTACAACTACAACTACTACAACTACTATTACTACTATAGCTATTGCTACTACTACTACAACAATTACAACTACTACTACTGTTTCTACTACTTCTACACTTGCATTGCTACTAATACTTATACTATTACTACAATTGTCTCTACTGCTACTACTAGTGTGACCATTGCAACTGCTACTGCTACTACTACTGTTGCTATTGGTACTACTATTACTACTAATACTACTAAAACAACTTCTGCTACAGCTGCTGTTGCTATTGGTACTACTATATTGACTACAACAACTACTGCTACTACCGCTAATACTACTACTATGACTACTACTACTCCTACTACTACTATTTCTGGTACTATTGCTACTTCTTCTTCGACTACAACTATTGCGGCTACTACTGCTATTCTTTCTACTGCAACAACTCATACTACTACAACTAATGCTATTGCAGCTGCTACTGCTACTACTACCACTAGTGCTACTACAGCAACAGCTACTACTACTACTACTTCTACTCCTCCTCCTCCACCTCCTGCTACTATATCTACTGTTACAGGTTGTACTCCTGCTACTACCACTACTACTTCTATTACTAATACTACAATTGCTGCCACTACTGCTACTACTAATACTACTTCTGCTACAACCCGCTACTAGTACTACAAGTACGACTTTTGCTACAACTACCATTACTATTACTACTGCATCTATTGCTGCAACTACTACTACGACTACTACTACTAGTAAACTTGTACTACAACTATGACTATTACTACTACTGATGTTGCTACAACTTTGGTTAATACTACTAGTATTATTGCTACTACTGCTACAACTGCTACTATTACTGCTCCTCCTACTACTACTAAAATAACTGTGGCCGCTACTGCAATTACTTCTGCCACTATTGCAACTACTATTACTTCTACTGTAGCTAATACTAGTTCTACTACCATTACTACCGTTACTACTACTATTGCAACTACTACTGCTACTACTGTTGCTACTAATATTACTACTATTACTGTTACTACTTCTACTATTGCTACTACTTATATGACTACTACTATTGCTACTACAACTATTATGACAACTACTACTATGGCTACTAATACTACTACCACTACTACTGTTACAAATACAACTGTTGTAGCTGTTGCTGCTACAACAACAATTGCTACTGCAATTACCACTATAGCTAAAACTACC
The DNA here is from genome assembly GCA_005019695.1 of Trichopus zeylanicus subsp. travancoricus. Taxonomy (NCBI): domain Eukaryota; kingdom Viridiplantae; phylum Streptophyta; class Magnoliopsida; order Dioscoreales; family Dioscoreaceae; genus Trichopus; species Trichopus zeylanicus. Next base: position 306,905 of record RXID01021758.1, read on the forward strand.
ACTACTCACACTATTACTACTATCACTACTACTACTGTTGCTGCTGTTGCTACAGCTACTCCTACTACTACTACAATTGTTGCTGCTGTTGCTGCTACTACTGCTACTACTACAACTTCAACTCCTTCTGTTACTATTTTCACTACTATTACTACTACTACTACTACTACTATTACACATACTACTACTACTGTTAGTATTACAACTTCTGTAACTACTACTATTACTGCTAATATTATACTACTTCTGTAATGAGCATTAGTACTAATACTATAATTATTACTACTACTAATGCTACTATTACTATTAGTACTACTCCTACTACTACTACTCCTACAACTATTACTATGACCTGTGTTACAGCCACTACTCCTACTATATCTACTGCTACTTCCTCTACTACTCCTACCACTATAACTATTACTACAACTACTATTATTGTAGCTACTATACTGCTACTGCTACTTTTGTTACTACAACTAATTTTGTTACTATAGTTACTACTACTGCTTCTACTGCAACTCCTACTACTAGTCCTAGTACTACTACTGTAATTCCTACTACTACTATGACTACTATTACTATAGCTGTAACTATTGCTACTACTAAGACTACTACTATTACTATTACTACTACTATAGCTGCTGCTACAACAATAACTACTACTACTTCTACAACTACTCCTATTCCTATTAATAATCTTACTACTACTACTTGTTGGGGAGTAGCAAGAATGTCAAACCAGATCCATATAGTGAGCCAAACACCAAACCATCCCAAAAGCTCAAACTCATGGGATATGGGTCTTTTTTCACTATATCTATTGGACTCTATCTATCCAATATCTGATGCGGGACTAATTCATCACACCTCATATTATAACAATCTCCCCCTTCAAGTGTGATCTGACCACATCAATTTAACACTCTTAATCAAGAACTCTTTTACTCGACCACTTCTATTGTGTGACTCATGTCCTCACATCAGGCCTTTGATGTCCATGCCCTTGCTGGCCTTGTGCTTGAGCCTTCGTACCAGCATTTGGCGCCCGTGCATGCACCTTCTCTCCAGCCTCACGCCAATGCCCTTTCACTGATCTTTGCCATGAGACTAACATGTGACTCAATTCAGTCGCATTATCACGGTAATTTTGGTCTTAAAAGTTTGCATAGCTTCGAACCTGAAGCTCGATACCACTTGCTGGGGAGCCGCAAGAGTGTCAAACCAGATCCATATAGTGAGTCGGACACCAAACCATTCCAAAAGCTCAAGCTCATGGGACATGGGTCTTTTTCAATATATCTATTGGACTCTATCTATCCAATATCTGCTATGGGACTAATTCATCACACCTCACATTATAACACTACTAGTACTACTACTGCTACACTTCTACTATGACTAGAACTACTATTACATTTACTACTACAACAACTACTGCTACTACTGCTACTACTGCTACTTTTACTACTACTACTACTACTATTACCACTACTACTGCTGCTGTTGCTGCTACTGCTATTGCAACTACTACTACGTTAGCTATTACTACTACTACTGCTGCTACTGCTACTATTACTACTTCTACTACTTCTACTACTTGCACTACTGCTACTAGTTATACTACTACTACCACTGCTTCTATCGCTACTACTAGTGTAACAATTGCAACCGCTACTACAATTACTACTACTTCTGCTAGCACTCCTACTGCTACTATTTCAACTAAAACAACTACTGTCGTTGCTGCTACTACTACTATTATTACTATTACTGCTACTATAGCTACTACAACTACTACAAAAGGTACCACGACTACTACTCCTCCTATGACAACAACTACCACTGCTACTACTACTTCTTATACTGCTGCTACTTCATCTTCGGCTAATACTGTTATTGCTACTACTACTACGAATGCTACTGCAGCTGCTGTTGCTACCACTACTGGTACTGCTATGAGACTACTACTATCGCTACTGTTACAGCTTGCACTACTACAACTAGTGCTACTATTACAACTGCCACTCTTGCTACTTCTACTGCTGCTACAACTAATACTACTACAACTGTGGCTACTACTACTATTGCTGCTACTGCTATAACCCACTACTAGTACAACTAGTATAACTTTTGTTACAACTACTACAACCACTATTATAGCTTCTATTGCTACAACTACTACTATGACTAATAGTAATACTATTACTACTACTACTATTACTACTGCTACTTCTACCACTATTAATAGTAGTACTGCTACTACTTCTTCTACTGTTACTATTACTACTCCTACTACTACTTCTAATACAACTGCGGCTGCTACTGCAAGTACTTCTACTACTCCTAAGACTACTATTACTTCAACTGCTACTAATACTACTTCTGCTACCACTACTGCTACTACTACTGTTACTACTAGTACTGCTACTAATACTATTATTACTATTACTACTGTTGTTGCTACTATAGCTACTACTTCTATTACTACTACTGTTGTTACTACTACTATGACTACAACTACGATAGCTACCAATGCTACGAACACTACTTCTACTACAACTACAACTGCGGTTGCTACTACTGCTGCTGCTACTGCTACCACTACTAATACTACTACCACTACAGCTACACCTACCGCTACTTATACTACTACCACTATTACTACTAGTACTATTGTTGTTGCTCCTACTACTTGCTACTACTACTACTACTACTGCAACAACTACAACTTCAACTCCTTCTATTACAATTACCACTACTACTACTACTACCACTACTACTAGTACTACTACTACTATTGCTACTACTGATACTACTACTAATCCTACTACTACTTTTGCTACTGTTACTACAAGTTCTGTTACTACTTCTATTGCTACTCCTACTTCTACTCCTATGACTACCACTACTACTCATACAATAACAACAATTACTACAACTCCTACTACTTCTGGACCTCACACACGTACTCCTCCTACTACAATCACTATTACTACTTATTCTTCTTCTTCTTCTACTACTACTACTATTATGGCTACTACAACTACTACTTCTATTACTACTATTACTACTCCTACTACTTCTATGACTTCTACTACTATTACCACTACTACTACTATTATTACATTAACAAGTAAAATAACTACTACTGCAACTAACACTAATTCTACTACTACAACTAGTACTACAACTATGCTAATCTTGCTATTGTTGTTATTACTCTTACTACGACTACTACTACTACTACTTTTACAACAACAACAACTATTACCACTACTATTACTCCTCTTACTACTGCAACTACTACTCCTCCTCTAACTATTATGACCACTACTATTACGACCACTACTACTACTACTATAATGAAGATTACTGCTACTACTACTAGTACTCCTACTATAACTTTTACGACAATAACTACTACTAAAACTGCCACTATTAATTCTACGACTGCAACTACTACCACTATTGCAATGACAACTAATACTACTACTACGGCCTCTAATACAACTTCAACTCCTATTACTACTCCTACTACTACTTCTACAACTACAACTGCTACAACAACAATGACAACAACAACTACTACTCCTACTGCAACAAATCCTACTCTTATTACTACTCCCACTACAACAACAACTAATACTACTACTCTAACTCCATTCCTACTCCTACTTCAATGCCTACTACTTGTTCTACTTGTCACACCCATTGTGAGTGGTAGGTGCCACCATAATGAGATCATGTAACGGACCTCATGATCTCAGAGGCAATGGAGTGCCTCCAATGTATGTGTGCCCGGGCAGCACACATACGAGCAAACAGCCAGCTGTGGTGGTCGGAGCCACCACGAGGAGTATCATGCGTGGAGTGCATGATCATGCGAGGTGATGGACTGCCTCAAACATATGTGTGCATGGGCAGCACACATAGCAGCAAGTGACGGAGTCACGACATGTTCCGATGGAGATCCGAACAGCCCAAACAGTCCTATAGAGCGAACAACAGGACAACTTGGCTAAAGTGACCTGCAGGAGCATGTGAGCAACCTGAACACTTGGCATCATAGGTTGAAGACAGGTAGCAGCAGCCCAGACAGCAGTTGAACTGCAGGCAGCGGTTGAAACTGTAGGTAGCAATTGAAACTGCAGGCAGCGGTTGAACTACAGGCAGTGGTTGAATTGCAGCAAGCAATTAAACAGTAGGCTACGGTGGAACTATAGGGAGCGGTTGAACTGAAGGGAGAACACTCTGGAACATGTTCTTCATGATGTCCAGTAGTTGCTCATATGTGTACTATAAATAGACTAGGGGGTCTATTGGGTTGACACACACACATGTACGGAGACTTGTAGTGTCACTCTATGTTGAGAGTTGTATTCCCTTTAATGTGAGCAATAAAAGGTTGGCAAGGTCGCTATACTTCTCTTCTCCTCTATACTCTTATGGGCTTGTGCGAGTTTGGCAGGCTGAGGTGGGCGAACCTTGGCGCCATCACGGGTGAAATTTCAGGGTAGAAATTTGGCCGTGAGACAAGTGGTATCAGAGCCCGATTTGGTGAGAAACCAATTCAGCGAAAGCTAAGATCAACAAAAGCCTTGGTGACGGAAGTGGAGCTTCGGGATCAGTTGATTTGCATCGAGGAGATGCTAGGGAATCCTCCAACCGAAGATGCGGGCAGCATATGGGCACAGTTGGTTTGGCAAGAGAGGCAAAATGCTGCTGTCAAGGAGGCCCTTGCAAGTGAGGTGAAAAACACGGAGGAAAGGTATGTTGCAATCATGGACTCCATCAGATCAAGTCTAAAGTCCTTGGAGCAGGACTTAATGGTGGTAAAAAGAGGGGTGGCTAACTCCATTGTTGAGGGCGGAGCTCCTTCAAAGGTAAGAGTTCTAGAACCTCATTCCTTTAATGGCTTCAAGAATGCAAAGAAGTTGGAGAACTTCTTGTGGGATATGGAGCAGTATTTCAAGGCTGCTCACATTTCGGAATGAGAGAAAGTCACCATCACCAGCATGTACTTGAGTGGAGATGCCAAATTATGGTGGCGTACCAGAGCATTGGAGAATGCTCGAGCTGGGAGAGCTCAGCTGGAGGATTCGGAGATCCTCAAGAAGGAACTAAAGGAATAGTTCCTTCCATGGAACACAGGGTGGGTTGCGCGGGAATCCTTGAAGAGGCTGCGACATTCGGGGACCATAAGAGAGTATGTGAGGGAATTCAGCTCCCTCATGCTTGCATCACCAACATGCCCGAGGAGGACAAGTTGTACAACTTTCTTTCTGGCTTGCAGCCGTGGGCTCAAGCTGAACTCCGGCGGCAAGGAGTGAAGGATCTTTCTTCCGCCATTGTTTTGCAGAAGGCTTGGTGGATTTCAAGCTGACGACGACCACCAAAATGGTCACGGAGGGAAGAAAGATGGGGTGTGCACATAAGGATGGCAAGAGGTCTGAGGTAAAGGGCAAGAAGGTTGTGGAACCAAGCCAGTCCAAATTGCATCTGACTAACAGAGAGCAGGGCTATTTTATATGCAATGGTCCTCATCGGGCAAGGGAATGTCCAAGGAGGGAAAAGCTATCTGCTCTAACTCTCAGGGAATCTGAGGAAGAAGGACGTGGTGCGGCAGCAACACCACACATGAATCCATTACAGCTACTCAACTCAATGACAGCAGAAAGGCAGCCGCCTTGTAAAGGGTTGATGTATGCATCGGTGCTACTAAATGGGAGGCCTGTTTTGGCTATGCTGATACAGAAGCGTCCAGCAACTTCTTCTCCCATAAATTGGTAAGTGAATTTGGGTTGCAGGTGAACCAAGTTCATGGAAAGTGAAGGCGGTAAACTCTGGGCCAACTCTGATTCATGGAATGGCCAGTGCAACCCTCAAAGTTGGAGCTTGGGAGGGAGAGATCGGTGTGACAGTCTCGGTGCTCGATGAGTTTGAGTTTATCCTGGGGATAGACTTCTTCATCCAAGCTAAGGCTAGCTTGATCCCTCACCTATTAGGTATGTTGATTTCTGCAGAGGAATCATCATGCTTTATACAGGCAGCGTATGGAGGGAAAACTGCAGTAGCCGGTATGCAGTCTCCTCAACAGCTGAAAGCTGATCTCAAGAGGGGCGAGACCACCTATGTTGCAGTACTGATCGAGATATAACCGGATCAGGTCATGGAGGTACCTGATGTTGTTGCAACTATCCTGGTGAATTACGCGGACATGATGCCACCAAAACAGCCCAACGAACTTCCCCCATGAAGGGCAGTTGACCACAAAATTGAGCTCGAGCCAGGTGCTAAACCTTCTACTCAGGACCCTTATCGATTGGCAAATGCAGAGCTTGTGGAGCTGAGGAAGCAGCTTAATGAATTGTTGGAGGGGGGACTGATCCAACCATCAAAAGCCCCGTATGGTGCCCCGGTGTTGTTTCAGCCAAAGCAAGATGGTTCACTTCGAATGTGCATGGACTATCGGTCACTAAACAAGGTGACTATCAAGAACAAGTACCCAGTGCCAAATGCAGGTGACTTGTTCGATCGATTGGCCAAGGTGACATACTTCAACAAGTTAGACTTGCGATCGGGGTATTGGCAAGTCCGGATTGCTGAGGGAGATGAGGCAAAGATGACATGTGTCACAAGGTATGGCTCATTTGAGTTCCTTGTCATGCCTTTTGGATTGACAAATGCTCCAGCAACCTTTTGCAACTTGATGAATGAACTATTATATGAGTTCTTGGATCGATTCGTGGTGGTATATTTCGATGACATTGTCATCTACTCGGAGACGTTGGCGGACCACATCGACCACCTCAGAAAGGTATTTTCTCAGCTTCGAGGATACAAGCTCTTTGTTAAGAAGGAGAAGTGTGAGTTCTTTTGGAAGGAAATCAGGTTCCTTGGCCACAGGGTGAGCAAGGGACAGATACAAATGGATGAGAGGAAGGTTCAGGCAATCATCGATTGGATGACCCCAACAAAGGTATGGGATCTTCGTTCTTTCGTTGGTTTGGCTAACTACTATAGAAGATTAATTTAGGGTTATTCAAAGAAAGTGAATCCCCTGACTGACCTGCTAAGGAAGGATCAAAAATGGGGATGGATGGACTCATGCCAAATGGCATTTGACCAGCTAAAGGCAGCAATGTCAATGGAACCGGTGCTGCGATTGCCTAACTTTGAGCTTCCATTTGAGGTACATACGGATGCCTCAGATCATGCTCTTTGGGGAGTTCTTGTTCAGGAAGGACACCCAGTGGCATTTGAAAGCCGCAAACTCAAGGGTGCGGAACAACGCTACACCACACATGAAAAGGAGATGAAAGTAGTGGTGCACTGCTTGGATACCTGGAGGCATTATCTCTTGGGAATGAAGTTCAGGGTTGTAACAGATAATATTGCAAACACCTACTTCAAACCCAAATGAAATTGACCCCCAAACAAGCTCGGTGGCAGGAATTCTTGGCCGAGTTCGATTTCATGTGGCAGCATAAACCGGGACGACATAACCAAGTAGCAGATGCATTGAGCCGAAGGGAGGTGCAATGCTACGTCGCTGCACTATCCACAGTGCAGTCAACCCTACTGGAGAGGGTTAAAGAGCAAGCTGATGCAGACCCAGAATACGTCCAACTCAAGGGAGACATACGTGAAGGGGTAATTAAGTGGTATTTGCTTGAAGATAACTTATTGTATGCTAGAGGCAAAAGGTTATATATCCCGAAGGTGGGAGGGCTGAGGCGTGAGCTGCTATGAGAGACTCATGATCCTCAATGGGCAGGATGTCCTGGAGGGCAAAGGATAATGGCACTCTTGTCCCGGTCATACTATCGGCCAAAAATGGGGGAAGACGTCGAGATGTACGTCAAGACTTGTCTTGTGTGCCAGCTTGACAAGACAAAGAGGAAGAAGCAGGCAGGGCTGCCGCAACCCCTGACTATTCCTGAGAAGCCATGGCAGTCCATTTCCATGGACTTTATTTTGGGCTTTCCCAAAGTGGATGGGATGAGCTCAGTCCTAGTCATTGTCGACCGACTCTCGAAATATGCAGTGTTCATACCAACACCACATGCATGTCCAGCAGAGGTAGCAGCTAGACTGTTCTACAAGCATGTAGTGAAGCACTTCGGTGTCCCAAAAGACATCGTAAGTGATCGAGATGCTCGATTCATGGGAAGGTTCTGGACAGCACTCTTCAACTCAATGGGTTCAGAGTTAAAGTTCTCTACGGCTAATCACCCACAGACGGATGGCCAAACAGAGTGCATCAATGCCTTGGTAGAGGAATACTTAAGGCATTATGTGATGGCCGGCCAACATAATTGGTTGGAGCTGTTGGACACAGCCCAATTTTGTTATAACATCCACAGGTCATTGACTACAGCAACGAGTCCTACAGAGCTTGTCATGGGATAGCAGCCTCTCACTCCTCTCGAGGTGGCTCAATCGATGGACCAAGGAAAGTGCCCTACTGCATATCGCTTCACCAAGGAGGAGGAGGAGCTGATAGAACAAGCTCGGGATAGCTTGCGCAAGGCAGCAAAATGCATGAAGAGGCATGCGGATGAACGAAGGCATTCATTGGAGTTCCAGGTCAGGGACATGGTGCTGCTGAAACTCACTCCACAAATATGGAAGAAAATCAGCAGCAAGACTGTACATCATGGGTTGGTACCACGGTATGACAGCCCTTCGAGGTGATGAAGAAAGTCGGGCAGGTTGCTTACCGGTTGAAGCTACCCGACAGGCTGAAGGTACACCCAACATTCCAAGTAAGTTATCTCAAACCTTTTAACAGGGACTTTCTTGGAGATAGATAGCAAGCAAGAAGAGCTCCACTAGTAGTTCAAAAATAAGAAGAATTGATGGACTGATTTTCTTGTGAAGTGGAAAGGCAGCAGTGAGGCCGATGCCACGTGGGAGCGACACTCTACACTATGGCAATTCGAGAAACAAATCAAGGAATACATGGACTCTAATCCGACGAGCACATCGGACTCCCTTGGTGGGGACGGTTTGTCACACCCGTTGTGAGTGGTATGTGACACCACAATGAGATCATGTAACAGACCTCATGATCTCAGAGGCAATGGAGTGCCTCCAATGTATGTGTGCCCGGGCAGCACACATACGAGCAAACAGCCAGCTGTGGTGGTTGGAGCCACCACGAGGAGTATCATGCATGGAGTACATGATCATGCGAGGCGATGGACTGCGTCCAACATATGTGTGCACGGGCAGCACACATAACAGCAAGTGACAAAGTCATGACATGTTCGGATGGAGACCCAAACAGCCCAAACAGTCCTATAGAGCGAACAACATGACAAGTTGGCAAAAGTGAGCTGCAGGAGCATGTGAACAACCTGAACACTTGGCATCGCAGGTTGAAGACAGGTAGCAGCAGCCCAGAAAGCAGTTCAATTGCAGGAAGCAGTTGAACTACAGGCATCGGTTGAAACTGCAGGCAGCAGTTGAACTGTAGGCAGCAGTTGAAACTGCAGGCAGCGGTTAAACTGGAAGCAGCAGTTGAAACTACAGGAAGTAGTTGAACAGCAGGAAGCAGTTGAACTACAGGAAACGGTGGAACTACAGGAAATGGTTGAACTGCAGGGAGAACATTATGGAACATGTTCTCCATGATCTCCAGCAGTTGCTCATTTGTGTACTATAAATAGACTAGGGGGTCTATTGAGTTGACACACACATAGGTAGAGAGACTTTTAGTGTCACTCTGTGTTGAGAGTTGTATTTCCTTTTATGTGAGTAATAAAAGATTGGCAAGGTTGCTATACTTCTCTTCTCCTCTATACTCTTTTGTGCTTGTGCGAGTTTGGCGGGCTGAGGTGGACGAACCTTGGCGCCATCACGGGTGAAATTTCAGGGTAGAAATTTGGCCGTGTGACAAGGTTAGAGCAGCATTTTGCCTCCCTTGCCAAACCAACTGTGCCCATATGCTACCCGCATCTTCGGTTGGAGCATTCCCCAGCATCTCCTCGATGTGAATCAACCGATCCCGAAGCTCCACTTGCGTCACCATGGCTTTTGTGGATCTTGGCTTTCGCTGAACTAGTTTCTCACCAAACTGAGCTCTGATACCACTTATCACACGGCCAAATTTCTACCCTGAAATTTCACCCGTGATGGTGCCATGGTTTGCACACCTCAGCCCGACAAACTCGCACAAGCCCACAAGAGTATAGAGGAGAAGAGAAGTATAGCAACCTTGCCAACCTTTTATTGCTCACAAAAAAGGAAATACAACTATCAACACGAAGTGACACGACCTTTCACCTGTGTGTGTCAACTCAATAGACCCCCTAGTCTATTTATAGTACACATATGAGCAACTGCTGGAGATCATGGATTACATGTTCCACAATGTTCTCCCTGCAGTTCAACCGCTCCCTGCAATTCCACCATTGCCTGCACTTCAATTGCTTCCTGCAGTTCAACCGCTACCTGCAGTTTCAACTGCTGCTTGCAGTTCAACCGCTGCTTGCAGTTCAACCGCTGCCTGTAGTTTCAATTGCTGCCTGCAGTTTGACTGCTCCCTGTAGTTTCAACTGCTACCTGCAGTTCAACTGCTTCCTACAGTTCAACTACTATCTAGGATGCTGCTACCTGTCTTCAACCTGCGATGCCAAGTGTTCTTGTTGTTCACATGCTCCTGCAGCTCACTTTAGCCAACTTTTCCTGCTGTTCGCTCTGCAGGACTATTTGGGCTGTTTGGGTCTCCATTCGAACATGTCATGACTCCGTCACTTGCTGCTACGTGTGCTGCTTGCACACACATATGTTGGAGGCAGTCCGTCACCTCGCATGATCATGCACTCCATGCATGATACTCCTCGTGGTGGCTCCGACCACCACAGCTGGCTGTTTGCTCCTATGTGTGCTGCCCGGGCACACATACATTGGAGGCACTCCATTGCCTCTGAGATCATGAGGTCCGTTACATGATCTCGTTGTGGTGGCACCTACCACTCACCAAGGGTGTGACAAACCACCCCCACCAAAGGAGTCCGACGTCCTCGTCAGAGTAGGGTCCATGTACTCCTTGATTTTTTTCTCGAATTGCCATAGTGTAGAGTCCCGCTCCCACGTGGCATCGGTCTCGCTGCCGCCTTTCCACTTCACAAGAAAATCAGTCCATCGATTCTTCTTGCTTTGCCCCATAGTCTGGTGTGCAAGGATCTTCTCGACCTCCTTGTCGAACTATTTTCGAACTACTGGTGGAGCTCTTCTTGTTTGCTATCTATCTCCAAGCAAGTCCCAGTCGAAAGGTTTGAGAAAACTTACACAGAATGTTGGGTGTACCTTCCGCCTATCGGGTAGCTTCAACCGGTAAGCAACCTGCCCGAATTTCTCGATCACCTCGAAGGGGCTGTCATACCTTGGTACCAACCCACGATGTGCAGTCTTGCTACTGATTTTCTTCCATATTTGTTGAGTGAGTTTCAGCAGCACCATGTCCCCGACCTGGAACTCCAATGAACGCCTTCGTTCATCAGCATGCCTCTTCATGCATTTTGCTTCCTTGCACAAGCTATCGCAAGCTTGTTCGATCAGCTCCTCCTTCTCCTTGGCAAAGCGATATGCAGCAGGGAACTTTCCTTTGTCTGTTAATTGAGCCAACTCGAGTGGAGTGATAGGCTGCTGTCCCATGACATACTCTGCAGGACTCATTCCTATAGTCGATGACCTGTGGATGTTATAATAAAATTGGGCTGTGTCCAACAGCTCCAACGAATTTTGCTGGCCGGCCGTCACATAATGCCTTAAGTATTCCTCTACCAAGGCATTGATGCGCTCCATTTGGCTATCCGTCTGTGGGTGCTTAGCCGTAGAGAACTTCAACTCTGAACCCATCGAGTTGAAGAGTGCTGTCCAGAACCTTCCCGTGAATCGAGCATCTCGATCACTCATGATGTTTTTTCAGACACCGAAGTGCTTCACCACATGCTTGTAGAACAACCCAGCTGCTACCTCTGCTGGAGATGCATGTGGTGTTGGTATGAACACCGCATACTTCGAGAGTCGGTCGATGACGACTAGGACTGAGCTCATCCCATCCACTTTGGGAAAGCACGAAATAAAGTCCATGGAAATGGACTGCCATGGCTTCTCTGGAATAGGCAGGGGTTGCAGCAGCCCTGCCTGCTTCTTCCTCTCTGTCTTGTCAAGCTGGCACACAAGACAAGTCTTGACGTACATCTCGATGTCTTCCCCCATTTTTGGCCATTAGTATGACCTGGATGAGAGTGTCATCATCCTTTGCCCTCAATGATGTCCTGCCCATTGAGGATTGTGAGTCTCTCGAAGTAGCTCACGCCTCAGCCCTCCCACCTTCGGGATATATAACCTGTTGCCTCTAGCATACAACAAGTTATCTTCATGCCAATACCGCTTAATTACCCCTTCATGTACCTCTCCCTTGAGTTGGACGTATTCTGGGTCTGCATCAGCTTGCTCTTTAACCCTCTCCAGAAGGGTTGACTGCACTGTCCGCAGCGGAGCTATGTAGCATAGAACCTCCCTTCAGCTCAATGCATCTGCTACTTGGTTCTGTCGCTCCTGATAGAACTCACATTTCTCTTCCTCTGTGAAGAGCTTGTATTCTCTAAGCGGAGAGAACACATTGTTTGGTGCTCCATAGTCCATGCACCCCTGAAATGAACCCACTTGTTTCCACTGAAACAACACCGGAGAACCATATGGGGATTTTGACAGTTGGACCAGTCCTGCCTCCAACAATTCATTGAGCTGCTTCCTCAGCTCCACAAGCTCTGTATTTGCCGATCAATAAGGGGCCTGAGTAGGAGGTTTAGCACTTGGCTCTAGCTTGATTTTGTGGTCAACTGCCCACCGAGGGGGAAGTTCGTTGGGCAGTTTTGGTGGCATCACGTCCGTGTAATCCACCAGGATAGTTGCAACAACATCAAGTACCTCCATGACCTGATCCGGTTGTATCTCGATCAGTGCTGCAATATGCGTGGTCTCGCCCCTCTTGAGATCAGCTTTCAGCTATTGAGGAGACTGCATACCGGCTGCTGCAGTTTTCCCTCCATACGCTGCCTGTATAGAGCATGGTGATTCCTCCGCAGATATCAACATACCTGATAGGTGAGGCACAAAGCTAGCCTTAGCTTGGATGAAGAAGTATATCCCCAGGATAAACTCAAATTCATCGAGCGCCGAGACTGTCACACCGATCTCTCCCTCCCAAGCTCCAACTTTGAGGGTTGCGCTGGCCATTCGATGAATTGGAGTTGGCCCAAAGTTTACCGCCTTCACTTTCCATGAACTTGGTTGCACCTGCAACCCAAATTCACTTACCAATTTATGGGAGAAGAAGTTTCTGGTCACTCCTGTGTCTAGCATAGCCATAACAGGCCTCCCATTTAGTAGCACCGATGCATACATCAAACCTTTACAAGGTGGCTGCCTTTCTGCCATCATTGAGTTGATTAGCTACAATGGATTCATGCATGGTGTTACCGCCGCATCATGTCCCTCTTCCTCAGATTATCTGAGAGTTAGAGCAAATAGCTTTTCCCTGCTCTTTGTTACTGGGCTGCAGTTTGGACTGCCTTGGTTCTGCAACCTTCTTGCCCTTTCCCTCCGGCTTCTTGTCATCCTTATGTGCATGCCCCATCTTTCTTCCCTCCATGGCCATTTTGGTGGTTGTCGTCAGCTTGAAATCCACCAAGACTTCTATAGAAGCAATGGCTAAAGAAAGATCCCTCACTCCTTGCCGTCGGAGTTCAGCTTTAGCCCATGGTTGCAAGCCAGAAAGAAAGTTGTACAACTTGTCCTCCTCGAACATGTTGGTGATGTAGAGCATGAGGGAGCTGAATTCCCTCACATACTCTCTTATGGTCCCTGAATGTCGCAGCTTCTTCAGGGATTCTCGCACAACCCACCCTGTGTTGCACGGAAGGAACTGCTCCTTTAGTTCCTTCTTGAGGATCTCCCAATCCTCCAGCTGAGCTCTCCCAGCTTGAGCATTCTCCGATGCTCGGGTACGCCACCATAATTTGGCATCTCCACTCAAGTACATGCTGGTGATGGTGACTTTCTCTCATTTTGGAATGTGAGCAGCCTTGAAGTACTGCTCCATATCCCACAAGAAGTTCGTCAACTCCTTTGCATTCTTGCAACCATTAAAGGAATGAGGTTCTAGAACTCTTACCTTTGAAGGAGCTCTACCATAAACAATGGAGTTAGCCACCACTCTTTTTACCACCATCAAGTCCTTCTCCAAGGACTTTAGACTTGATCTGATGGAGTCAATGATAGCAGCATACCTTTCCTCCGTGTTTTTCACCTCACTTGCAAGGGCCTCCATGAGAGCAGCATTTTGCCTCTCTTGCAAAACCAATTGTGCCCATATGCTGTCCGCATCTTCGGTTGGAGGATTCCCCAGCATCTCCTCATTGCGAATCAACCGATCCTAAAGCTGCACTTGCATCACCATGGCTTTTGTTGATCATGGCTTTTGCTGAACCAGTTTCTCACCAAACCGAGCTCTGATACCACTTGTCACAGGGCCAAATTTCTACCCTGAAATTTCACCCGTGATGGCACCAAGGTTCGCCCACCTCAGCCCGCCACACTCACACAAGCCCACAAGAGTATATAGGATAAGATAAGTATAGCAACCTTGCCAACCTTTTATTGCTCACATAAAAGGAAATACAACTCTCAACACGGAGTGACGCTACAAGTCTCTCTACCTGTGTGTGTGTGTCCAACTCAATAGACCCCCTAGTCTATTTATAGTACACATATGAGCAACTGCTGGAGATCATGGAGAACATGTCCCATAATGTTCTCCCTGCAGTTCAACCACTCCCTGTAGTTCCACCATTGCTTGCAGTTCAACTGCTGCCTGCAGTTCAACTGCTGCCTATAGTTTCAACTGCTGCCTGCAGTTCAACCGCTGCCTGCTGTTTCAACCGCTGCCTGCAGTTCAACTGCTTCCTGTAATTCAACTGCAGTCTGGGCTGCTGCTACCTATCTTCAACATACAATATCAAGTGTTCAGGTTGTTCACATGCTCCTACAGCTCACTTTAGCCAACTTGTCCTCCTGTTCGCTCTGCAGGACTGTTTGGGCTATTCGGGTCTCCATCCGAACATGTCGTGACTTCGTCACTTGCTGCTATGTGTGCTGCCTGCGCACACATATGTCGGAGGCAGTCCGTCGCCTCGCATGATCATGCACACCACACATGATACTCTTCATGGTGCCTCTGACCACCACAGCTGGCTGTTTGCTCGTATGTGTGCTTCCCAGGCACACATACGTTGGAGGAACTCCATTGCCTCTGAGATCATGATGTCCGTTACATGATCTCGTTGTGGTGGCACCTACCACTCACAAAGGATGTGACAAACCTCCCCCACCAAAGGAGTCCGACATCCTCATCAGAGTAGGGTCCATGTACTCCTTGATTTTTTTCTCGAGTTGCCATAGTGTAGAGTCCCGCTCCCACGTGGCATCGGTCTCGCTGCCACCTTTACACTTCACAAGAAAATCAGTCCGTTGATTCTTCTTGCTTTGCCCCATAGTCCAGTGCGCAAGGATCTTCTGGACCTCCTTGTCGAACTATTTTCGAACTACTGGTGGAGCTCTTCTTGTTTGCTGTCTATCTCCAAGCAAGTCCCTGTTGAAAGGTTTGAGAAAACGTACATGGAATTTTGGGTGTACCTTCGGCCTGCCGGGTAGCTTCAACTGGTAAGCAACCTATCTGACTTTCTCCATCACCTCGAAGGGACCGTCATACCTTGATACCAATCCATGATGTACAGTCTTGCTGCTGATTATCTTCCATATTTGTGGAGTGAGTTTCAGCAGCACCATGTCCCCGACCTAGAACTCCAATGAATGCCTTCGATCATCTGCTTGCCTCTTCATGCGTTTTGCTGCCCTGCGCAAGCTATCCCGAGCTTGTTCTATCAGCTCCTCCTTCTCCTTGGTGAAATGATATGTAGCAGGGCACTTTCCTTGGTCCGTCGATTGAGCCAACTCGAGAGGCGTGAGAGGCAGCTGTCCCATGACGAGCTCTATAGGACTCATTCCTGTAGTCGATGACCTGTGGATGTTATAACAAAATTGGGCTGTGTCCAACAGCGCCAACCAATTTTTCTGGCTGGCCGTCACATAATGCCTTAAGTATTCCTCTACAAAGGAATTGATGCGCTCCATTTGGCCATCCGTCTGTGGGTGATTAGCTGTAGAGAACTTCAACTCTGAACCCATCAAGTTGAAGAGTGTTGTCCAGAACCTTCCCGTGAATCAAGCATCTCGATCTCTCACGATGTCTTTTGGGACAACGAAGTGCTTCACCACATGCTTGTAGAACAGCCCAGCTACTACCTCTGTTGGACATGCATGTGGTGTTGGTATGAACACCGCATTCTTCGAGAGTCGGTCGATGACGACTAGGACTGAGCTCATCCCATCCACTTTGGGAAAGCCCGACATAAAGTCCATGGAAATGGACTGCCACAGCTTCTCCGGAATAGGCAGGGGTTGCAGCAGCCCTGCCTACTTCTTCCTTTCTGTCTTGTCAAGCTGGTACACAAGACAAGTCTTGACGTACATCTCGACGTCTTCCCCCATTTTTGGCCGATATTATGAACTGAACAAAAGTGCCATCATCCTATGCCCTCCATGATGTCCTGCCCATTGAGGATCGTGAGTCTCTCACAGCAGCTCACACCTCAGTCCTCCCGCCTTCGGGATATATAACCTGTTGCCTCTAGCATCCAACAAGTTATCTTCAAGTCAATACCGCTAAATTACCCCTTCATGTACCTCTCCCTTGAGTTGGACGTATTCTGGGTCTGCATCAGCTTGCTCTTTAACCCTCTCCAGCAGGGTTGACTGCACTGTGGATGGTGCAGCAACGGAGCATTGCACCTCCTTTCGGCTCAATGCATTTCCTACTTGGTTCTGCCATCCCGGTTTGTGTTCCCACATGAAATCAAACTCGGCCAGGAACTCCTGCCACCGAGCTTCTTTTGGGGTCAATTTCTTTTGGGTTTTGAAGTAGGCGTTTGCAACATTATCTGTTACAACCCTAAACTTTGTTCCCAAGAGATAATGCCTCCAGGTATCCAAGCAGTGGACCACTATTGTCATCTCCTTTTCATGTGTGGTGTAGCATTGTTCCGCATCCTTGAGTTTGCGGCTTTAAAATGCTACTGGGTGTCCTTCTTGAACAAGAACTCCTCAAAGAGCACGATCTGAGGCATCCGTATGTACCTCCAATGGAAGCTCAAAGTTAGGCAGTCGCAGCACCAGTTCCGTTGACACTACTGCCTTCAGCTGGTCAAACGCCGTTTGGCATGAGTCTGTCCATGCCCATTTTTGATCCTTCCTCAGTAGGTCAGTCAGGGGATTCACTTTCTTTGAATAACCCTGAATGAATCTTTTATAGTAGTTAGCCAAACCAAGGAAAGAATGAATATCTGATACCTTTGTTGGGGCCGCCCAATCGATGATTGCCTGAACCTTCCTCTCATCCATTTGTATCTGTCCCTTACTCACCCTGTGGCCAAGGAACCTGATTTCCTTCTGACAAAACTCACACTTCTCCTTCTTAATGAAGAGCTTGTATTCTCTAAGCCTAGAGAATACCTTTCTGAGGTGGTCGACGTGGTCTGCCAATGTTTTTGAGTAGATGACAATGTCATCCAAATATGCCACCATGAATTGATCCAAGAACTCGTATAATACTTCATTCATCAAGTTGCAAAAGGTTGCTGGAGCATTTGTCAATCCAAAAGGCATGACTAGGAACTCAAGTGAGCCATACCTTGTGACACATGTCATCTTTGACTCATCTCCCTCAGCAATTCAGACTTGCCAATACCCCGATCGCAAGTCTAACTTGGTGAAGTATGTTGCCTTGGCCAATCCATCGAACAAGTCACCTGCATTTGGCACTAGGTACTTGTACTTGATAGTCACCTTGTTTAGTACTAGATAGTCCATGCACATCCGAACTAAACCATCTTGCTTCTACTGAAATAACACTGGGGTACCATACGGGGCTTTTGATGGTTGGATCAGTCCCACCTCCAACAATTCACTGAGCTGCTTCCTCAACTCCACAAGCTCCACATTTGCTAATCAATAAGGGGCCTGGGTAGGAGGTTTAGCACTTGGCTCCAGCTCGATTTTGTGGTCAATTGCCCTCCGAGGGGGAAGTTCATTGGGAAGTTTTGGTGGCATCACGTCC
This sequence comes from Trichopus zeylanicus subsp. travancoricus, assembly GCA_005019695.1. Taxonomy (NCBI): domain Eukaryota; kingdom Viridiplantae; phylum Streptophyta; class Magnoliopsida; order Dioscoreales; family Dioscoreaceae; genus Trichopus; species Trichopus zeylanicus. The sequence continues at coordinate 325,158 of RXID01021758.1, forward strand.
GGGTAAACCACCAAGATAGTTGCAACAACATCAGGTACCTCCACGACCTGATCTGGTTGTATCTCGATCAGTGCTACAACATAGGTGGTCTCGCCCCTCTTGAGACTAGCTTTCGGCTGTTGAGGAGATAGCATACCCGCTGCTGCAGTTTTCCCTCCATACGCTGCCTGTATAAAGCATGGTGATTCCTCCGCAGAAATCAACATACCTGATAGGTGAGGCACCAAGCTAGCCATAGCTTGGATGAAGAAGTATATCCCCAGGATAAACTCAAACTCATCAAGCGCCGAGACTGTCACACCGATCTCTCCCTCCCAAGCTCCAACTTTGAGGGTTGCGCTGGCCATTCCATGAATCGGAGTTTATCCAGAGTTTACCACCTTCACTTTCCATGAACTTGGTTACACCAGCAACCCAAATTCACTTACCGATTTATGGGAGAAGAAGTTGCTGGTCGCTCCTGTATCCAGCATAGCCAAAATAGGAGCAACCATTTTGGTGGCCATTTTGGTGGTTGTCTTTAGCTTGAAATCCACCAAGCCTTCCGTAGAAGCAATGGCCAAAGAAAGATCCCTCACTCCTTGCCATCAGAGTTCAGCTTGAGCCCATGGCTGCAAGCCAGAAAGAAAGTTGTACAACTTGTCCTCCTCGGATATGTTGGTGATGTCGAGCATGAGGGAGCTGAATTCCCTCACATACTCTCTTATGGTCCCCGAATGTCGCAGCTTCTTCAGGGATTCCCTCGCAACCCACCATGTGTTGCATAGAAGGGACCGCTCCTTTAGTTCCTTCTTGTGGATCTCCCAATCCTCCAGCTGAGCTTTCCCAGGTTGAACATTCTCCGATGCTCTAGTACGCCACCATAATTTGGCATCTCCACTCAAGTACATGCCGGTGATGGTGACATTCTCTCATTCCGGAATGTGAGCAGCCTTGCAGTACTGCTCCATATCCCACAAGAAGTTCTCCAACTCCTTTGCATTCCTGTAGCCATTAAAGGAATGAGGTTCTGGAACTCTTACCTTTGAAGGAGCTCCGCCCTAAACAATGGAGTTTGCCACTGCTCTTTTTACCACCATCAAGTCCTTCTCCAAGGACTTTAGACTTCATCTGATGGAGTCTATGATCGCAGCATACCTTTCTTCCGTGTTTTTCACCTCAGTTGCAAGGGCCTCCTTGAGAGCAGCATTTTGCCTCTCTTGCCAAACCAATTGTGCCCATATGCTGCCCGCATCTTCAGTTGGAGGATTCCCCAGCATCTCCTCGATGCGAATCAACCGATCCTGAAGCTGCACTTCCGTCACCATGGCTTTTGTTGATCTTGGCTTTCGCTGAACCAGTTTCTCACCAAACCGGGCACTGATACCACTTGTCACACGGCAAAATTTCTACCCTGAAATTTCACCCGTGATGGCGCCAAGGTTTGCCCACCTCAGCCCGCGAAACTCGCACAAGCCCACAAGAGTATAGAGGAGAAGAGAAGTATAGCAACCTTGCCAACCTTTTATTGCTCACATAAAAGGAAATACAACTCTCAACACGGAGTGACACTACAAGTCTCTCTACCTATGTGTGTCAACTTAATAGACCCCCTAGTCTATTTATAGTACACATATGAGCAACTGCTGGAGATAATGGAGAACATGTTCCACAATGTTCTCCCTGCAATTCAACCGCTCCCTGCAATTCCACCATTGCCTGCAATTCAACTGCTTCCTGCAGTTCAACCGCTACTTGCAGTTTCAACTGCTGCCTGCAGTTCAACTGCTCCCTGCAGTTTGAACCGCTGCCTGTAGTTCAACTGCTTCCTGTAATTCAACTGCTGTCTGGGCTGCTGCTATCTGTCTTCAACCTGCGACACCAAGTGTTCAGGTTGTTCACATGCTCCTGCAGCTCGCATTAGCCAACTTGTCTTGTTGTTCACTCTGCAGGACTATTTTGGCTGTTCCGGTCTCCATCCGAACATGTTGTGACTCCGTCACATGCTGCTATGTGAGCTGCCCGGGCACACATAAGTTGGAGGCTGTCCGTCGCGTCACATGATCATGCACTCCACGCATGATACTCCTTGTGGTGGCTCCGACCACCACAGCTGGCTGTTTGCTCGTATGTGTGCAGCTCGGGCACTCATACGTTAGAGGCACTCCATTGCCTCTATGATCATGAGGTCCGTTATATGATCTCATTGTGGTGACACCTACCACTCACAACAGGTGTGACAAACTACTGCTGCTACTGCTACAACTACTACCACCACTATTACTACTACTGCTACTACTCCTACTCCAACTCCTACTCCTACTACCACTAGTGCTAATACTATTACTACTACAACAACTTTTGCTGTAGCTATAACAACTACCCTATTACTACTACTACTCCTCCTACTACTACTACTACTATGCCCACTATTACAGCTACTACTTCTACTATTTCTACTGCTACTTCTACTACTCCTATTACCATAATTATTATTACAACTACTACTACTGCAGCTACTACCACTACTACTGCTACTTCTATTCCTAGCACTGCCACAACTACTTCTACTGGTACTCATACTGCTATTCCTAGCACTACCACAACTACTTCTACTGGTACTCGTACTACTATTCCTAGCACTACTATTCCTAGCACTCATACTACAACAACTCCTACTACAACTACGACTACTATTACTACTATATAACTATTGCTATTACTAATACTACTATTATTAGTATTACTACTACTACTGCTATGACAATAACTACTACTCCTACAACTACTCCTACTCCTATTACTACTATTACTACTACTACTAGTACTACATAGTTCTACTACTACTAGAACTACTACTACTATTACTACTACTACAACAACAACTACTACTACTGCTGCTGCTGCTGCTATTACTACTACTACTACTATAGCAACTACTACTACAACAACTACAACTACTACAACAACTACTACTACTACAGCTATAACTACTACTACTACTCCTCCTGCTACTACTACTACTTCTACTACTTCTACTACTTGCACTATTGCTACTACTTATACAACTACTATTACTACTGCTACCTCTGCTATTCCTACAACAACTACTATTGCTGCTGCTACTACTATTACTACTATTGCTACTTCTGCTACTACCGCTACTACTACTATTATGACTACTACTACCAGTACTAGTACTACTCTGGCTACAACTTCTTCTGGTATTGCTACTACCTCTGCTTTCGCTACTACTACTACTGCTACTCCTGCTACTGCAACTACCCCTACTACTACTAGTGCTACTGCAACTACTATTCCTACCACCACTGCTGCTTGTGCTGGTTTTGCTCCTACTATTACTACTATCACTACCATTATAGCTTGTACTACTATTACTAGTGTGACTATTACAACTGTTACTCCTCCTACTATTACTACTACTGCTACAAATACTACTACTACTGTGGCTACTGCCACTACTACTCCTCCTGCGGCTACAACATACTACTAGTACTACTGGTATGACTTTTGTTGCAACTACAACTGCTACTGGTACTACTATTATTACTGCAGATGTTGCTACTACTTCTGCTACAACTACTAATATTACTGCTACTACTACTACTGTTATAGCTCTTACTACTACTACTAATGCAACTATGGCTGCTACTGAAACTACTTCAGCTACTACTGCTACTGCTACTACTACTACTTCTACTACTACTAAAACTACTTTTGCTACTAGTACTGCTACTACTGCTACTATTACTACTTTTTCTACTAGTACTCCTACTACTACTACTAATACTATTACTACTGCTACAACAACTACTATTATTGCTACTATTACCACTACTACTACTACTACATCTCTTACTACTACTGTTGCTACTATTATTACTACTACTGCTACTACCGCTACTATTATTACTACCACTCTTGCTACTACTACTACTACTACTACTATCGCTACTATTTCTATTACTACCACTCTTGCTACTACTACTACTACTACTACCGCTACTACTTCTCTTACTACCACCCTTGCTACTACTACTATGGTGACTGCTACTACTACTATTGCAACAACTATTGCTGCTACTTCTAGAACTCCTATTGCTATGACTACCACTATTGCTACTACTATTACTGCTACTACAACAACAACCAGTACTTCTACTCCTTCTGCTACAACTACTACAGCTACTACTAGTCCTCCTCCTCCTACTACTACTGCTACTCCAACTACTACTGCTGCTACTCCTACTAGTACTACTACTACTGGCACTACTGCTACTCCCATTGCTACTACTCCTCCTCCTACTATTACTGCTCCTACTAGTACTACTAATGCAACTAAGGTTGCTACTTCAACTACTCTTGCTACAACTTCTACTGCTACTAATACTACTTCTTCTATGACTGCTGCTATTACTACTACTACTACTATTACTACTATTACTACTACTGCTGTTGCTACTACTCCTACTAGTTCTATTACTACTACTATTACTACTCTTACTACTATGACTACTACTGCTGTGGCTACTAATACAACTTCCACTACTACTACTACAACTACAACTGCTATTTCTGTTGCTGCTACAACAACTACTACAATTGCTATTACGACAACAGCTACAACTACCACTACTCATACTATTACTAATATTACTACTACTACTGTTGCTACAAATGCTGGTACTGCTCCTACTACTGCTACTACTTCTACTACTAAAACTTCAACTCCTTCTATTACTAGTACTACTACAAGTACTACTAATACTAATACTATAACTCCTGCTACTACTTCTACTACTATTATTGCTACTCCTGTTAGTCCTTCTCTTACTACTCCTACTCCTACGCCTACGAGTACTACTAGCACTTCTCCAATAATAACAGCTACTATTACTCCTACTTCTCGTACTCCCACATATACTCCTACTACTACAATCACTACAACAACAACAACAACAACTACTACTACTACTACTTCTTCTACTTCTACTACTATTACTACTTTTACTGCTACTACTTCTACTGCTACTCCTACTACTACTTCAATTACTACTATTACCACTCCTACTACTACTACCACTACTACTCATATTACCACCGCTACTACTATTACTACCTAAACAAGTACTATAACTACTACTACAACTAATACTGCTTCTACTACCACTAAAACCAAATTTAATATTATTGCTGTTGTTATTACTCCTAATACTACTTCTACAACAACAAGAACTATTACTACTGCTATTACTCCAGCTTCTACTATAATTACTACTGCTGCTACTCCAACTACTGCTACTCCTATGGTACTATTACTGCTATGACTACTACTACTATGACTACTACTACTAGTACTACTACTACTACAATGATGACAACAACTACTACTACAACTTCTATGACCACAACAACTGCTACAACTGCTACTATCACTACTACTACTACAACTATTACTACTATTGCAACGACGACTACTCCTCCTGTAACTATTGTTATAACTACCACTACTCCAACCGTTATTACTACTACTACTATTACTACCACTACTACTGTTAATACTGCTACTGATACAAATACAACTATAACTACAACTATTAGTACAAACACCATTCCTATAACTACTAAGACTACTTCTATTACTACTAGTACTGCTACTTCTAATGCTGCTACTAATACTACTCCTACTACTACTACTACTTCTACTACTAGTAGTAGTGCTACGACTATAGCTAATACTTCTACTACTACTACAACAACAATAACAACAATAATAACAACTACCACACCTATTACTACTACTACTCCTCCTAGTACTATTGTTGCTGGTACTACTACAACTGCTATTAATACTAGTACTACTACTAGTACTACTGCGAATACTACTACTACTTTTATTATTACAAGTACTACTAATCCAACTACTTCTACTACTACTAATACAACAACAACTATTACTACTACTTCAACTAATATTAATACTATAACAGTTGCTGCTGCTACTCCAACTACTACTCGTACTACTACTACTACAACTATTACTACTACTACTACTATTTTTTCTACTATAGCCGCTACCACTATTAATACTAACACAACTACTACTCTTGCCGCTACTACTATAATTGTTACTAGTTCTGCAACAACAACAACAAGCACTACTATAACTACAACTAGTACTACTGCTACTGCTGCTGCTACTACTACAATTACTACTACTTTTGCTAATACTGCTACTACAACTACTACAACAACAACAATAATTGCTACTGCTACTGTTGTTGTTGCTGCTGCTGCTGCTATTGCTACTACAACTATTGCTAGTAATACTATAATGACTTACTACTACTGTTGCTGCCACTACTACTACTGCTGCTATTATTGTTACTTCTACTAGTACTAATTCTTCTACTATAGCTACCACAATGACTATCGCTACTAATACAACTACTACTTCTGTAATGACTACTACCACAACTACAACAACTACTACTAGTACTATGACTAGTACTACTACTATTACTGCTGCTACAACTAGAACGACAACTACTACTACTACAAATACTAGTTCTACTACTTCTACTAGTATTACTACTACAACTACTATTGTTACTACTACTACAACTACTACTACTGCAACTATTGTAATAATACTACTACTATAATTACTACTGCTGCTGCTACTACTGCTACTGCTCCTACTGCTACTACTACTTTTACTACTCCCAATATTACTACAACTACAACTGCTTCTATTGTTGCTACTCCTACTACTGCTACTACTACTAATATTGTTACTAAAATAACTACTTTTTGCAACTGCTGTTACTACTAATACTACTATAACTTCAACTCCTATTATTACTATTACTACAACAACTACTACTAATAATACTACCTTTGTGGCTTCCACTCCTGCTACTTCTGCTACTAGTTCTATTGCTAGTCCAACTACTAGTCTTACGAATAGTACTATGCGTACAACTACTACTACAATAACTGCTCCTACTACTACGACTACTGCTATTGCTATTGCTATGAATACTACTACTACTATTACTACTCCTACCACCACCACCACCACCACCACTACTACTACTACAACTACCACCACCACCACCACCACCACTACTATTGTAACTGCTACTACAGCTACTACTACTGCTCCTACTACTACTACTTCTACTACTACTACAGCCGCTATGATATCTGCTAGTACTACTATTGCAACTACCACTACTACTACTACCACCACTAGTACTACTATGCTACTACTATAACTACTACCAATACTACTACTACAGCTACAACTGCTACAACTGCTACTTCTACTTCTATTACTTTTACTATGGCTACTGCTACTATGGCTACTACTACTACAACTCCTACTACTACAAATGTTGTCATTACTACGACCACTACTACCACCACTACTACTCATACTATTACAACTACTTGTACCACAACTACTACTAATTGTATTACCACTACTATTGCTATTGCTACTATGAGTACAGCTATTACTATTACTACTACTACTACTACTACTACTACTACTACTACTACTACTACTACTACTACTACTACTACTACTACTACTACTACTACTACTACTACTACTACTACTACTACTACTACTAATACTAATACTGTAACTACAACTTTTTCTGGTACTCCTACTAGTATTGCTACTACTAGTAGTAGAAGTAGTAGTAGTAGGACTAGCAGTTATTGTAGTGGTAATAGTAGCCATTGTAGTAGTAGCAGTAGTAGTAGTTGCAATAGTGGAAGTACGTACAGCAGTAGTAGGTGTAGTAGTAGCAAAAGTTTGAAATAGGAGTAGTAGACTAATTAATAGTTATTGTAGTAGCAGTTGTAGTAGTTGTAATCATCATTGTAGTAGTAGTAGTAGTAGTAGTAGTAATAGTCAGAATAGAAGTCGTAGTAGTAGTAGTTGTTGTTGTAGCAGTAGTAGCAGTAGTAGTAATAGGAGTGGCAGAAGTAGTGGTAGTAGCAGTAGGAGAGCTAGGAGTGGTAGTAGTAGGAGGAGTAGTAGTATTAATTATAGTGGTAGTAGTAGAAATAGTCATAGTACTAGTGGTTGAATTAGGAGCATTAGAATTATTAGTAGTAATAGTAGTAGTAATAATAGGAGTGGCCCTAGCAATTGGAGTCATAGTAGTTGTAGTAATGGTAGCAAAACTAGTAGTACCAGTAGCCAAAGTAGTAATAATTGTAGTAGTATTTGGAGTCATAATTATTGTAGTAGTTATTGGAGTAGGGGTAGTAGTGGTAGTAGGAGTAGTAGTAGTAATTGGAGTTGGAGTAGGAGTAGTAGTAGTAGTATTGGTGGTAGCTGTAGTAGTAATTACAGTTGGAGTAAGAGTAGTAGTTGTAGCAGCAATAGTAGTGGTAGGAGTAGTAGTAGTTGTAGTAGGAGTAGGAGCAGGAATAGTTGAAGTAGTACTAGTAGCATTAGTAGAAGCAGGAGTAGTAGTTGTTGCTATACTAGCATTAGAAGTTGTAGTAGTAGCAATGGTAGTAGTAGTTTTTGTATTAGTAGCAGTAGTAGAGGTGGTTATAATAGTAGTAGTAGTAGCAGTAGCAGAAGTGGAAGGAGTTATAGTAATAGTTGTTGTCGCAGTAATAGTACTAGTAGCTATTGTAGTGTAGTAGTTGTTGTTGGTGTACTATTTGTAGTAGTAGTAGTTATTGTGGTAACAATAGTGGAATGACGAGTAGCAGTAGTAGTAGCAGTAGCAATAATATTAGTGCTAGTTCTTATAGTGGTAGTGGTATGAGTTGGTGTAGTAGTAATAGTAGTAGTAGGAGTAGTAATTGTAGGATTAGTTGTAGTAGTAGTAGTAGGAGTAGGATCAGGAATAGTAGTAGTCATACTAGTAGTAGTTGTTGTAATGGTAGTAGTAGTTGTTGTAATAGTAATAATAGTAGTAGTAGTAGGTGTTGTAGTAGTGGTCAGAGTAGTAGCTATAGTAGTCATAGAAGTGGTTGTATTTATATTTGTATTAATAGTAGTAGTAGTAGTAAAAGCAATAGAGTAGTAGTAGTAGTATTGGAAGTAGTAGCAACAGCGGTATCAATTGTACAAGTAGCGAGAATAGCATCAGTAGTAGTGGTAGTAGTAACAGAAGTTGTAGGAGTAATATGAGAAGTAGTACTAAGACTAGTATTAGTAGTTGTAGTATTAGTCATAGCAGTTGGAGTAGCAATAGAAGTAGCAGTAGTAGTAGTAGTAGAGTTGTAGCAGCAACAGCAAAAGCAGCATGATTATGATATGCTTTCGTAGTAGTACTAGTAGCAAGAGCAGGAATAGGCATAGAAGTAGTAATAATAGTAGCAGTAGTAGTAGAAGTGGTGGTAGTAGTAGTAGCAGGAGTATGGGTAGTGGCAGTAGTAGTAGTAGGAGTACGAGTGTAATAGTAGTAGCACAAGTAGGAGTAGGATTAGTAGTTGTAATAGTAGTAATAGTAATCATAGGAGTATCAGTAGGAATGGTAGTAGAGTTACAGTAGCAGCAGTAGTAGTTGTTGTTCCAGTTGTAGTAGTTGTAGGAGTAGTAGTAGGAGTAGTAGTAGCAATAGTAGTAGAAGTACTAGTAATAGTAGTAGGAATTGTGCTAGCCGTAGTAGTAGGATTAGTAGTAGTAGTAATAATAGCAGAAGTAGCAACAGTAGCAGGAGGAGGAGGAGTAGTAGTAGTTGTAGTAGTAGTAGTAGTAGTAGTAGTGAGAAAAGCTATTGTAGCTGTAGTAACATTACTACTAATAGTAGTAGTAGTAGAAGCAGTAGTAGTTGTAGCGGTAATAGTAGTAGTAGCAGTAGTAGTTGTAGTAGAACTAGCAGTATTTATAGAATTAGTAGTAATAGTAGTAGCAGCAGTAGTAGTTGTAATAGTAATAGTACCAAAATAATAATAGCAGAAGTAGTAGTAGCGGTAGTGGTAGTAGCAGACGCAACACTAGTAGTAGTAGGAGGAGGACGAGAAGTACATGTAGTAGCAGTAGCAATAATATTAGTGGTAATATTAGTAGTGGTAGTGGTAGTTGTTGTAGAAATAATAGTAGTCATAGTAGTTGCCATAGTCATAGGAGTAGTAGTAGCAATTGCAGCAGTAGCTATAGTAGCATTAGTTGTGGTAGTAGAAGCATTATAGTAGAAGTAGTAGTAGTAATTGCAATTGCAGTAGTAGTAGCAATTGCAGTTGCAGTAGTAGTAGTAGATGAAGTATTGGTATTAGTTGTAGCAATAGTGACTGTAGTAGTACTAGTAGTAGTGGTAGTAGTAGCAGAATCACCAGTAGCTATAGTCATTGTTGTAGTAGTAGTAATAGTAGTAGCAGTAGTAGTAGTAGTAGTTTCCATAGTAGTAGTATTAGTAGCAGCAGTAGTAGTGGCTATCATAGTAGTAGTAGTAGAAGTAGTAGTTGTAGTATCTATAGTAGCTATAGTAGCAATAGTAGGTGAAATAGTTGTAGTAGCCATAACAGTAGTAGTAGCAATAGTAATAGTAGTAGCAGCTATTGTAGTAGCAAAAGTAGAAGTAGTAATAGTAGTAGAAGTTGTAGTTTCATAAGTAGCTGTAGCAATAGCAGCATTAGTAGTAGTTGTAGTGGTAGAAGATGTTCTGGTAGTGGTAGGAGAAGTAATAGTTGTAGTAGTAGCAGTAGTTATAGTAGTAGCAATAGTAGTTGTAGTAGTAGCAACATCAACCATCGCAGTAATAGTTGCAGGAGTAGTCATAGTATAAGAAGTATCTATAGTGATAGTAGTAGCAATGGCAGTAGCAACTGTATTAATAGTAGGAGAATTGGTTGCAGTAATAGTAGTAGTGTTAGTAGTTGTTGTTGTTGTAGTAGTAGGAGAATTAGTGGTAGATGTTGTAGTTGTAGTAGTACTAGTAGATGTAGTTGTAGGAATAGTTGTCCTAATAGTTATGCAATAATAGTAGTAGTGGGAGAAAGAGTGGTAGTGGTATCTTATGCCTGAGTTGAAGCAGTTGTTGTAGTTGTAGTAGTAGTAGTAGTTGCAGTACTATAAATAGCAGCAGTAGCAATAGTTGTAGTTGTAGCAGCAAAAGCAATAGTTATAGCAGGAGTAGTAGTAGTTGCAACAATGATAGTAGAAGAATTAGTAGTAGTAGTAGCAGTAGTAGTGCTAGTAGCAGCAGCGATGGCGGTAGAAGCAGTAGTAGTAATAATAATAGTAGTAGTAGAATTAGTAGTAGTAGTAGGTGAAATAAAAGTAGTAGCAAGAGCAGTAGAAGCAGCAGCAGCAGTAGTAGCAGGAGTGGTAGTAGTAGGAGCAATAATAGTACAAGTAGTAGTAATAACAGTTGTAGTGGGAGTAGTAGTTATACTAATAGTAGTTGTTGCTGTTGTTCTCGTTATAGTAGCAGTAGTAGTGGTTTTAGTAGACGAAGAAGTAGGAGTGGTAGTAAGAGTAGTAGCTATATTTGTAGTAGTAATAGTATTATTACAAGTAGAAGTTGCAGTGGTTGTAGTAGCAGAAGCTGTAGTAGTGGTGGTAGTATTGGCAGTAGTAATAGATGTAGTAGTAGTAGTGGTACCCGTTGTAGTAATAGTAATAGGAGTACTAGTAGTAGTTGTAGCAGCAATAGCACAGTAATTATAGTAGTAGTTGTTGTTGTTGTAGTAATAGTAATAGTTGCAAGAGTAGTAGTAGTAATAGTAGTAGAAGTTGTAGTAATAGTGTAGTAATAGAAGCTATAGTAGTAGTTGTAGAAGTAATAGTAGTAGCAGTATTAGTAGTTATAGCATTAGTGGTGGTGGTAGTAGCAGCAACAGCAGCAGCAGTAGTAATAGTAGTAGTAGTTGTAGTAGTAGTAGCAATAGTAGCGGTAGTAGTAGCATTAGTCGTAGTAGTAGAAGTCGTAGTAGTAGTAGTAGTAGTAGTAGTAGTAGTAGTAGTAGTAGTAGTAGTAGTAGTAGTAGAAGTAGAAGTAGTAGTAGTTATAGCAGCAGCAGCAGCAGCAGTAGTAGTAGTTGTAGAGTAGTAGTAGTCATAGGAGGTGTAGTAGTAGTGGTGATGGTGGTGGTGGTGGTAGTTGTTGTAGTAGCAAAAGTAGCATTCGTAGTAATCATAGGCATAGTAGTAGTAGGAGTTGAAGCATAAGTAGTATTAGTAGTAGTAGAAGTAGCATTTGTATTAGTCATAGTAGTATTAATAATGGTGGTATTATAGTTGTAGTAGAAGTAGTAGTGGCAACAACAGCATCCTTAGTAGTAGCAGAAGTAGTAGTAAAAGGAGGAGTAGTAGTTGGATGAGGAGTAGCAGTAACAATAGTAGTAGAATTTGTAATTGTTGTAGCAGCAGCAGTAGTAGTAATAGTAGTAGTAGTTGTTGTGGTAAAAGATGTTGTTGAAGAAGTAGTAGTGGTAGAAGTAGTAGGAGTTGTAATTGTAGTAGTTGTTGTAGTAGTAGTAGTAGTAATAGTAGAACTAGTAGTAGTAATATTAGAAGTAGGAGTAGTACTAGTAGTAGTAGTATAAATAGTAGCAGTAGTAGTCGTAGAAGGATTAGTAGGTGTAGTAAGAGCAGTAGCAATAGTAGTACTAGTAGTAAAGGTAAAATTTGTTGTTGTAGTAGTAGCAGTAGTCGTAGTAGTAGTAGTAGTAGTTATTTTTGGAGAAGTAGTAGTTGTTATTGTAGTAGCAGTAGTAGTAGGAGTAGTATTCGTAGCAGCAATAACAGCAGTAGAACTAACAGTGGTATTAGTAGTAGTTGTTGTTGCTGTAGTAGTACAAATAATAGTAGTAGTAGTTGTTGTTGTAGTAGTAATGGTAGTAGTAGGAATTGGATTACTATTAGAAGTTGTAGTTGTTCTAGTGGTAGTCGTAGTGGTTATAGGAGCAATAATCATAGTTGGAGTTAGAGTAGGACTAGTGGTAGGATTAGAAGTGGTAGTAGTAGACTAGTAGTAGTAGGAGTAGAAGTAGCCACTATAGTGGTAGCAATAGTTGTAGTAGTAGCAGCAAGAGTAGTAGTCATAGTAGTTGTAGTTGTAGTAATGGTAGTATTAGTAGTAATAGTAGTATGAGTATTTTGTTTAGGAGTAGCATTATTAGCAATATCAGTAATAGCAGTAGTAGGAGTAGTAGTGGGAGTCTGTGTAATAGTAGTGGGAGTCCGTGTAGTAGTAGCAATAATAGTAGCAGTAGTAGCAGCAGTTAAACCAATAGTAGAAGTAGTAGTAGTAGTAGCAGCAGTAGCAATAGTAGTAGAAGTAGAAGTAGTATTAGTGGTAGGAACAGCAGCAGTAGTAATAATAGTAGAAATAGTAGTAGTAGAAATCACAATAGTACTAGTCGTAGTAGTAGAAGTCATGGAAGTAGTAGCAGTAGTAGTTGCTGTTGTTGTTGGAGTAGTAGTTGGAGTAGTTGTTGTTTTTGTAGTGTCAGTACTAGCAGTAGTAGTTGTTCTTGTTGTTGTAGTAGTAATAGCAGTAGTAGGAGTAGTTGTAGTAGTAATAGTAGTAGTAATCTAGTAGTCATAGTAGTAGTAATCGCAATAGTTGTATTAGCAGTAGTAGTAGCAGCAATAGCAGTAGTATTAGTTATTGTAGCAGCAGCAGCAGTAGTAGCAGTTGTTGTTGTACTACTAGTAGTTGTAGTAGCAGTAGTAGTAGCAGCAGCAATCGGGGTGGTGGTAGTAGTTGTTGTTGTAATAATAGTAATATTTGTAGAAGTAGTATTAACAGTAGTATTAGTAGTAATACTAGCAGCCATAGTAGTAGCTGTTATAGTATTAGTTTGAGTACTAGTGGCAGTTTGTGTAGGAGTAGGAGTTGTAGTTGGAGTGGTAGGAGTAATAGTAGTAGTAGTAGCAGTAATAATAGTTGTAATAATAATAGTAGTAGTAGTAGTAGCACTAGTATTAATAGCAGCAATAGTAGTAGTAGTAGTAGTATTAGTAGTAGTGGCAGTAATAGAAGTAGTAGGCATACAAGTGGCAGTCGGTGTAGGAGTAATAGTAGGACTACTACAAGTAGTTGTTGTTCTTGTTATAGTTGTTGTTCTTGTTATAGTTGTAGTACTAATAGTAGTAGTACCAGTAATAGTAGTTGTAATAGTAGTATAAATAGCAGCAACAACAACAGCAACAGTAGTATTATTAATAACAGTAGTAGTAGCAGCAGCAGTAGTAGTATTAGTAATAGCAGTAATGGCATTAGTAGTAGTAATGTTAGGAGTAGTAGTATTAGGAGCAGTAGTAGTACTAACAGTAGCAGCAGTAGCAGCAACAGTAGTAGTACTAATAGTATTAGTAGTAGCTGTTGAAGTGATAGTAGTAGTAGTAGTGATAATGGAAGTAGTTGAAGTAGTAACAATCATAGTATTTGTAGTAGTAGTTTTAGTAGTTTTAGTAGTAGTAGTAGTGGTGGTAATAGTAGTGGCGGTAGTAGTAGTAGTAGCAATAGTAGCAAAAGTAGTAGTAGTAGTAATAGTAGTAGTAGTCATGGCAGCCAAATAGTAGTAGTAATTGTTGTGATTGTTGTTATAGTTGTAGTAGTAATAGTAGTAGTTGCATAAGTAGCAGTAGTTGTAGTAGTAGTAGTAGCAGTAGTATTAGCGACCGCAGAATTTGTAGTAGTAGTTGTAGTAGTTGTAGCAGTAGCAGTGGCTGCAGTTGTATTAGAAGAAGTTGTAGTAGTTGTTGTTATGGTAAAAAATAGTCATTGTTGCAGTAATAGTAGTATTAGTAGTAATAGTAGAAGTAGTAGTAGTATTCGTGATAGTAGCAGCAGCAGTAGCAATAGCAGGAGGAGTAGTAGTAGTTGTAGTAGTCGTTGCTATAGTAGAAGTAGAAGTAGAAGTAGTAGTAGTAGTAGTAGCAGTAGTAGTAGTAGTTCTATTACTAGTTGTACCAGCCGTAGTAGTAGTATAAGTAGCAGCAGCTGTAGTAATTATAGGGGTAGTAATAGCAAAAGTAGTAATAGGCGTAGCAGTAGACGCAGTATTAGTAGTAGTGGTATTAGTAGTACAATAGTAGAAGAAGCAGAAGCAGTAGTAGTAGGAGTAGCAATTGCAGTTGATGTAGTACTAATAGGAGTAGGAGTATCATTAGTAAAAATAATAATAGTTGTAGTTGTAGCATGAGTAGTAGTAATAGTAGCAGTAGGAGTAGAGTAAATAATAGCGATAGTAATAGTAGTAAAGCAACAATAGGAGTAGTAGTAGCAGCAATGGTTGTAGTAGTACCAGTAGTAGTAGGAGCAGGAGTAGTTGCTGTAGCAGTAGGAGTATCATTAGTAAAAATAATAATAGTTGTAGTTGTAGCATGAGTAGTAGTAATACTAGCAGTTGGAGTAGAGTAAATAATAGCGATAGTAATAGTAGTAAAGCAGCAATAGGAGTAGTAGTAGCAACAATGGTTGTAGTAGTACCAGTAGTAGTAGTAGTAGGAGCAGTAGTAGTAGTAGTAGTAGTAGTCGTAGCACTAGTCGTAGTTGTAATATTGGTTATAGCATTGGCAGTAGTAATAGTAGCTGAAGTTGTAGCAATAGTCGTGGAAGTGGGAGAAGTAGTAGTAGTAGTTACAGTAGCCATAGCGGTAGCAGCCATAGTAGCAACACGGATAGTAGCAGTTATAGTGGTGGTCATAGTAGTAGTAGTAGTAGTAAAAGTAGTAGTAGGAGAAATTGTAGTAGTCATAGTACTATTGGTAGTAGAAGTAGTAGTAGCAGGAGTAGAAGTTATAGTTGCAATAGTAGCTATAGCGACATGGGCAGTTGTAGCTATTGTAGTTGTAGTTGCAGTAGTAGTAATAGTAGCAGTAGTTGTAGTCGTAGCGACAATAGTAGTTGTAGCTATAGTAGCAGCAGCAGAGGTAGTAGTAGTAGTTTTAGAACTCGGGGTAATAGTAGTTTTTGTAGTAGCAATAATAGTAGTAGTTGTAGTAGTAGTAGTAGTCGTAGTAGCGGTAGTAGAAGAAGTAGGAGAAGTAGTAGTAGTTGCATTAGTAGTAGTAGTACCAGTAGTAATAGTAGTAGTGGTAGCAATAGTAGCAAAAGCAATAGTAGTAATAGTAGTAGAAATAGTAGGAGAAGTAATAGTAGTAGCAGTAGATGTAGTGGCATCATGAGCAGTAGTAGCAACAGTAGTAGTAGTAGTGGTAGTAGTAGTGGTAGTACAGCAGCAGTAGCAGTGGCTATAATAGTAGTAGTAGTTATAATAGTAGTAGTATCAACAACTGCATCAGCTGTAGCAGCAGCAGTAGTCGTAGTAGCAGCACTAGCAGTAGTAGTGGTAGCAGTAGTAGTTGCAGTAGTACTAGTAGTAGTTGTAGTAGAAGCAATAGCCGTAATAGCAGCAGCAACAGTAGTAATAGTAATACTAGTAGCTTTAGTAGCAGTAAGAACAACAGTAGTAGAAGTAGTAGCTGCTATAGTAGTAATAGTAGCATAAGTAATAGATGTAGTACTTGTAGTAGTAGCAGAATCATTAGCAGCAACAACAGCAAGAATGATAGTAGTAGAAGTATTAACTGAGGTAGAAGTAGTATTAGCAGTAGTAGTACTAGTAGCAATAGCAGTAGTTGTAGCAGTAAGAGTTACAGCAACAGTAGTGGTGGATGGAGAAGTAGTACTTATTATTGTTGTTGTTGTTGTTGTAGTAGTAGTAGTGATAGTAGTAGTAGTAGTCATAGTAGTAATAGTAGCAATAATTATTGTTGTAGTAGTAGTAGCGGCAACAACTACGTAAGTATTAGCATAGCAGTAGTCAAAGTAGTGGCAATGGCAGCAATAGTAGTAATTGTAGCAGTAGTAATAGTGGCAACAGCAGCAACAGTAGTAGTGGTTGCTATTGTAGTAGTATTAGCAATAGCACTAGTAGTAGTAGGTGTAGTAGTAATGATGGTGGGTAGTTGCAGTAGTATTACTTGCTACAGCAGTAGTAGTAGTTGTAGCAATAGTAGTAGTAGTAGTAACAGTAGCAGTGTTGGTAGTAGCAGAAGTCGTAGTAGAAGTAGTTATAGTAGTTGAAGTTGTATTAGAAGCAGCAATAATAGCAGAAGTAGTAGTAGAAGTAGTAGTAGCAGTAGTATCAGTAGTCGCAATAATAATAGTCACAATAGTTGTTGAAGCGTAGTAATACCAGTAGAAATAGTTGCAGTTATAGAAGTAGTAGTAGAAGTTGTGAGTAGTAGTAGTAGTATTATAAGTCGTAGTAGAAATAATAGTAGTAGTAGTAGCAGAAGTAGTAGGTGTAGCAAAAGCAGTATTAATGGTAGCTGTAATTGTAGTAATGGTAGTAGTAGTTGCAGTAGTGGTAGTTGTTGTAGTAGAAGCAGTGGTAGTTGTAGGAGAAGTAGTAGCAGAAGTAGTAGTTGTAGTTGAAGTTGTAGCAGTTGTAGTTGTAGTAGAAGTAGCAGTTGTAGCACAAATTGCAGTAGTTGTAGTTGTAGCGGTAGTCACAGTAATAGTTATAGCAGCAGTAGCAGTAGTAGTACTAGCAAAAGTTGTCATTGTAGTAGTTGTAGCACTCGTAGCATCCGTAGTAGTAGTAGAAGTTGTAGCAGAAGTCATAGTGGTAGCGGCAGTAGTAGAAGTAGCAGCAACAGCAGAAGTACAGGTAGTAGTTGGAGAAGTAGTAGCAGTATTAGTAATAGTTGTAGTTGTAG
Organism: Trichopus zeylanicus subsp. travancoricus; assembly: GCA_005019695.1. NCBI lineage: Eukaryota > Viridiplantae > Streptophyta > Magnoliopsida > Dioscoreales > Dioscoreaceae > Trichopus > Trichopus zeylanicus. The sequence continues at coordinate 342,817 of RXID01021758.1, forward strand.
TTGTAGTAGCAACAATAGCAATAGTAGTGGTAGGTGTAGTTGTAGTAGCTGTCATAGTTGGAGCATTAGTAGTAGCAGATGGGGTAGTAGAAGGAAAAGGAGTAGGAGTTGCTGGGGTTGTGGTAGTACTAGTCATAGTACTTGGAGTTGTAGTAGTTATTATCATAGTAACAGTAGCAATCGGAGTTCTAGTATCAAGAGTAGAAATAGTTGGAGCGGCATTAATAGTAATTGTAGTAGCAACAGTCATAGAAGTTGCAGAAGCAATAGTGGCACTAGCAGTAGGAGGAGGAGTAGCAGTAGTAGGACCTGTATCAGATGTTGTCGGTGTAGCAATTGCAGTAGCAGTAGTTGAAGTAGTGGTAGTAGCAGCAGAGTACTAGTAGTACAAGTTGTCATAGCGATAGCAATAATAGTCATAGCAATTATAGTAGTAGGAGTAGTAGTCATAGTAGTAGTAGTAGTAGTAGTAGTAGTCGTAGAAATAGTAGTATTAGAGTAGTAGCAGCAATACCAAAAGTAGTAGTAGTAGTTGTTGTAGTAGTAATAGTAGTAGTAGTCGCAGTAGTAGTAGGAGGAGGAGGACGGGTAGTAGTAGCTGTAGTAATAGTAGGAGAAGTAGCAGGAGTAGTAGCAGCAGCAGCAGCAGCCATAGTTGTAGTAGTAGTAGTACTTGTATGAGTAGTAGTAGTTGTTGTAGGTGCAGTAGTAGGAGTAGCAATAGGAGTACTAGCAGAGGGGGCAGTAATAGAAGTGATAGTAGTAGTATTAGCAGTAGTAGTAGTTGTGGTAGTAGTAATAGAAAGAGTTGAAGTTGTTGTAGTAGCAAAAGTCGTAGTAGTTGCGAAAGTAGTTGTTAGTAGTAGTAGTACTAGGAGGAGGAGTAGTAGTAGCAATAGTAGTACTGGGAGGAGTAGTAAGAGCAACGACAGTAGTAATAATCGTAGTATTAGCAATAGTAGCGGTAGTGTTGTAGCAGTTGCAGTAGTAGTAGCAGCAGCAGTAGTAGCAATAGTAGTTATATTAGTAGTAGTAGAAGCAGTACTAGCAGTTGTTGTTGTTATAGTCTTAGCAACAGCAATAGCAGTAGTAGTAGTAGTTGTCGTTGTTTTTCTTATTGTTGTTGTAGTAGTAGTAGTCATTGTCGAAGTAGCACCATCAATAGTAGTACTAGTACAACTGCTATTCCTACTATGGCTGCTACTACTAGTATCACTACTACTACTACGACTATTATTTCTACTACAACAACAACAACTACTACTATTACTACTACTCCTACTACCATAGTAGACACTACTACTGCTAATACTTCAATAACTATCACTATTACAATTGAGACTGCTACTGTTACTACTATTTCTATTGCAACTACTGTACTACTAGAACTACTATTACTACTACAACTATTGCTACTAGTGCTACTATTGCAACTACAACTCCTACTACTACAAGTACTACTACTTCGACTATAACTACTACTATATTACAACTGCTACAACTTTGACTACTACTTCTATTACTACTACTACAACTACTTTTACTGCAACGATTACTGTTATTGCTACTACTATTACTACTACTACCCCTACTACTACTACTACCACTACTACTACTACCACCACCACCACCACCACCCCTACTACTACTACAACAACAACAACTACTACTACTACTTCTACTACTACTACTTGTACTATTGTAACTACTACTACAGCTATTACTACTACAACTACTACTACTATTGCTGCTAATATGACAACTAGAAGTAGTAAAACTAATACCACAACTAGTACACCTACTACTAATGCTACTACTACTACAGCTGCCACTAACTGCTACTATGACTATTGCTACTCCTATTATTACTAGTACTACTGCTACTACTACTACAACAATAACTACAACTATAATTGAAACTTCTATGATTACAACTACTCCTACTGCTCGTACTACTACTGCTGCAACTACTACGACTACTACTACTACAACTACAACAACAACAACAACAATTGCAGCTATTATTGCTGCTACTGCTACAGCCACTACTGCTGCTACTACTGCAAATACTACTACTATAACTACTATTACTACTACTGCCACTACAAGGACTATAGTACTACTACTATAACTACTGCTACTACCACTACTACTCCTATAACCACTCCTACTACTACTGCAACTACTACTCCTACTACTCCTAGAACTACTACTGTAGCTGCTAATATTCCCACTACTACTATCTCCACCACTACTACTGCTATAGTAACTAATCCTACTACTACTTCTACAACTACAACCACTACAACTGCTACTACTACTATTTCTACTTTAACTACTACAATCATTGCAAAAAAAACTACTACTACGGCTACTACTGCTGCTACTGCTACTCCCACTACTGTTGCTACTTCCACTATTCCAACGACTCCTCCTACTACTGCTAAGACTACTACTCCTACTACTATTATTACTACCACTACTCCTATTGTAGCTACTACTCTGGCTACTACTACTACAACTACAACTACAACAACTACTACAACTACTACTGCTACTACTATAACTCCGACTTGAACTACTATTCCAACTACTAGTACTATTGTTGCTTCTACTACTACTGCTACTGCTACTACTACTCCTACTACTATTACTATTGCTACCACTACAACAACAACTACAACTGCTACTACTACTACTTCTACTACCGCTTCTTCTATTGCTGCTATTGCTACAACAACAACTACTGCTGCTACTCTCAATGCTACTCATTCTACCACTTCTGCTACTACTACTATTACTACTACTACTACTACTGCCACTCATACTACTGCTACTGCTACTACTCCTACTACTGCTACGGCTACTACTACTACCACTACTATGACTTCTACTCCTACTGCTATTAGTACTACTACTTTGATGACAACTACTGCCACTACTACTGCTGATGCTGCTTCTAGTAATGCTACTATTTTTGCTCCTGCTACTCCTACAACTAATGATGTTGTTGCTGTCACTCCTACTACTACAACAACTACTACTGTCGCTACTATTTCTTGCTAGAACTACTATAGATATTATTAGTACTGGTACTACTGCAACTACTACTGCTACTACTACTACTATTGCTACTATGCCTTCTACCATTATTTCTGCTACTACTACTATAGCTACTACTGCTAGTACTCATACTACTACTGCTACGACTACTACTACTACTCGTTATACCCCTAATGCTACTAGTACTAGTACTACTACTATTGCCACAACTACTACTGTTGTGGCTTCTAGTACTCCTACTATTTCTTCCCCTGTTACTACTATAACTGGTACTACTACTGCTATGATTGTGCCTACTACTACTACTACTACTACTTCAGCTACTACTGACTACTACACCTACTACTACTATTACTACTGCTACTACTATAGTTCCTATTACTACTACGGCTACTATTATTGTTGTTGTTGCTGCTACTACTACTAGTGTTGCTACTGCCACTTCTGATACTGCTACTACTGCTACAGGTACTGGAGCAACTACTATTGCTCCTAATACTGCTATGGTTACTACTTCTGTGGCTACTACTACTAGAACTACTACTAATACTGCTATTGATGCCACTTATATTGCTACTACTACTGCTACTGCTACAACTACTACAACAACTAATGCTACTGTAACACCTACTATTGCAACTGCTACTCCGTTTACTACTACTGCTACTATAGGGAACTGCTATAATTGTAATAGTTATGACTCCTATTGCTTCTAGTCCCACCATTGGTACTACTACATCTAGTGCAACTACTACTTCTACAATACTTGCTACAAGAACTACTTCTTGTACTACTACTGCTACTACTACTATTGCTACAGCCACTAATGCTATTACTACTACTGCTTCTACTACTAATACTACAGTAGCAACTAGAAGTAAAGCTACTAAGACAACTACTACAAGTACTACTGTAACTAGTAGCAGTAGTAGTTGTGTAGTAATAATAGTAGTAGTAGTTGCAGTAGCTGTAGTGGTAGGAGTAGAAGTAGTAATAGTAGAGTAGTAGGAGTAGTAGTAGGAGTAGTAGTGGTAGAGGTAATAGTAGTTATAGTAGTAGTAGTAGTAAAAATAGTTGTAGTAGATGTAGTAGCAAAAGTAGAGTAGTAGAGTTCTAATCGTAGCAATAGGAGTTGTCATAATGGTAGCAATTGTAGTAGCAGTAGTAGTAGTAGTAGCAGCAGTAGTCGCCATAGTAGTATTAGTAGTATTCTCAGTAGAAATAATAGTAGTAGCTGAGGCAGTATTTGTAGTAGTGGTAGTAGTAATAGTAGTAGTACTTGTACTAGTAGTAGTCATAGTAGTAGTAGTTCTTGTTATAGCAGTAGAAGTCATTATTGTTGTTGTTGCTGATGTTGTGATTGTAGAAGTAGTAGTGATAGTATTAGTAGTAGTAGTAGTTGTAGTAGTAGTAGAAGAAGAAGTAGTAGTAGTAGAAGCAGAAGTAGCAATAGTAATAGTAGTTGTAGTAATAGTAGTAGTAGTAGTAATAGTAGTAGTAGCAGTTGTAGTAATAGCAGTAGTAGTTATAGTAGTAGTAGTTGTAGTAATAGCAATTGTAGTAGTAGTCGTAGTCAAAATAGTGGTAGTAGTAGCAGGAGTAGTAGAAGTAGTAGCAGTAGTGGTAGTAATAGTAGTAGTTGCTATTGTAGTGACAGTAGAAATAGTAGTAGTAGCAGCAACAATATGAGTAGTAGAAGTCGTGGTAGCAATACTAATAGTAGTAGTAGTAGTTGTAGTATTAGTGATAGTAGTGGTAGTAGTAGGAGTAGTAGTAGGAGTAGTAGTAGTAGGAGGAGGAGTAGTAGTTGTAATACTAGCGATTGTAATAGTAGTAGTACTAGTAGTAGTTGTAGTAGTAGTTGTTGTAGTAGTTGGAACAGCAGTAGCTGTGGTAGTAGTAGTAATACTGTAGTTGTAGGAGTTTTTGTAGTAGTATTAGTAATAGTAGTATGGGTTGTATTAGTAGTAGCAGTAATAGTAGTTGAAGTAGAAGTATTAGGAATATTAGTAGTAGTAGTAATAGTAGTTGAAGTTGTAGTAGTTATAGTATTAGTGGTAGAAGTAGTTGTAGTAGTAGTAGTAGTAGTAGTCGTACTGGTGGTACTAGTGATAGTAGTAGTAGTCGTAGTTGTAGCAACAACAGTAGTAGTAGGAGGAGTAATAGTAGCAGGACTAGTGGTCGTAGTTTTTGTTGTAGTAGTAGTAGCAGCGATAGAAGCAGCAGTAGTGATAGTTGTAGTCGTAGTAGCAGAAGAAGTAGTAGTAGTATTAGTAGTAGTAGCAATAGTAGTAGCAGTAGTTGTAGCAAAAAAAGTAGTAGTGGTATTAGTAGTAGTTGTAGTACTAGCAGTAGTTGTAGTAGGAGTAGTATTAGAAGTTGTAGTAGCTGTAGCAGTAGTTGCAGTAGTAGTAGTAGTAGTAGGAGTAGTAGCAGCAGTGGTAGTGGAAATAGTAGCAGTAGCAGCATTTGTTGCAGTAGTACTTGTAGAATCAGTAGTAGTAGTAGAAGTAGTAGTGGTATTAATAATAGTAATAGTTGCAGTACTAGTAGTAGTAGCAGGAGTAGTAGTAATAGTAGTAGCAGTAGTAGTAGCCAAAAAAGTAGTAGTGGTGTTAGTAGTAGTAGCTGTAGTACTAGCAGCAGTTGTAGTAGGAGTAGTATTAGAAGTTGTAGTAGCTGTAGCAATAGTTGCAGTAGTAGTAGTAGTAGTAGTAGGAGTAGTAGTAGCAGTGGTAGTAGAAATAGTAGCAGTAGCAGCATTTATTGCAGTAGTACTTGTAGAATCAGTAGTAGTAGTAGAAGTAGTAGTGGTATTAATAATAGTAATAGTTGCTGTACTAGTAGTAGTAGCAAGAGGAGGAGTAGTAGTAGTAGTTGAAGTTGTAGCACTAGTACTTGTAGTAGTTGTAATCGTAGTAGTAGTGGTAATAGCAATCATAGTAAGTAGCAGGGGTTGTAGTAGTAGTCATATTAGTAGCAGTAGTAGTGGTAGTTATTGTTGTTGTTGTTGTTTTTGTAATAGTACTAGTAGTAGTAGTGCTAGTATTGAAAATAACAGTACCAGTAGGTGTAGTAGTCACAAAAGTAGTTGTTTCTGTAGTAGTACTAGTAGTTGTCCTTGTGGAAGTAGTAGCAATAGTAGTTGTTGTAATAGTCATAGTAGTAATAGTAGCTGAAATAGTAGTGGTAGTTGTTGTTGTTGTAGTAGGAGCAATAGTAGTAGTAGTGGTAATAATAGTAGTAGGAGCACCAGCAATGGTAGTAGTAGTAGCAATAATAGTAGTAGTAGTAGGAGTAGTACCAGTTGTAGGAATAACAACAACAGCAGTTGTTGTTGTTGTTGTAGTAGTAGTAGTATTAGTAGTAATAGCAGCGATAACAGGAGTAGTAGTTGTTGTAACAGTTGTATTAGTAGTACAAGTAGTAAAGGTAGTAGAGTAGTAGTAGGATTAGAAGCAATAGTAGCATTAGTAGTTGTAGTAAGAGAATTTTTAATAATTGTGGTAGTAGTAGTAATAGTTGTAGTTGTAGGAGTAGTAATAGTAGTAGTAGGAGCAGTAGTAGTAGTCGTAGGAGTAGCAGTAGTAGTAGTTGTTGTAGGAGTAGCTGTAGTGATAGTAGCAGTAGTAGTTGTGGTAGTACTTTGTGTTGTACTAATAGTAGTAGTAGTAATCAAAGTAGTAGTTGTTGTGGTTGTAGCAGTAGTAGTAATAGTATTTGTTGTCGTAGTAGTTGTAGTAGTAGTAGTAGTAGTAGTAGTAGTAGTACTAGTTGCAATAGTTATAGTTGTACTCGTACGAGTAGTCGTAGCACTTGTAGTAGTTGTTATCATAGTAGAAGAAGTAGTAGTAGTAATAATAATAGTAAAAGTAGTAGTAGTAATAGTAGAAGTAGTAGTAGTAGTAGTAGTAGTATTAGCAGTTTTAATAGAAGTAGTTGTTGGAGTAGTAGTAGTACCAGTAGTTGTTGTTATAGTTGTAGTATTGCTACAATTGCAGTAGTAGTAGAGGTAGTAGTAGTGGTAGTAGCAGCAGTACTTGAAGTAGTAGTAGTTGCAGTAGTGATGGTAGTTGGTAGTAGTACTAATTTTTGTTGTTGTTATTGTTGTTGTTGTTGTAGTAGTAGTCATTGTAGTACTAGTAGTTAGAGTGGTAGTTGTGTTAGTTATAGTAGTACTAGTAGCTATAGTAGTAGTTATAGAAGTAGTAGTAGTAGTAGTAGTAGATTTAGAAGTAGTAATAGTCATTGTAGTAGCAATAGCAATAGCAGTTGTAGTAGTAGTAGGAATGCTAGTAGTTGTAATAGTAGTTGTAGTTGTTGTAGTTGTAGTAGCAGTTTTAGTAGTAGCAGTAGCAGTAGCAATCATACTAGTAGCTATAGTAGTTGTTGTTGTTACTACTACTACTACTACTTCTACCCCTATTACTACTACTACTACTACTAGTACAACAACAACAACAACAACTACTACTACTACTATAGTACTAGCACTACTACTACTACTAATACTACTAATGCTATTGCTACTACTACTACTAATACTACTAATACTACTACTGCTACTCCTACTACAACAACAACAACTACTACTACTAGTACTATTACTGCTATTGTTTCTACTATTACTACTACAACTGCTACTACTCATATTACTACTCTATTACTGCTACTCCTACTACTACTACTACTTCAACAAATACTAATACTGCAGCAGCTGCTACTGCTACCCCTACTACTACTAGTACTACTAGTACTATTACTACTACGATAACTACTTGTTATACTATAGCTGCTATTACTACTACCACTTATACAACTACTTCTCCTGCTAGTATAATTATATTGATAACTACTACTACAACAACAACAACTACTACTACTATAGCTACTAGTACGATTACTATTGCTACAGCTACTACCATAATTGCTACTATAACTACAACAATAACTACTACTATTGCAACTACTATTGCTCCTACTGCTACTACAACTACTATTGCTACTGCTACTATAATGACTACTACTACTACTTCTATAACTACTACTATAGCTACTACTACTACTAATATAACTACCACTCCAACTACTGGTACTACAACTACTACTTCCACTACTAGTGGTGGCAGCGGCAGAATTAGTAGAAGTAGCAGTAGTGGTGGTGGTGGTAGTAGTAGTAGCAGTAATAGTAGTAGTAATGGTAGTAGAAGGAGTTGAAGTTGTTGTAGTAGTAGTTGTTGTTATTGTTCTAGCAGCAGTAGTAGTAGGAGTAGTAGTACTAATAGTAGTTATGGTAGTCATTGTTGTAGCAGTAGTGGTAGTCATTGTTGTAGCAGTAGTAGAAGTAGTAGTACTTGTAATAGAACTACTAGTAGTAGTAGTGGTAGAAGCAGTAGTAAGTTTAGTAGTGTTACTAGTAGTAGTAGTAGTATTGGTTGTAGCAATAGTAGTAGTAGTAGTTGTTGCATTAGTTGTATTGTACTATTATGAGTAGTCGTAGCACTAGTAGTAGTAGTTGTCGTAGTACAAGTAGTAGTAGTTGTAGTAGTAATAGTAGAAGTAGTAATAGTAATAGTATTAGTAGTTTTAATAGATGTTGTTATTGGACTAGTAGTAGTAGTACCAGTTGTAGTTGTTGTAATTGTAGCATTGCAGCACTTACAGCAGCAGCAGCAGTAGGAGTAGTGGTAGTGGTAGTAACAATAGTACTTGAAGTAGTAGTAGTTATCGTAGTAGTGATGGTAGTTGGTAGTAGTAGTAGTTTTTGTTGTTATTATTGTTGTTCTTGTAGTAGTAGTTGTAGTAGTCATTGTAGTACTAATATTCAGAGTGGTAGTTGTTGTTGTTGTTGTAGTAGTAGTAGCTATAGTAGTAGTTATAGAAGTAGTGGTAGTAGTTGTAGTAGTAGTAGTAAAAATAGTAGTAGTAGTCATTGTAGTAGTAGTAGCAATAGTAGTTATAGTAGTAGTAGTAGTAGTAGCAATAGTAGTTGTAATAGTAGTAGTTGTTGTTGTAGTTATAGTAGTAGTTGTAGTAGTAGCTGTAGCAGTAGCAATCGTACTAGTAGCTATAATAGTTGTTGTCATTGTTGTTATTGTTGCAGCAGAAGTAGTTATCAATATAATTATACTAGTAAGAGAAGTAGTTGTATTAGTGGTAGTAGTAATTGCAAATGTAGTAGAAGAAGTAGTTATCATAGTAGTAGTAATACTAGTAGTACTAGTAGTAGTAGGAGTAGCAGCTGCAACTACTGCGGTATTAGTATTTGTTGAAGAAGTAGTAGTAGTAAGAGCAGCAGCAATAGTAATAGTAGTACTATGAGTAGTAGCAGTTGTAGTAGTACAAGTAGCAACAGTAGAAGTAATAGTACTAGTCGTAGTATTTGTAGTAGTAGAAGTAGTTGTCATTGTTTTAGTAGCAGCAGTAGTATTGGTATTAGTAGTCGTAGTAGTAGTGCAAGTATTATAGTAGTAATTATTGTAGTAATAGTAGTACTAGTTGTAGTAGTGGTAGTAATAGGGGTAGGAGTAATATTAGTAGTAGCAACAGTTATACTACTCATAGTAGAAGCAGTAGTCGCAGTAGTAGTAGTAGCAGCAACAGTAGTAGTAATAGTAGTAGTAGCTATTATAGCAGCAGTAGTAGTAGCAAAAGTAGTAGTGGTAGCAGTAGCAGCAATAGTAGCCGAGTAGTAACTGCGAAAGTTGTTAGAGTATTAGTAGTATTAGTGGTAGATTTGTTGTATTAGTAGTAGTCATAGTGTAGTACTAGTAGGAGTAGTTGTAGTGTTACTAGTAGTAGTTGTAGTAGAAGTAGTAGTGGTCGTGATTGTAGTAGTAGTAGTATGAGTAACAGTAACATAAGTGGTACTAAAAGTTATAGTAGTTGCCATAATAGTAGTAGTAGGAGGAGCAGTGGCAATAGCCATAGCAGTAGCAGTAGCAGTAGTAGGAGCAGTATGAGTAACAGTAACAGAAGTGGTACTAAAAGTTATAGTAGTTGCCATAGTAGTAGTAGTAGTAGGAGGAGCAGTAGCAATAGCCATATCAGTAGCAGCAGCAGTAGTAGTAGTAGTAGGACTAGTAGAAGTAGTTGTAGCAGCAGTAGCTGAAGAAGTAGTAGTAATAGTAGTAATAGAAGTAATAGTAGTAGTAGAAGGAGTAATAGCAACACCAGTAGTAGTAGTAGAAGTAGTAGTTCTTGTAATGGTAGTTTTAGTAGTAGTAGTATTAGGCAAAGTAGTAGTAGGAATATTAGTAGGTGTGGGAGTAATAGTAGTATTAATATTAGGAGGAGTAATGGAAATATTAGTGTTAGTTGTAGTAGAAGGAGAAGTTGTAGTCGTATTAGCAGTAGTAGCTGTACTAGTCGTGGTTGTAGTAGGAGTAGCCTGAGGAGTAGTAGTATTTGAAGTAGCAGTAGTAGTAGAAGTAGTGGTAGTTGTTACAGTAGAAGTAGTAGTAGTTGTAGGACTAGTAGTAGTAGGAGTATGTGTACTAGAAATAGTAGTAGTCGTTGAAGTAGAAGTGGCCATAGTGGCAGTAGTAGTAGTAGTACAAGTATGACTAGTAGTAGTAACAGTTAAGATAGTAGTAATAACAATTGTAGTATTAGTAGTATTAGTAGTAGAAGTTGTAGTATTAGGAGCAGTGGTAGAAGCAGTAGGAGTAGTTGTAGTAGAAGTAGTGCTAGTAGTAGTAGTTGTAGTAGTTATCATGGTAGTAGTAGTTGCAGTAGTAGTCATGGTAGTAGTAGTTGTAGTAGTAGTCATAGTAGTAGAAGTAGCAGTATCCGTAGCGGTAGTTCTAGCAATAGCGTAGCTATAATAGTTGTAACAGTACTATTAGTGATAGTTGTAGTAGTTGTTGTAGAACTACTAGTAGTGGTTGTAGTAGTAGCATTAGTTGTAGTAGCATTAGTAGCAGTATTAATAGCAGTAGTAGTAGTGGTAGTAGTAGGAGAAGTAGCTGAAGTCGTTGTAATAGTAGAAGTAGTAGTAGTAGTAGTAGTTGTTGTTGTTGTTGTAGTAGGAGCAGCAACCATATTGGTAGTATTAGTTGTAGTAATAGTACTAGTAGTTGTAGTATAGTAGTGCGAGAGGCTGTAATTGTAGTAGTGGAAGAAGTAGTAGTAGTAGCTGTGGTTGTAGTAGTTATAGTACTAGCAACAGTAATAGTAGTAGCAGTAGTAGTAGGTTTTGTAGTTGAAGGAGTAGTAGTAGCAATAGCAGTAGATTAGCGATTGAAATAGGAGTTATAGTTGCAGCTATATTTGTAGTACTAGTAGAAGTAATATTAGTTTTAGTAGTAGTAGTTGGAGTAGTAGTGGCAGTAGCAGCAGTAGCAGCAATAGCAGTAGTAGTAATAGCTGCAGTAGTAGTAGTAATAGCAGCAAAAGTAGTCATTATAGCGGAAGCAGTAGTAGTAGGAGGAGGGTTACGACTTGTTGCAGTAGTACGAGTAGTAGTAGTAGTAAGAATAGTATCAATTGTAATAGTAGTAGTAGTTGCAATAGTAGTAGGAGTACTAGGACACTTAGTAGTAGCAGCAGCATTAGAAATAGTAGTAGTCGTAGAAGTAATAGAAGCAGTAGTAGTCGTAATAAGTGGCAACAGCAGTAGTAGTAGGAGGAGTGTTTAGACTTGTAGTAGTAATACGAGTAGTAGTTGTAAGAATAGTAATAATAGCAATAATAGTAGTAGTCGTAGTGCTCGTAAGAGTATTAGGACTAGTAATAGTAGCAACAACCATAGATGCAATGTCAGCAACTGCAGTAATATTAGTAATAGTTGTTGTTGCTGTAGTAGAAGCAGTAGCAATAGTTGTAGGAGTCGTAGTTGCAGTACTAGTACTAGTACTAGTACTTATAGTAGTAGAAGTGTAATAGTAATAGTAATATTAGAAGTAATACTAGTAGTAGTAGTACTAAAAGTAATAGTTGCAGTAGTAGAAGTACTAGTAGCATAAGTAGTAGTAGTAGTAGAAGTAGTAGTTGGAGTAGGAGTGTAGTAGTAGTAATAGGAGTAGTAGTAGTTGCAGTAGTAGTAGTAGTAGTAGTTTGAGTAGTAATTGTTAGGGTAGGGGTAGCAGTAGTAGTAGGAGTGGCAGTAGCAATGTTAGTTTGAGTAGGAGCAGTAGTAGCCTTAGTAGCAGTAGTAGTTGGAGTAGTGGTAGTAGAAGTAGTTGTAGGAGTAGGAGTAGGAATAGTAGTAGTAGAAGTAGTAGTAGTAACAGTAGTAGGAGTAGTAGTAGTAGCTATTGTACAGCTAGTAGAAGTAGTAGTAGTAGCAATAGTGGTAGTTGTTATTGTAGTAGTAGTTGTTGTAGAGGTAGTAATAGGAGTAGTAGTGGTAGTAGCAGTAGCAATAGTTGTATGAGTAGTAGCAGTAGTAGCTATTGCTGAAGTAGTAGTAATAGGAGTAGTAGGTGTAGTAGTTATAGAAGTAGTAGTAGTAGGAGTAGTTATTGTTGTAAATATCAGTATTAGTAGTTCTAGTTGTAATAGTTATAGTATTAGTAGTAGTTGTTGTAGTGGTAGTAGTGGTAGTAGTAGTTGTAGTAGCAATAGTAGCTGCAGTAATAGTAGAATTAATATTAGCAATTGTAGTAGTACTAGTTGTAGTATTAGTAGTCATAATAATAGCAATCGTAGTAATATGAGTTGGAGTAGGAGTAGTAGTGGCACTAGTATTTGTAGTATTAGGAGTAGCAGCCGTACTAGTAGCAAAAATAGTAGTAGTAGCAGTAGTAATAGTAGTTGGAGTTGGAGTTGTTGTAGTAGTAGAAGGAGTGGTGGTAGTAGTGGTAGTAGTAGTAGCAATAGTTGCAGTAGAAGCAATGGTATTAGTAGTAGCAATTGTATTAGTTGTAGTAGTAGTAGTGCTAGTAGCAGCAGTAGTAGTGTCAGTAATAGTTGCAGAAGTAGTGGTAGTAGCAGTAGTAGTGGTTGTAGTAGTAGGAGTTGTCGTCGTAGTACATGTAGTCGCAGTAGCAGAAGTAGCAATAGTAGTAGTAATAGTTGCAATAGTAGCAGTTGTTCTTGTTATTGTCATTGTGGTTGTAGTAGTTATCGTACAAGCAACAGTAGTAGTAGTAGCAGGAGTAGCTTTAGTAGTAGTGTAGTAGCAGTCGTAGCTGTAGTAGCAGTAGGAGTAGTTGTAGTAGTAGTAATAGTTGCTATAGTAGTTGTAGTAGCAGAAGTAGTTGCAGTTGTGGGAGTGCTAGTTGTTGTAGCAATGCGGTAGTTGTTGTAGTTGTTGTAGTAGGAGTAGTAGTAACAGTAGTAGTAGCAGCAATGGTAGAAGCAACAGTTGTTGTTTTAGTGGTAATAGCAGCTGCGGTAGTAGTCGTAGAAGTATCAGTTATAGCAATTGTAGTAGTAGTAGCAGTAGCAGTAGTAACAGTAGTAGCGACAGTTATAGTAGCAACACTAGTTGTAGTACAAGATGTTGAGTAGTTGTAGCCATAGTAGTAATAGTAGAAATAGTAGTGGTAGTAGTAGTCATAGCAATACTAGGAGAAGTAGCAGCAGTAGCAGTCACGACAACAGTTATAGTAGTAGCAGTTGTAGTGGCAGCAGTAGCAATTGCTGCAATAATAGTAGTATTAGTAGTAATAGCATTTGTGGTAGTAGTAGTAGTAGAAGTATTCATACTAGTAGTTGCAGTAGGAGAACATTTTGTAGTTGTAGCAATAGTAATAGGAGTAGTAGTAGTAGTAGCAGAATCCACAGTAGTTTTAGTAGCAGTAGCAGTAGTAGCGATAGTAGTAGGAATAGTAACAGCAATAGTAGCAGTAGTAGCAACAGTAGTAGCTATAGTAGCAGCAATAGCATTATTAATAGAAGGTGTAGTTGTAGTACTAGCTATAGTAGTAGTAAAAATAGTTGTAGCAGTAGTAATAGTACTACTAGGAGCAGCAATAGTAGTAGCATTAGTAACAATAGTACTAGTAATAGTTGTAGTAGTAGCAGTTGTTGTTGTTGTTGTTATTGTGGTAGTAGTAGTTATTGTACTAGCAGCAGTAGCAGTAGTAGCAGGGGTATGTATAGTAGTAGTGTAGTAGCAGCCGTAGTTGTAGTATCAGAAAGAGCATTTGTAGTAGTAGTAGTAGTAGAAGAAGTAGTTGTAGTTGTGGTAGTGCTAGTTGTTGTAGCAGATGCGGTAGTTGTAGTAGTTGCTATAGTAGGAGTAGTAGAATCAATAGTAGTAGTCACAGCAATGGTAGTAGCCGCAACTGTAGTAGTAGTTGTAGAAGTATTAGTTCTAGTAATTGTATTAGTAGTTGTAGTAGTAATAGCAGTAGTAGTAGCAATAGTAGTAGTAACAGTTATAGTAGCAATAGTAGTTGTAGTACGAGATGTTGAGTAGTTGCAACCATAGTAGTAGTAGTAGCAGTAGCAATAGTACTAGTGGTCGTAATAGTTCTAGTACTAGTAGCAGTTGTAGTGGTAAAAGTAGTCATAGCAGTAGTAGGAGAAGCACCAGTAGTAGCAGTCGCATCAACAGTTTTAGTAGTAGCAGTTGTAGTGGGAATAGTAGCAATTATTGCAACAATAGCAGTATCAGTAGTAGTAGCATTTGTGGTAGTAGCAATAGTAGAAGTATTTGTACTAGTAGTTGTAGTAGGAGAACTTATTGTAGTTGTAGTAATAGTAATAAGAGTAGTAGTGATAGTAGCAGTAGCCATAGTAAAGTAGTAGTAGTTGCCGTAGTAGCAGTAGTATTGATAGTAGCAGCAGCAGTAGTAGCTGTAGTAACAGCAGTAGCATCCGTTATAGATGAAGTAGTTGTCGCACTAGCTGTAGTAGTAGTAAAAGTAGTTGTAGCATAAGTAGTAGTAGTATTAGTAATAGTACTACTAGCAGCAGTAGTAGTGGCAGTAGTACTAGAAGAAGTAGTAGCAGTCAGAGAAGTAGTATTTGTAGGAGTAGCAGCAGTAGTAGCAGCTGTAGGAGTAGTGGTAGTAGTAGTAACAATTGTGGTGGTAGCAGCAGTAGTAGTAGTAGTAGAAAAAGTTAGAGTAGTAGTAGTAGGAGAAGTAGTAGTAGTAGCTGTAGCAGTAGTAGTATTATAAGAAGTAGTAGTATTATTAGTATACATAGTCGCAGTAGTAGCAGAGTAGCAACAATAGTAGTAGCTGTAGTTGTAGAAGTAGTAGTTGTTGTTGTAGTAGTTGTAGAAGTAGTATGAGTAGTAGTAGAGCAGTAGTATTAGTGCTAGTAGTAGTAGTAGCAATTATTGTAGTAGTAGTAGTAGTACAAGAAGCCATAGTAGTAGGTGTAGTTGCAATAGCAGTTGTAGTAGTAGAAGGAATAGTAGTAGTAGTCGTAGTAGTAGTATTATGAGGAGTAGGAGTACTATTAGTTGTAGTAGTATTTGCACTAGTAGTTGTTGTTGTTATTGTTGTTGTTGTAGTAGTAGTGACAGAAGTTGTAGTAGTTGTAGGAGTTCTAGTAGTAGTAGTAGTAGTAGCAGCAGCAGCAGCAATAGTAGCAATAGTAGTGGTAATAGTAATAGTAGTACTTCTAGTAGTAGTAGAAGTAGTAGTATAAGTGTTACCAGCAGTAGTGGTGGTAGTAGTAGTAGGAGTAGCAGTAGTATTAGTGGTTGCAGCGAGAGCAGCAAAAGTAGCAGCAGCAGTAGTAGTAGTTGTAGTTGTAGTCATAGTTGTCATTGTACTAGCAACAATAGTAGTAGTAGTTGTAGTAGTAGTAGTAATGGTAGTAGTAGTAGTAGCAGCAATATTTGTAGAAGTAGTAGTAGTAGTAGTAGCAGCAATATTAGTAGAAGTAGTAGTAGTAGTAGTCGTAGCAATAATTGTAAAAGTAGTGCTAGAACTAGAAGTATTTGTAATAGTGGTAGCCGTAGAAGTAATAGGAGTGGCAATCGTAGCCATGGTAGCAATAGTAGTTGTGGTATTTGTGGAAGTGGTAGCAGCAATAGTGATAGTTGTTGTAGTAGTAATAGTTGTTGCAAAAGTACTTGTAGTAGTAGCATCAGCAATAGCTGCAGTAGTAGTTGTATTGGAAGGAGAAGAAGTAGTAACAGTCATAGTGCAGTAGTAGTACGAGTAGTATTAAAAGCAGCAAGAGCAGCAATAGTAGCAGAAGTAGCACTAGTATTAGTAGTAGTAGTTGTAGTTGTAGTAGTAATGATAGTAGTAGTAGTTATACTAGTTGTAATAGCACTATAGCAGTAATAGTTGTAGTAGTAGTAGTAGGAGTAGTAGTAGCAATAGTAGCAGCAGTTGTAGCAATTGTAGTAGTACTAGTAGTAGTATTCTAGTCAATAGCGACAGTAGCAGTGGGAGCAGCAACAACAGCGGCAGTAGTACTAGTAGTAGTAGTAGTAGTAGCAGTAGCAGTGGTACCTAAAGTGGCCATAGTAGTAGTTGTAGAAGTAGTGCTAATAGTAGTAGTAGGACTAGCAGGTGTAGTAGTAGTACCCGAAGTAGCTGTAGTAGCAGTTATACTAGTAGTAATTTTAGTAGTAGTCGTTATAGTGGTAGTAATAGTAGTAGTAGTTGTTGTTGTTGTAGTAGTTGTAGTTGTAGTAGTAGTGATTGTAGTTGTACTACTAGTAGTAGTAGCAGTAGCAGTAGTTGTAGTAGTAGTGGTCGTCGTTGTAGTTGCTGTTGTAGAAGTTACAGTAATAGTACTTCTAAGTGCAGTAGTAGCAGCATTAGCAGTTGTAGCAGTAGTAGTCACAGCAATTGTTGTTGCTCTAGCACTTGTAGTATCGACAACAACAACTGAAATAGTAATATTGTAGTATTAGTAGTAGTGAGAGTAGTAGTTGTAGTACCCACCGTAGTAGTAATAGTAGTAGGCATTATTGAAGCAGAATCAATAGTAGCAACAGTAATAGAAGTAGTAGTAATAATAGTATTAGTAGTAGCAGCAATCATTGTAGTGGTAGCATTAACCATAGTAGTAGAAGTAGTAGTAGCAGTAGTTGTAGTCATTGTAGTAGTAGCAGTAGTAGTAATAGTGGTAGTAGTAGTAGTGGCAGTACTAGTAGCAAAAGTAATAGTTGTAGGAAAAGAAGTAGTCATAGTAGTAGCAGAAGTATTAGTAGATGCAGTAGCAGTAGTAGTACAAGCAGTAGTAGTAGCAACAGTAGTAGCAAAAGTAGTATAAATAGTAGTAGTAGTAGTAGTAGTAGAAGTAGAAGTAGTAGTAGCAATAGTGGTAGTATTGGTAGTAGTAGTAGTAGTAGCATTAGTAGCCGCTATAGAAATAGTAGCAATAGTAGTAGTAGTACATGTATTAGTAGTAGTAGTTGCAACAGCATCAATATTCATAGTAGTAGCAGGAGTAGTAGTAGTAGCAATAGTTGTAGCCAAAGAAGTAGTAGTAGAAGTAGTTGCAGCAACGGTAATACTAGCAATAGCAGTAGTTGTACTAGTAGTAGTCGCAATAGTTGTAGTAGTAGTAGTTGTCGTAGTTGCAGTACTAGTTGTAGTAGAAGTTGTAGCGGCAACAATAGTAGTAGCAATAGTAGTGGTTGTTGTTGTAGTAGTTGTAGTAGTAGTAGCCATAGTGTTAGTAGATGTAGAACCAGTAGTAGTAGATGTAATAGTACTAATAGTAGAAGTTGTTGTAGTAGTAGGAGTAGCATCTCGTGTAGGAACCAAAGTAGTAGCAGTAGTAGCAGAAAAAAATAGAAGTTGTAGTAGTAGTAGTAGTACTAATAGTAGCAATAGTAGTAGTTGTTGTTGTAGTAGTAATAGCAGCAATAGTAATAGCTTTAGCAGTAGTAATAGTAGAAGTTGGAGCACTAGTTGCATTACCAGTATAGTTGTAGTAGTTGCAGCAGAAGTAACAATAGTAGTAGTAGTAATAGTAGTAATAGTAATAGTAGTAGTAGTAGTAGCAATAGGAGTAGTAGTGGTTGTAGTAGCAGTAGCAGTAGTTACAGTTATAGTAGTACTAGTAAGGGGAGTAGTAGAAGTTGTAGCGGCAATAGTATTAATAGTAGTAGAAATAGTTTTAGTAGTTGGGGTAGCATTATGTGCAACAACTAAAGTAGTAGTAGTAGTTGTAGTAATAAGAGAAATAGTAGTAGCAATTTGAATTGTAGTAGTACTTGTAGCAGTAGCAGTAGCAGAAGTGGTAGTAGTAATAGCAGTGGTAATAATGGCTTTTGTAGTAGTAATAGTAATCATAGTAGCATTAGCATTGGTAATAATAGTAGTTGCAGCAATTGTAGTTGTTGTGGTTGTAGTCATAATAGTTGTAGTGGCAGTAGTTGCAGTATTAGTGGCAACAACAGTAGTAGTTGTAGTAGTTGAATACTAGTAGTAGTAGTAATAGTTGTAGTAGTTGTTGTTGTTGTAGCAGCAGCAACATCAGTAGTTGTTGCAGTAGTAGTAGTAGTAGTAGTAGTAGTAGTAGTAGTAGTAGTGGAAGTAGAAGTAGTTGTAGTAACAGTAGTAGCAGTAAAAGTAGTAGTAGCAATAGTATTAGTAGCAGGAGTTATGGAAACAGTAGTAATAGTAGTTGTTGGAGCAGAATAAATTATTGTAGTAATAGTAGTAATAATAATTGTAGTAGTAGAAGTAGTAGTAGCTGTAGTAGCAGTCGTAGTAGTGGTAGCTGTAGCAGTAGTAGTAGCAATAGTAGTAGCAGTAGTCGTAGTCATTGTAGCTGTAGCAATAGTAGTAGTCATAGTCGTAGTAGTAGTAGTAGCTGTACTATTAGCAGAAGTTGTAGTAGCAGTAGTTTAGTGGTAAGTAATATTAGTAGGAATAGTTGTAGTTGAATTAGTAGTAGTAGCTGCAGTAGTAGCAATAGTTGTAGTAGTAGCAGTAGTAGTAGTAGTCACTGTAGTTGTAGCAGTAATAGCGGTAGTAGTAGCAAAAGCCGTTGTAGCAGTAGTAGTGGCAGCAGTAGTATAAGTAAAAGTAGTAGTAGCAAAAGCCGTTGTAGTAGTACTAGTAGTAGGAATACTAGTTGTGGTAGTTGTAGTAGTAGTGGCAATTGTAGTAGTTGTCATAGTAGAAGTAGCGGTAGCAGTTATAGAAGTAGTAGTAGCAGGAGTAGTAGTAGTCGTAGTAGTAGTACTAGTAGTATTAGATGCAGTAATAGTAGTAGTTATAGAAGTGGTTGCAACAGTAGTAGTAGCTACAACAATAGCGGTAGTTGTTGTAGCAGTAGTATTAGCTGAAGCTGTAGTAGGAATAGTAGTAAGAGTAGGATTTGGAGTAGGGATAGTAGTAATAGTAGTCGTAGCAGTGGCTGTAGTAGTAGTAGCAGCTATAGTAGGAGAAATAGTAGTAGTAGTAGTAGTCATTGTAGTAGAGGTAGTAGTAGACCCAATAGTTGTAGCTGTTGTAGTAGTAGTAGGAGTATAAATAGTAGCAGTAGTAGTAGCAATAGGAGTAACAGTAGTATTAGCAGCAACAGTAGTAGCTGTTGTAGTAGTGTAGTATTAGTGTAGTAGTAGTAGTGTAAGCAGTTGTAGTGGTGGTGGTGGTAGTAGTAGTTGTAGGTGTAGTAGTAGTTGTAGTAGTAGTTGTAGTCACAACAGTAGTAGTGGTAGTAGTTTCAGTAGTAGTGTAGCAGTAGTAGCAGTAGTAGTTGTTGTAAAGGTAGTGGTAGTAGTGGTAATAGTAGCCGTAGTAGCAGTAGTTTTCATAATAGTAGTAGTAGAAGGAGAAATAGTTGTAGAAGTAGTAGTAGCTAGAGTAGTAGAAGTTGTCATAACGGTAGCAATAGAAGGAGTAGTAGTAGCAGCAACAATAGTAGTACTAGTAATAGTAGTAGCAGTTGTAGTAGTAGTAGCAGAAGTAGTAAGAGTGGTGGTAGTAGATGTCAGAGTAGTAGTAGGGGTAGCAGTAGAAGTTGTTCTAGTTGTAGTAGTAACAGTAGTAGTAGTAGTAGTAGTAGAAGTCATAATAGTAGCAATACTAGCAGTAATAGTAGTAATAGTGGTAGTAGCAACAATAGTAGTATTCGTAGTAATAGGAGGTGGACTAGTTGCAGTAGTAGGAGTAGTCGTAGGAGCAGAAGTAGTAGTGGTAGTATTAGGCGTGCTAGCAAAAGTCGTAGAAGTAGTAGTTGTAAAAGTAGTAGCATTACCAGCAGTAGTAATAGCAATAATAGTTGAGTAGAAGTAGTAACAAAAGTAGTGGTAGTAGTAGTTATAATTGTCATAGTAGCTGTTGTAGCCGTTGTAGTTGTAGTAGTCCTAGTAGTAATAGTAGGAGTAGTAGCAACCATAGTAGTAGTAGCTGTTGTAGTAGTAGCAACTGCAGTAGCAGTATTGTTGGTAGTAGTAGTAGTTTTTGTTGTTGTGGTAGTAGTTGTAATATTTGTAGTAATAGTAGTAGGAGTAGGTTTAGGAGTAGGAGTAGTAGTAGTAGTAGTAGTAGTAGTAGTAATAGGAGTAGTAGTAGTAGGAGTAGGTTTATGGGTAGGAGCAGTAGTAGTTGTAGTTGTAGTTGTAGTAATAGGAGTTGTAGTAGTAGTAGTCGAAGGAGTTGTAGGTGTAGTAGTAGATGTAGTTGCAGTAGTTGCAATAATAGTGAAAGTTATTATAGTATTAGGAGGAGCAGTAGTAGTAGCCGCAATAATCGCAAAAGTAATAGTAGTAGCAACAGTAGTAGTAATAGTAGTAGTGGTAATAGTAGTAGAAGTACTAGTAGTTGTTGTAGTTGTTGTAGAAGTAATAGGAGTAGTAATTGTAGTAGTAGTAGCAGTAGTAATAGTAGTAGTAGTGGTAGTAGTAGTAGTGTTAGTAGTAGTAGTAGAAGTAATTAGAGTAGTAGTTGAAATAGCACTACTAATTGTAGTAGCAATACTTGTTGTTGTGGTAGGGGTAGTATTAGTAGTAGTGGTAGTAGTAGTAGTAGCAACAGTAGCAGCACTAATAATAACGGTAGTAGTAGTAGTGGCAGCAGCAGCAGCAGTACCAACATAAGTAGTAGCAATTGTAGCCGTTATAGTAGTAGGGGAAGAAGTAGGTAAAATATTAGGAGAAGTAGGTATAGTAGTAGTTGTAGAGGTAGCAGCAACAGTCGCAGCAATAGTAGTAATAGTATTAGCAGTCTCGGTAATAGTAGTAGTCATTGTAGTAGCAGCAACAGCTACAACAGCAACAGTAGTAGTAGTAGCAGAAGTAGCATTAGTAATAGTAGTAGTGGTAGTGGCAGCAGCAAAGCAGTAGTACGGCGATAGTGTTTGCAATAGTAGTAGTAGTAGGGGCGACAGCAGGAGTTGCAGTTGTAGTGCTAGTAATAGTAGTAGTAGTAGTAGTCATAGTAGTAGTAGTTGTAGTAGCAGCAGCAGCAGTAGTTGCAGCAACAGCTGCAATGGCAGTAGTAATAGTTATGGTAGTAGTTGTTGTAGTGATAGTGGTAGTAGTGGCAGCAATAGTAGTTACAATAGTCATAGTAGAAGTTGTAGCAGTGGGAATAGTACCAGTAATAGTAGCAGCTGTAGTAGTTGGAGAAGTAGTAGTTGTAGCTGTAGTACCAGAAGTAGGAGTTGTAGTAGGAGTACTTGTAGTAGTAGTAGTAATAGTAGCAATAGTGGTAGCAGTAGTTGTTGGATCAACAGTGGCATTATTCATCTTCTTAATAATAATAATAATAATAATATTATTATTATTATTAGTAGTAGTAGTAGCAGTGGTGGTAGTAGTAGTTGTGGTAATAATAATAGCCACAGTCATAGCAGTGGTAGCTATAATAGTAGTAGTAGCAAAAGTAGTTGTAGTAGAAGTAGCACTTGTAACAGAAGTAGTACTACTAGTAGTCATAATTGTAGTTGCAGAAGTAGTAGTAGTAGTAGCAGTAGTATTAATAGTAATGCTCGTAATAGCAGCAAAAGTATTAGTTGGTCTAGTAGTAGTTGTAGTTACAGAAGTACTAGTAGTAGTACTAAGAGGAGTAGTAGTTGTAGCAACATTAGTAACAGTAGTACTAGTAATCATACTTTGAGCAGTAGTAGCTGTATTAGCTATACAAGTAGTAGTAGTAGTAGTAGGGGGAGTAGAAGCAGTAGTAGTAGAAAGAGTAGTAGCGGTAGCATTAGTAGCAGCAGTAGTAGCTATAGTAGTTGCAATAGTAGCAGTAGCAGTTGAAGCAAAAGTAGTAGTAGTAGCAGTAACAGTTGAAGTTGCAGTACTAGTAGCATTACTAAGAGTTGTAGTGGAGGTCGTAATAGTTGTTGTTGATGTACAAATAGTATTTGTTATAGTAGTAGCAGTAGTGGCAATAGTAGTAGTACTAATAGTAGCAGCAAAAGTAGTAGTACTAGTACTAGTAGTTGGACCAGTAGAAGTAGTTGCAGTAGTAGTAACTATAGTAGTAGTTGTAGTAGTAGCAGTATAAGTAGTAGGAGTAGTAGTATTAATAGCAGCAGCAGCAACAGTAGCAGAAGAAGTGGTAATACTAGTTCTAATAGTATTTGTAGTAGCAGCAGCAATAATAGTTGTACTAGTAGTCACATTCATAGTAATAGTAGTTGTAGTAGTAGCCATATTAGCAGCTCCAGGAGTAACAACAGTAGTAATAGTAGTCGTGGCAACAACAGTAGCAGTAGTAGTAGCAGTAGTAATGTAGTAGTATTAGGAGTAGTAGTAGTAGAAGTAGTAATAGTCATAATAGCAGTAGTAGCAACTACAGTAGTAGTAGTCACAGTAGTACTAGTAGTAGCGGTAGTAATAGAAGCAATAATAGTACTAGTTGTGGTAGTAGTACTACTAGAAGCATTAGTAGTAGCAGTAGATGTAGAAGTAGTAGTAGTCATTGTTGTTGTTTTGTTGTTGTTGTAGTAGTAGTAGTAAAAGTGGTAGTAGAGGTAGTAGGAGTAATAGTAGGAATATGTGTAGGAGAAGGAATATTAGTTGTAGTATTAATAGTAATAGTAGTTGGAGTCGTAGTAGTAGTTGTTGTTAGTAGTACAAGTAGTAGTAGTGGTAGTAGAGGTCATAGTAGTAGTAGTAGTGATAGTAGTAGTTGTTGTTATTATTATAGTAGTAGTAGTAACAGTAGTAATAGTAGCGTGGGATTTGTAGCACTAGTAATCATAGTAGTAGTAGTAGTACTAGTACTAGTACTAGTAGTAGCAGTTATTATAGCAACAAGATTAGTTGTAGTAGTAGTCATAGTGGTAGCAGCAGCAGCAGTAGTAGTAGCAGTCATAGTAATATTTGTAATAGTCGAAGTAGTAGTGGAACTTGTAGTAGGATTATTACTCATAGTAGTAGTAGCAATAATAACAGTAGTGGTAGCATAGTTGTAGAAGTACTACAAGTAGTAGTAGTTGTTGTTGTTGTAAAAGTCATAGCAGTAGTAATTATAGAAGTATTAGTTACAGTAGTAGTAGTAGCAGCAGTAGTTAAGAGTAGTAGTAGCAGTACGAGCACTAACAGCAGTAGTAGCGGTAGTGGATGTAGTAGTAGTACTAGTAGAAGTAGTAATAGTAGCAAAAGTAGTAGTAGTAGTGGTAGTAGAAGTAGTAGTAGTAGTAGTCGTTGTTGTTGTTGTTGTGGTGGCAGCAACAGCAGTAGTAGTAGTAGTAGGTGTAGTAGTAGTAACAGTAGTAACAGTAGTAGAAGTAGTCGTAATAATGGTAGTAGTAGTCGTAGTGGTAGTAGTACTAATAGTAGTAGTATTAGTAATAGTTGCAGTAATAGTAGTAGTGGTTGTTGTTGTTGTAGTAGTAGTAGTAGCAGTAGTAGTAGGAGAAGTGGTACCAACAAAAGTAGTAGAAGTAGCAGCTGCAATAGCAGTAGTAGTAATAGTAGTAGTAACAGTAGTAGTAGTAGTAGCAATAGTTATAGTAATAGTAGCGAAAGCAGTAATTGGAGTAGTAGTAGCAATAGTAGTAGCTGTACCAGTAGCAATAGTAGTAGTAGTATTAATAGCAGTAAAAGTAGCAGTAGTAGTAGCAATAGTTACTATAGTATTAGTAGTAGCAGTAGCAATAGAAGTTGTCGTAGTAGTAGTAGTATTAGGATTAGCAAAAGAAAAAGTAGCAGAAGTCGTAGTAGTAGCATTAGTAATAGTAATAGTAGTGATAATAGTAGTAGGAGTTTAGAAGTTGTCGTAGTAGTAGTAGTAAAAATAGTAGTAATAGTAGTATTAGGATTAGCAATAGAAATAGTAGCAGAAGTCACAGTAATAGCATTAGTAGTAGTAATAGCAAAGATACTAGTAGTAGAAGCAATTGAAGTAGTAGTCGCTGTAGTAGTAGTAGGATGAGGAGCATGAGTAGTGGCAGTAGTAGTAATAGTAGTTGTAGTAGTAGCACAAGTGGTAGGATAGGTAGTAGTGATAGTAGTAGCAGTAATAGTAGGAACAGTAGTAGGAGTTGGAGTTGTTGGAGTAGTGGTAGCAGCAGTAGTAGTAGTTGTAGTAGTAGCAGTAGTTGTAGGAGGAGGAGTAGTAGTGGGAGTAGTAGTAGGAATAGTAGTAGTTGTAGTAGTAGTAGAAATAGTACTAGTCATAGTAGTAGGGGTAGTAGTAGTAGTAGTAATAGTGGTAGTAGTTGTAGTAGGAGGAGTTGGAATAGTTGTAGAAGTAGTACTAGTAGTTGGAATAGTTGTAGTCATAGTAGTAGTAGTAGAAGTAGTAATATTAGTGGTGGTAGTAGTTGTTGTTGTAGCCGCAACAGTAGTATAAGTAGTAGCGGTCCTAGTTGTTATAGTAGTAGCAATAGTAGTAGTCGTAGTCGTAGTAATAATAGCAGCAGGAGTAGTAGATGTCGTAGTAGGCGAAGTAGTAGTTGTAATATCTATAGCAGCAGTAGTAATAGTAGTAATAGTAGTTGTTATAATAGTAGCAGTAGTAGCAGTCGTAGTGAGTAATGCTAGTAGTAATAGTATTATTATTAGTAGAGTTGGAGGAGGAGGAGTAGTAGTAGCAATAGTAGTAGTAATAGGAGTAGTAATAGTACGAGAAGTATTAGTAGTAGTAGTAGGAGCAGCAGTAGATATAATAGTAATAGCATTATTTGTAGTAGTAATGGTAGTAGCATTTGTAGCAGTAGCAGTAGTAGTAACGGTAGTAGTTGTAATAATGGTAGTAGCATTAGTAGCAGCAGGGCGAGTGGTTGCAGTAGCTGTAGCAGTAATTGTCGTACTAGTAGTAATGGTAGTAGCTTTAGTAGTAATAATAGCAGTGGTTGTAGTTGTAGTAGTTGTTGTAGTACTAGTAGTAATGGTACGAGCATTAGTAGTAGTAGTAATAGTATTTGTAGTAGTATCACTAGTATTAGCAATTGTAGTAGTAGTAGAATTAATAGTTGTTGTTGTTGTTGTAGTAGGGTATAAGTAGCAGCAGTAATAGTAGTAATAGCTATAGTTGAAGTAGCAGTAGAAGCGGTAGTAGCAGTTGTAGAATGAATAGTAGTGGCAGTATCGACAATAATAATTGTGGCAGTAGTAGTAGCAAAAATAAAAGTAGTAGTTGTGGAAGTAATAGCAATAGTGGCTGTAGTGGTCGAAGTAGTAGCGGTAGTAGCTGTAGTGGTTGAAGTAGGAACAGCAGAAGTAGCAGTAGTAGTAGTCGTAGTAGTAGCAACAGCAGCAGTAGAATTATGTGTGCTACAACTACTACTATTCCTACACTAAGTACTACAAGAACTTCTCTCACTCCTCCTACTACTACTACTATCACTTCTACTGCTACTGCTTTGATTATTAATACTTTTACACCTATTCCTTCTCTTGCTACTACTACAACTACTCCAGCTCCTACTACAGCTACTCCTAATCCAGCTATTGTTGCAGCTGCTACTACTAACTTCTACTGTTGCTACTACTACTTTTACTATTATGATTATTATTATTATTACTACTACTACTACTACAAGTCTTCGTACTACTAGTTTTATAGGTACTACCACTACTACTACTTCTACTTATACTACTGCTACTACTACTGCTCTATTTCTATTGCTACTTCTACTACTACTACTAATACAATTACAACTTCTACTACTACTACTACTACTATTACAATTACTAGTACAATAACAACTACTACTACTACTACTCCTACTCCTACAACTGCTACTACTACTACTCCGACAAGTATTACTCCTAATACTACTACTACTACAACTTTTACTTCAACTCGTATTACTACTACTAAAACTACTAACACTAAATTTCTACTATTGCTGCTACTGCTACTTTTACAACTACTACAACAACACTACTACTACTGCTGCTGCTACTACTACAACTATAACTATTCCTCCTACTACTACTGCTACTACTGCTATTGCTGCTGTTACAACTACAACTCCTTCCCTTACTGCTACCGCTACAGCTACTACTTTTATTACAACAACTAATACAGCTGCTGCTGCTACTGCTACTTCGACTACTACTCCTTTAACTACTATTACTAGTACTACTTCTAATACTACTATTAATACTACAACTATTCTTGCTCCGACTCCTACTACTACTATTATGACTATTACTATTGTTGCTGCTACAGTTGCTGCTCCAATTACTACTAGTACTACTACTATTTCTACTACTACTTCTACTACTACTGTGACTACTACCACTACTACTACTACCAATACTACTTCAACTACTACACCTACTACTACTACACCAACCACTCCTCCTTCTACTACTACCACTACTACTATTACTCCAACAGCTGCTGCTACTACTACTATGACTACTAGTACTACTATTACTAATACTACTACTACTCCTACTACTACTATAACAATAACAACTACTACTACTACTACTATTACTCCTACTTCAACTCCAACAGCTACTCCTACTCTGACTACTACTCTGAGTACCACTACTCCTAATGCTACTAATACTATGCCTACTACTACTGCTACTACTACTACTATTACCACTAATACAACTATGGTTATTGCAACCACTGCTACAACAACTTCTACTTCTACTCCTACTCCTACTCCTACTAGTACTACTACAACTACTACTCCTACTCCTAGTACTGCTACTACTACTCCTACTCCTTCTGCTACTGCTACTACTGCTACTACTACAACTACTATTAATTCTACGACTACTCTTACTCCAACTCCTACCACAACTACTACAACAAATAATAGTATTACTACTACTTCTGATGTTGCAACTATCCCTACTACTACTACTACTACTAGTAGTAGTATTACCACTACTCCTCCTACTCATGTTGCAACTATCACTTCCACTACTACTGCTATTGTTACCACCAATTTTCCTCCTCCTACTTCTACTAGAACAACAATAATAACTACTATTACTACTACAACTACAAGTGCTATTGCTGCTGCTACTACTACTACAACAACCACTACTAGTACTACTGCTACGACTAGAAACTACTTCTCCTACTCACCTATTGCAACTGCTAATCCAACCTCACACTCCAAAAACTCTAACTGCTTAATTCCCTACTCCAACTACTACTACTTTAGTAAACCCTACATCCAAACTACAACTACCCTCTTTACTACACACCATACGCCTCTCCTACTCCTACGACTACGTATTCATACTCCAAATCCTAACTTCTAACTCACTTCACTGACCTCCTACTACACGCTTGCTGCTACGCAACAATTGCTTTATACGTACTATAAATATCCTACATTACTCTTACTATTACTACTACTAACGCCATGTACTTATTACTATGACCTACCTACTTACAAACTACTATTACTTAAAATAATACTCAACCACAAGTGCTATACTGCACTATTACTCCTACTGCTACTGCTACTACTACTACTACTACTGCTACTACTCCTACTTCTACCCTTACTACAACTATTACGACTCCTTCTCCAGTACTACTTCAACAACTACTGCTACTCTAATGGTACAACTGCTACAACTTATGCTCCTACTTCTGCTACTACTAGTATTACTAATTCTACTATTACTAATATTACAACAACAACAACGACTAATACTACGAAAACTACTACTACCAATACTTTTACTACTACTATTGCTGCTACTGCTGCTACTATGACAACAACAACTACTACTACTACCACCACTACTAGTACTACTAGTACTACTATTATTACTATTACACCCAACTACTACAACTACTATGCTGTAACAACTACTAGTTCTATTGCTCCTACTATTGCTACTACTACTACTACTACTCTACTAGTATAAATACTACTACTAGTACTCCTACAACAACTACTACTACTTCTACTACTACTACGACTACTAATACTAATACTACAACTTCAACTACTACTACTATGACTACTACTTCTACAACTACTACTGTGGCAGTTGCAACTGCTACTTCTACTATTACTGCTGCTCCTACTTCTACTACAACTCCTACTGCTACTATTATTACTACTACTGGTACTACTACCGCTACTACAACTATTACCACTACTACTACTACTCCTACTCATAATAATAGAAAAACTACTCCTTCTACTACTACCACTACTACTGTTGCCGATGTTGCTACAGCTGCTACTATCACTACTACTAGTATTTCTACCACTACTCCTACTCTTACTACAACTCATGCTACTCCTACTACTACTCCTACTCCTTCTGTTCTACTACTACTACTACTACTCCTCCAACTCCTGCAACTACTATGACTATTAACAATACTACTACTACTTCAACGACTACTACCACTACTACTATTCCTATTACACCTACTACTACTATTGCTACTACTACTAATCCTATTATTACTACTACTACTACAACAATTGCTACTTCAACTACTATTACTACTTCTATTACTATTATTAATGCCACTACTACTGCCACTAGAATTATTAGTACCACTCATACTATTACTTCTACTTCTACTATTGCTGCTACAAATACAACTACTACGACTGTGAATGCCAGTACTTCTACAACAAAAATAACTACTATTGCTATGGCTGCTAGAACAACTACTACTACTATGGCTGCTACAACTACGGCGACTGTTAACACTATTATTAGTACTGCTACTACCATAACTTCTCCTACCACTACTTGTGCTACTCTGACTACAACTACACTTACTATTGCTACTCCTACTGTGACAACACTTATTACAGCTGCAGCTACTACAGCTGCTACTACTACTAGTACAACAACAACAACTATTACTACTACTACTATTACTATAGCTATTGCTACCTCTACTATTTCCCCTTCTACTACTACTACCACTACTACTGCTACTACTACTACAACAACTCCTACTACTACTACTACAACTCCTACTACTACTATTACTACTACAACTACTACGGATACCACTACTACTCCTCCAACTAATGGCACGACCGCTACTGCGACTACTACTACTCCTATTACTACTACAAAAACTACTACTATGATTACTACCACTACTACTACTACAACAACAACAACAACAACTACTGCTGCAACTACTACTACCTCTACTTCTAGTACAACAACTACTACTACTACTATTACTGCTATTATGACTACTACACCAACAACTATTCCTACTCCTAATCCTACTACTACTTCTTCTACATCTACTACTACTATTGCTGCTACTACTACTCCTACTCCAACTCCCATTACTACCACTACTACCCCTAATCCAACAACTACCACTCAGTTACTACTACTATGACTACTACTACTACTTCTACTACTACAACTCCTATGACTACTGCTAGTACCACTACTTCAACTACTACAAATCATTCTACTAGTACCACTCTTAATCCTAGTAGTAATACTACTACTAGTTCTCCTACTAGTACTACTACTACTATTACTGCTATTACTACTACTACTACTATTGCTATTGCTACTCCTACTACTACTAATACTACAACTACTACCAATCCTAATAATCCTTCTACAACTGCTACTATTACTGCTATTGCTACTACAACTATTCGAACTACTA
The DNA here is from genome assembly GCA_005019695.1 of Trichopus zeylanicus subsp. travancoricus. Lineage (NCBI taxonomy): Eukaryota > Viridiplantae > Streptophyta > Magnoliopsida > Dioscoreales > Dioscoreaceae > Trichopus > Trichopus zeylanicus. The sequence continues at coordinate 372,765 of RXID01021758.1, forward strand.
CAACTCCTACTACTTTGACTGCTGCTAATCCTAATAATCCTACTAGTACTACTACTGCTGCTCTATAATAAGAACAACCACTACTACTTCTACTTCTACTACTATTGCTACTTCTACTACTATTGTTACTGCTTACTTACTCTGCATTACTATACTACTCTCTACTACTACTTCTACTACTACTACTCACACCACTTCTACTACTACTATACACTCCAACTCCTGTTGCTACTCCTACTCCAACTACTGCTACAACTACCACAATTACTGCTACTACAACTGCTACTAAAAATGCAACTACTATTACTGCAATAACTACTACTACCACTACTTCTGCTACTGCAACAAGAAGTCCTACTACAACAACTACTACAACTACTCCTATAGCTTTGCCACTACTGCTGCCACAACAGCTACTGCTACTACAACTACAAGTACTTTTACCACTACTCCTACTCCTACTGCTACTCCTGCTGCTACTACTACTACTCGTACTCCTATTGCTACTCCTACTACAATAACTACTACTACAACTACAACAACTACTTCTATTCTATAGCAATTTCTACCCAAACTCCTACTCCTACTACTATTACTACTTCTTCTGCTACTACTACTACTCCTATTACTACTAATACTACTACTACTATCACTACTACTACTAATAGTACTACTACTACTACAACAACAATTACTACTACCATTCATACTATAACTTCGTGTGCTACTACTACTAGTACTACTAGTACTACTACTGGTACTACTACTACTAGTATGATTACTACAACTACTACTATCGCAACTACTACTCTTACTACTACTCTTACTGCTAGTACGATTTCTATTACTACAAGAACTACTACTACTAATACTACTACTACTACTTCTAGTGTTACTGCAACTACAACTAATACTTCTATTTCCAGTACTACTACTACTCCTCCAACTATTACTACTACTACTATTACTACTAGTACTAGTATTAGTACTATTAGTACTACTACTACTTTACCACTACTACTGCTACTACTTCTACAACAACAACTATTACTCGTACTACTACTCTTAGTATTACTACTACTACTACTACTTCTACTATTACTACTACTACTGCTACTACTGCTGTTGCTGCTGCTGCTACTACTACAACTACTCCTATTACCTCAAGTACTATTATTACTAATAATGTTACTGGTACTACAAGTACTACAACTACTACAACAACAATGACAACTACTACTACTAGTACTACTGCTACTGCTGCTACTACTACTACTACTGCTACTACTACTGCAACTGCTACTACTACTCCCACACCTTCTCCAATTGGCTACTACTACTGCTGCTGCTACAACTCTTACTATTACTACTCTTACTATGACTACTACTATTGTTGCAACTCTTACTATTACTGTTGTGATAGCAGCAGCAGTAGTTGTAGTTGTAGTAGCCGAAATAGTAGCTGTACTAGTAGTAGTAACAATAGTTTTAGTAGTAGGAGTGTTAGGAGTTATAGTAGAAATAGGTGTAGTAGTAGTAGTAGTGGTAGTGTGAGTAATAGTAGTAGTTGTTGTAATAGTATTATTAGTAGTAGTAGGAGGAGGCAGAGTAGTAGAAGCTTAGCAGTAGTACTAGTAGTGGCAGCAGTAGTAGTAATAGTAGCAATCGTAGGAGTAGTAATAGTCTGAAAAGTATTAGTAGTAGGAGAAGTAGTACTAGTGGCTATAGCTATAATTGTAGTAGCATTATTTGCAGTATGAGCAGTAGTAGTAGTAATAGAATTTGTAGCAGTAGCAGTAACAGAAGTAGTAGTAGCAATCGCAGTAGCTTTAGTAACAGTAGTAGTAGTGGTTGTAGTAGTAGCAGTTATAGCAGCTGCAGTAGTAGTGGTAGTAGCAGCAGTAGCAGCAGCATAATTATTACTACTCCTACTTCTACTTATGCTACTACTAATACTATTCCTTCACCAACTACTACTACCACTTCCCCTACTCCAACTACTATGACTACCGCTTACTACTGCTACTGCTACTATTATTACAACTTCTACACCTTTTCCTACTCTTGCTACTACGCTACTACTCCTGGTCCTACAATAGCTACTCCTAATCATGCTATTGTTGTAACTACTACTACTACAACTTCTACTACCGCTATACCTGCTGCTTCTGCTATTACTTCTACTACAATTCCTACTACGACTACGACTACTACTACTACTTGTCTTAGTACTACTAGTCTTATTACTACTTTCGCCACCACCACTACTACTACTTTTGCTACTATTACTACTAATAATACTACTACGCTACTTCCTCTACTACTACGTTTACTGCAAATACTAATACAATTACAACTACTTTTATGACTACTACTAATGCTACTGCTCCTACTACTACTCCCACCACTACTACTACTAACTACTAACAATACCATTACTACTACTCCTCCTGCTACGATTACTTCTACTTCTACTCCTACTACTATGAGTGCTACTACTACTACTACTACTACTATAATTGCTATTCCTCCTCCTACTACTGCTGCTGCTATTACTACTCCTACTTAAATCGTACTACTATCACCACAACTACTAAAACTAAATTACTACTACTCCGGCTATGGCTGCTTCTACAACTACTATTACAACTACTACAACTAATACTACAATCACTACTACTTCTACTATTACAACTACAAGTATTACTCCTAATGCTACTGCTACTACAACAACTATTACTACTACTACAACTACTACACCTACTGCTACTGCTGCTACTGCTACTACTACTGCTACGACTGCTGCTGCTACTACCGCTACAACAACTCCTATTTCTACCACTACTCCAACAAAAACAACTACTACTGCTATAAAAACTACTACTCCTATAGCTACTGCTACTACCACTACAACTCATTCTACTGCTACTGTTACTGCTACTACTACTACTTCTATTACCACCACCACCACTACTTCTATTACTACAACAATAACAACAACTGCTGCTACTACCACTACTTTGACTACTACTCCTACCACTCCTCCTACTCCTACCACTACTGCTACTACTACATCCAGTACCACTACTTCAACTCCTATCACTACTACTACTCCGACAACTACCACTCCAATTACGATGATTACTATTACTACTACTTCTACTACTACTACCACTATTTCAACTACTACTATTCCTACTACTACTCGCACTCCAACTCCTAGTACTACTACTACTACTACCGCAGCTACTAGTACAACTAATACTATTACTACTGCAACTACTACTACTACTCCAACTGATACTGCTACTACAACAACTACTACTCCTCCTATTACTACTATTACTACTATTACTGGTACTACAATTACTAGTACCACTCACGCTACAACTTATACTTCTACTACTATTGCTACTACTACTACTATGACTGTGAATGCCAATACCACTACAACAATCATAACTACTACAATTGCAGCCTCTCCTGCCACTATTATTGCTACTACTCCTACTGCTAATACCACAACGACAACTGCTACTATTACAACTATTGCCACTATTTCTACTACTACTACTAATACTACAACAACAACAACAACAACAACAATTGCAACTACTGCTACGATAATAATTACTACTACTTCTTCTACTACTACTGCTACGATTACTACTACTGCCACTTTTACTACTACTATGACAACTATTAGTACTACTTGTAGTACTACTACCACTACTACTACTGCAGCTACTACAACTACGAATGATACTGCTACTAATACTATGTCTATTCCTAGTCCTGTTACTGCTACTACTACCAATCGTACTACTCCAAATGCTAATACAAATGTTGCGACTACTCCTACAACTGCTACTACTATAACTACTATTACTACTACTACTGCTACTACTACTACCACAATAAGAAATACTACTACTACTGCCACTGCTACGTTTACTACTACTTCTACCATAGCAACTATTGCTCCGACTGTTATAGCTATTGCTACAAGTACTACCCCTACTCTTATTACTTCTTTTCATTCTGCTACTACTACTTCTACTACTACTGCTACTACTATGACTACTACCAATGCTACTACTACTACTGCTAGAGCTACTACTACTATTACTTCTTCTATTACTACTGCTGCTTCTACGTTTTCCACTACTACTTCTACATCAACTACTACTATTCCTACTACTACTACTTCTACTACTGCTACTATATCTATTTCTACTACTATTAATACTACTACTGCTACTTCTACTACTGTTGCAACAGCTACAACAATAACTACTACCACTGCTACTATAGATTTTGTTACTACTGCTCCTGCTATTCCTATAGCAAACACTACTAGTACCACAACTCCTACTACTACAAATAATACTACTACTATTACCACAACTCCTACTACTCCTGCTGCTTCTTCTACCGATGTTGCCGCTACTACTACTCCTTCTGCTCCAACTTCGGTGACTACCACTACTACTGGTACTGCTACCACCACAACTTCTCCTACTGCAACTACTCTTACCACTACTGCAACTACTCTTACTACGACTACGACAACTACTACTACTGTTGCGGCTACTACTACAGCAATTGTTGTTACTACTACTACTACTACTACTGGTACTACAACCATTAAAATATTTGCTGCTACTTCTAATATTTGCTGCTATTACCATTGATACTAGTACTACTGCTATTACCACTGATACTAGTACTACTGCTACTACTACTATTACTACTAGTAGTAGTACCACTACTCCTACTACTCCTCGTCCTCCTGCTACTACTTCTATTACAACTACTACTACGACTGCTACTACTACTGTAACCACTGCTACAACTTCAACTAATGTTACGCAGCCACTGCAACTACTGCTGCTACTATTACTACTACAACTATAGTCGCTAATGATACTACAACAACTACTTAGATTATTGGCACTACTACAATAACTTCTACTACTACTACTACTTCAACGGCTACTGCTGCTACTGCAACTACTGTTACTATTACTACTTCTGCTATAACTGTTACTATTGCTACTACTGTTAATATTATTACTATTACTACTACTACTACTACTAGAATTTCTAATATTGCTACTACAACAAGTACAACTACTACTACTGTTGCTGCTCTAACTAGTATAACTACAACTACTTCTGCTACTTCTACTATTACTTGTACCACAACAACTACTAATACTTTTACTCCTACAACTATTGCTACTATTACTGGTACCACCACTGTTGCTACTACTAATACTACAACTACTGATACTACTGCTGCTGCTACTACTACTACCACTACTCTTGCTAATACTACTACAACTGCTGTTGCGGCAACTTCTGTAGCTACTACTAGTACTGCTGCTACTACTATCCCAACAACAACAACAATAACTACTCCTACAACAAGTACTACTACTACACCTACTACAATTATAACTACTACTACAACTTATTCTACTACTACTAAAACTACTACTACTACTACTACCACCATGAATTCTACTACTACTCATATTATTTCACCTACTGCGACTACTACGACTATAACTAATACTATTACATCTACGACAACTGCTACAGCTACAACTACTGCAATAATTACTACTACTACTATTGTAACTACTACTACTGCTACTACAATTACTACTCCTACTACTACTATTGCTATGACTACTGCTACACCTACTAAAACTACAATGACAATGCCCAGTACAACTGCTGCTCCTACTATTAGTACTACTACTACTACTGTTATGCCTACTACAACTACTACTATTACAACTACTATAAATACTAATGCTTCTGCTACTACTACTTCTAATATTACTTCACCTACTACTAGTACTACTGCTACTTCTATTGCTATAGTCACTACTGCTCTAACAGCTATAACTACTTCTAATACTATTACTACAACAACTACTATAATCACAACCACTACCACTACTACTACCACTACTACTACTACTGCTACCACTACTGCAGCTCCCACTATTACTGCTACTCCTACTACTAATAGTACTCCTACTCCTACTCCTACACTAACACCTTCTACGACTGCTACTACTACTACTAATACTATTACTACTACTATTACTACTACTACTGTAGCATTAACTCCTGTTGCTACTTCTAGTACCGCTAGTACTACTACTACAACTTCTTTTGCTACTACTACTACTACTGCTGCTACTACTACTAATACTACTACTATTGCTACTGTTGCTGCTGCTACATCTACAACTATTGCCACTGCTATCACTACAACAACTGCAATTATTACTACTACAATCCTACTACAACTACTACTACTATTACTACTACTTCTGCTACCACTACTACATATACTACTACTGCTGCTGTTGCTGCTGCTACTGCTATTACTACCGCTACAACTGCTTCAACTACTACTACTACTGCTGGTACACTACTTCCGGTACTACTACTACGACTACTACTACTACTACCATTACAACAACAATAACAATAACAACAACAACTACTACTACTGCTGCTACTACTACTACAAATATTGCTAGTTCTACTACTACTGCTACTACTACTCCTCCTGCTACATCTACTACAACTACTACTACTAATTTTTCTACTTTTACTCCAGCTGCTGCTGCTACTATGACTACAACTACTACTACTAGTACTCTAGTACTACTGCTACTTCCTCTACTACAACTACTACTCCTACTACTACTATTACTGCTACTCATACTCCTACTACTACTTCTACTCCTACTATGATTATTACATCTACTGCAACAACAACAACAACTAGTACTACCACTGCCACTACTATAGCTACAACAACTGCTACTACTACTACTACTGCTACTACTACTCCCCCAACTTCTAGTTCTACTATTACTACAACTTCTGCTACAGCCAGTACTACTACTACTATTACTACTACCCCTACTCCAAGTCCTACTTCTTCTACTATTCTGAGTATAACTTTTGCTAATACTACTACTACAACTACTCTTACTGTTACTACTATAGCTACTATTACTATTGCAACAACTTCTACAACTACTACTCCTATTCCTACTACTAATATTACTACTGCTACTAATACTACAACTACTACAATTGCTACTACTACTACTACTACTACTACTCCTGCTACTAGTGCTGCTTATACTACTACTACTATGACTACTATTACTACTACTACAGATAATATTACTTCCACTACTACTACTCTTGCTACTATAACAATTGTTACCATTACAACTTCTACTAAAAGCTCTACTACGCCTACTAGTACTACAAGTACTATTGCAACTACTATTATGACTACTACTCCAACTGTTGTAGCTACTACTACTGTTGCAAAAACACCTACTTCTACTACTCCTATTCTTGCTACGAATACTACTACTACTACTACTACTATGGCAACTACTACTACTACTACTAGAACTGCTACTACTACTATTACTACTAGTAATGCAATGACTTCTACTACTAATTTTACTACTACTACTCTAGCTATTACAACTACGATGACTACTACTACTACAACTACTACTATGACTGCTACTACTACAACAACAACTACTACTACGACAACTACTACTACTACTGCCTCAACTATTACAAATACTGCTTCAGCAGCTACACTACTACTATAACTACTACTACTGCTGCTACTCCAACTACAACAACAACTACTACTACAACTATTACTACTACTACTTTGACTATTATTGCTACTACTACTACTTGTACCATTGTTGCGGCTACTACTTGTACTACTACTGCTACTTCAATTACTACTACTTTTACTACTATACTACATCTACTACTACTACTACAACTACTCCTACTACTACACTACTACTACAACTACAACTACTAGTACTACAGTTGTAGCTAGGCCTACTACTACTACTACTACTACTACGATGATGACTTCTATAATAACTATTACTATGACTATTGAAAGTATAATAACAAAAATAACAATAACTACTACTATTGCTACTAGTGCTAGGCTTTTATTGCTACTACTACTGCAACTGCTACAACAATTACAAGTACTATTACCACTACTATGACTCCTACTACAACTGGTACTACTACTTTTACCATTGCTACTATTAGTAATTCTACTACTACTACAAATACTCCTAGTACTCCTACTGCAAGTATAACTATAACTACTACTACAACTACATCTCCTTCAACAACTACTACTACTCTAATCCTACTGCTACTCTTACTACCACTAATACTACTACTCTTACGACTACTAGAACTACTACTTCTACCACTAGCAACTATGACTACTAATACTACTACTATAACTGCTACTGCTGCTATGACTAATGCTACTATTGTAAATATTGCTACTGCAACTACTAATATAGCTACTGTTGCTATGGCAAATACAGCTTTTGCAAACACTACTGCTGCTACTGCTAGTACTACAACTGCTATTGCAACTACTAATACAGCCCTAGTAGTAGCAAATGTAGTAGTAGTTGTAGTAGAAATAGTAGAAGTAGCAGCACTAATATTAGTAGGAGTAGCAGTTGTTGTAGTAACAAAAATAGTCACAGTAGTAATAGTAGTAGGAAATATAGTAGTAGTAGCTATTGTAGTAGGTAGTAGTTGTAGTAGTAGTATTAGGAGGACTAGTAATAGTAGTAGCAATAGTTGCAGCAAAGGCAGCAGTAGTAGTAGCAGCAAAGGCAACATTAGTAGTAGCAGCAATGGTAGTAGTAGTGATAATGTAGCTGTCTTAGTACTGGGATTAGTAGTAGCAACAGACTCAGTTGCAGTAGTAGTAGCAGTAGCAGTAGTTGTGGTAATTATAGTAGCAGCATATGCAGTAGCAGTAGTAGTAGCAATAGTAGTTGTAGTAGTGGTAGTAGTTGTAGTAGCTATAGTAGCCATAGTAGCTGTAGTAATAGTAGTTCTCATAGTAGTAGCAGTAGCAGTTGTAGTAAAAGTAGTGGCACTAGTAGTAGTAGAAGTAGTGGTAGTGCTAGTAGCAATAATAGTTGTTGAACCTATCATAGCAACAGTATCAAAAGCATTAGTCATAGTAGTAGCAGTAATAATAGTAGAAGTAGTAGTAATATTGGTAGTAGTAGGGGTAGTAACTGTAGTAGTTGTAATACTAGTAGTAGCAGTAGTAGAAGTAGCAACACTAGTATTAGTAGGAGTGGCAGTAGGTGTAGTAGCAGAAGTAGTTGCGATAGTAATAGTAAAAGGAAAATTGGTAGTAGTAGCAGTAGTAGTAGTTGGACTAGTAATACTAGTAGCTACAGTAGCAGCAATTGAAGTAGTAGTAGTAGTAGCAATGGCAACGATAGTGCTTGTGTAGTAGTCTTAGTAGTAGCAGTTGTAGTAGTGGTAGTTGCAATAGTCATTGTAACAGTAGTACATCTTGTAGTAATTGTAGTAGTAGTAGCAGTAGTAGTAGCAAAAGAAGTAGTAGTAGGAGAAGATGTAGTATCAATAGTAGTAGTAGTCATAGTGGTATTACCAATAGCTACAGTAGTATTGTTAGTAGTAGTACTTGGGGTAGTAGTAGTAATAGTAATCATAACAGTACTATTAGTAGTAGTAGAAGAAGTAGTAGGAGCAGCAATTATGACAGTTGCAGCAGTAGCAATAGTAGCTATAGTAGTATTAGCAGAACCAGTAGCAGTAACAGCAGTATTAGCACCTACAATCGCAGCAGTAGCAATAGTAATAGTAGTTATTGTAGTAGTATTAGTAGTAGTAGCGGATAATAACAACAACAGTAGTAGTAGTAGCAGCTGAAGTTGGAGTAGTATTAGTAGTAATAGCAGCAGTATTAGTTGTAATAGCAGTAGTACAAGCAGCTGCTACAGCAGTAGCAATTGTAGTAGTCATAGTAGTGGCAGTAGTAGTAGTAGTCGTAGTAGCAGTAGTCATAGCAGCAGCAGTAGTAATAGTAGTAGATGTAGTGGTGCTTCTCGTAGCTGTTATAGTAATAGTTGTAATGCTAGCAGTAGTGGTAGTAGTAGTAGAATCCATAGTAGTAGCAGTAGTAGTAGCAGTGGTAGTCGTAGTAGAATTAGTAGTAGTCAAAAGAGTACTACTTGTTGTAGAAGTAGTAGTTGTAGAAGTAGTACTATTAGTTGTAGAACTAGTAGTAGTAGTGGAAATGGTTATTGTTATTATTGTTGTTGTAGCAGTAGTAGCAGTAGTAGTATCAATATTAGTGGTTTTAGTAGTCACAACAATTGCATTGCTAGTAATAGTAGTAGTTGTAGAAGTAGCAATTGTAGTCGTGGAAGTAGCAATTGTAGTCGATGTAGTAGTAGCTGTAGTTGTAGTAGTAGGAGTAGTAGTAGTAGCAAAAACCATAATAGTAGTAGCAGTAGTAGTAGTTGTTGTATTAGCCATAGTAGTAGTGGTATGAGAAGTAGTAGTAGTAGTGGTTGAGGTAGTAGCAGTAGTAGTGGTAGTATTAGAAATAGCAGAAATAGTACTTATAGTAGTTGTAGATATAGTGGCAGTAGTTGTAGCACTAGTAGAAGTGGTTGCAGAATTACTGGCAGTAGACGTAGTCGTTGTTCTTATTGTACCAAAGCTTATGGTAGTAGTAGTAGTAGTAGTAGTAGTTGTTGTTGTTGTTATTGTTATTGTAGTAGTACTAGTGGAAGAAATCATATAGCATTATTTGTAATAGTAGTACTAGAGGTAGTCGTAGCAGTGGAAGCAATTATAGCAGTAGTGGTAGTGAGAACAGTAGTTGCAATAACTGTAACAGCAGCAGTAGTAGTAGTCGCAGTAGTAGTAGTAGTAGTAATAGCTGTAGCAGTAGTTGCATTAGTAGTAGTAGCAATAGTAGTATTTAGATTAGTAGTAGTCATAGTAGTAGCAATTATAGTTGCAGGGGCAATAGTTGCAATATTATCAATTATACCAGTATTATTAGTAGTAGTAGTAGTAGTGGTAGTAGCAGTTGTAGCAGTAGTAGTTGAAGTAGTAATAGCAGTAGCATCGATAGTAGTCGTTGGAGTAGTAGTCTTTCTAGTTGAAGTAGTAGTAGTTGTAGAAGCAGCAGCAGCTGCTGCAGCGGCAGCAGTAGTAGCCGGAGTTGTAGTAGCAGCTGTAATTGAAGTAATAGTTATAGTATTTCTAGGAGGAGTAGTAGTACCAGTAGCACTAATAATAGTCACAGTAGTCTTATTAGCAGTAGTAGTAGCAATAGTAGTAATATGAGAAGTAGTCATAGTAGCAATAGCGATAGCAACAACAATAGTAGTAGTAGTAGCAATAGTAGGAGCAGTAGCAGTAGTGGGAGCAGCAGCAGCAACAGCAGTTGAACTAGTAGTAGAAGTAGTAGTAGTTGTTGTTGTAAGTATAGTAGTAGTAGATGTACTAGTAGAAGGACAAGTAGGAGTAGTTGTTATTGTACAAGAAGTCATAGTAGTAGTAGTAGTACTAGCAGTAGTGGTAATTATAGTAGCAATAGAAGCAGTAGTAGCAGCTATAGCAGTAATAGAAGTAACAATAACAGCAGTAGCAGTAGTAGTAGCATTAGTAGTTATTGTGTAAGTAGTAGTAACAGTTGTAGCAGCAATAGTAGTTGTTGTACTGCTAGTAATAGCAATACTACAACTAGTAGCAGTAGTAGTTTTAGTTGTAGTACTATTAGCAGCAGTAGTAGTCGGAGGAGTAGTAGCTAAAAAAATAGTAGCAGTAGGAGTAGTACTACTAGCAGTAGCAGTAGTAGTAGCAGTAACTATAGTTGCATAATAGTAATAGTAATAGTAGTAGCCGTAGTAGCAGTAGCAGTAGTAGCAGTAGTCGCAAAGTAGTAATAGTAATAGCAGTAGTGGCAATAGTATTAGTAGAAGTACTAGTTGTGGGAGTAGCAATAGAAGTACTAGTAGCAATTGTAGTAGTAGTATCCAAAGCAGTTGTCATAGTACTAGCAGTAATTCTAGTAGACGTGGTAGTAGTAGTCATAGTAGTAGTAGTAGTAGCAGTACTTGTAGTGGCAGCAATAGTAGTATTCGTAGGAGTTGCAGTAGTTGTAGTAAGAAAAGTAGTTGCAACTAGGAGTTGTAGTTGTTGTAGTAATAGAAGTAGTTGCAATCGTAATAATAGTAGAAAAATTAGTAGTAGCATTAGTAGTAGCAATAGTAGTAGTAGAAGTACTAGTAGTGGTAGTAGTAATAGTAGTAGCGGTAGCAGTTGTAGCAGTAGCATCAAAAGTAGTTGTCATTGTAGTAGAAGTAATAGTAGTAGACATGGTGGTAGTAGTCATAGTAGTAGTAGTGGTAATAGTAGCAGTAGCAGTATTGGTAGTGGCAGCAATAGTATTAGTAGGAGTTGCGGTAGTTGTAGTGATAAAAGTAGTCGCAATAGTAGTGGTAGAAATAATAATAAAAATAGTAGCAGTCGTAGTAGTAGTAGGTGCTGTAGTAGTAGTTGTTGTTGTTTTAATAGTAGTAGTAGTAGTAGTCGTTGTAGTAGTAGTAGCAAAAGTTGGAGTAGTAGCAATAGAAACAATAGGAGAAGTAGCAGTAATATTAGTAGTAGTAGTAGTAGAAATACTGAAGTAGCAGAAGTAGTAGCTACAGTAATAGAAGTAGTAGTAGCCGAAGTTGTAGCAGTAGTAGGTGTTGTTCTAGTAGCAAAAGTAGTAGTAGTTACAAGAGTGGTAGAACCAATGAAACTACTATTACTACTAGTAGTAATAGCAGTAGTAATTGTAGTAATAGTAGCAATAGTAATAGTAGCACTAGCGGTAGTACTAGTAGTATTAGTAGTAGAAGTAGTAGTTGTAGCATTAATAGTAGTATTAACACTCCTACTACTACTACTACTACGGAAACTAACACTCCTACAACTACTACTGCTGCTAGGAGAAGTATTAATAGTACTAACACCTACTACTACTGCTACTACTACTGCTACTATGCCTACAATGGCTTCTACTACTACTGCTACAACAACAACTACTACTACTACTACTGCCGCAGCTACGACTACTGCTACAACATCAACAACTACTACCACTACTACTACCATAGCAACAACAACAATAATAACAACTACTACTACTACTAGTACTACTACTACTCCTCCAGCAGCTGCTACTGCTACAACTGCGACTACTACTGCTATAACAATAGCTACTGCTATGATTGCCACTACTACACCTACTCCTACTATTGGCACTACTATTGTTGCTAGTACTAATTCGACTCCTATTGCTACTACAGCTCATATGACTACTACTACCCCTTCTCCAACTACAATTACTCCTACTACTACCCCTACCCTGACTCCTACCACGACTACTACTACTACTAAGGCTACTACTATTACTACTAATAGTAGTACTCCTACTTTTATTAACACTACTAATACTACCGCTACTACTACTACTACAACAATAATTGCTACTACTGCAACTCCTACTACTACTGGTACTACTGCAAGTAATACTAACACCACCACTACTTCTACTATAACTACTGCTACTACTACTACAACAGCAACTACTACTACTACTTCTCCTATTCCTACACCTACTCGTACTACTGCTACTACAACTACTACTCCTACTACTACAGCTACTACTACTCCTACTATAACTCCTGCTTCTACTACTACACCTACTACTACTATGCCTACTCCAACTACTACGACGCCTGGTACTACTCCTACTCCAACCCCTACTACTACTATTGCTACTACTACAAGCACTACTACTAGTACAACAATAACAACTACTACTATAAGCACTACTACTAGTACAACAATAACAACAACTACTACAAGCACTACTACTACTACTATTACTACTACTTCTGCTACTAGTCCAACTACTATTACTACTAATACTAACACAACAACAACTACTATTATTGCTAATAGTAACAGTCCTTCTGCTACTACTACACCTAACACTCCTAAAACATCACTTCTACTACTGCTACAACTACTACTACTACCCTCCAACTACTACCACCACCACTACTATTGTTTCTGCTGCTACGACTACTACGACAACCACAACCACTACTACAGAGACGACTACTCCTACTATTACTACAACTCTTACCACTAGGACTATTACTACTTCTACTACACGTACTAATACTACTGCTCGAAACACTCCTCCTACTACTACTACTTCCATTACTCTTACTACTACAACTACTCTTACCATCACCACTACTACTACTACTCGTACTAATACTGGTACTAGTAGTTGTTGTTGTAACAGTATTTATAGTAGTTATAGGAGTAGTAGGAGAAATAACAGTAGAAGTTGCTATAGTAGAAGTAGTAATAGTAGTAATAGTAGTAGTAGTTGGAGTAGCAGTAGTAGTAGCTGCAGTAGCAATTGAAGTAGTAATAATAGTAGTATTAGTAATAATTATAGTTGTAGGTGTAGATGTAATAGTAGTAGTTAAAGTAGTGCTTGTAGTAATAGTTGCAATAGTTGTAGTAGTTGTAATAGCAGTAGTAGTAGTAGTAGAAGTCATAGTAGTAGAACTAGGAGTACTAGTAGTACTAGTACTAGTAGGAGTAGCTACAGTAGTAGTATTAGTAGTAGTTATAGTAGCAATAGTGGTCATTGTCATTGTTGTAGTAGTAGTTGTTATTGTTGTAGTACTAGTTGTTATTGTTGTAGTGGTGGTGGTGGTGGTGGTGGTAGTACTTATTATTGTTGTTGTAGTGGTGGTGGTGGTGGTGGTGGTAGTAGTAGTAATAGAAGTAATAGTAGGAGTACACATAGTAGTGGAACTCGTATAAGAGGTAGTAGTAGTAGTAGTACTAGTAATAGTAGTAGTGTTAGGTTTAGTAGTAGTAGTATTAGGTTTAGTAGAAGTAATAGTAGTAGTAGTACTATTAGTAGCAGCAGAAGTAGTTGTTTTTGTTGTCGTAGCAGTAATAGCAAATAATACTCATAGTAGTTGTTGTAGTAGCGGTCATTGTGGTTGTAGTAGTAGTAGTAATAGTTGCTAGAGTAGCAGTAGTAGTAGCAGAAGTAGTAGCAGTAGTCGTAGCAAATGTAGTTGTAGTAGTTGTAGTATTCACCATAGTAGTAGTAGTAGTAGTAGTAGTAGAAGTAATAGTAATAGTAGTAGTTATTGTAGCCGTAGTTGTAGTAGTCATAGAATTGGTGGCTGTAGGAGGAGTTTTAGTAGTATTAGTATTAGTAGTAGTAGTCGTAGTAGTAGTAGTAGTAGAAGTAATAGTAGTAGTAATTAAAGGAGTAGATATTGATTTAGTAATAGGAGTGGGAGTGGTAGTAGCAATAGTAGTAAACATAATTGTAGTAGTAGGAGGAGTAGTAGTAATAGTAGTTGTGGTAGTAAGTGTAGTAGTAGTAGTACGATTAGCAACAGAAGTAGTTGTAGCAGTAGCAATAGTAGTAGTAGTAGTAGTAGTAGCAGTAGTAGCTGTAGTAGAAGTAGTAATAATAGGAGTAGTAGTACAATTAGCTACAAAAGTAGCAGCAGTAGTACCAGTAAGGGTAGTATATGTAGTAGCTATAGTGGTAGTAGTAATAGTAGTAGTTATAGTTGTAGGAGTAGTTGTACTAGTAGTAATAGTAGTCGTTGTAACAGTAGTAGTTGTAGTAGGTGTTTTAGGAGTAATAGAAGCAGTAGTTGTGGTAGTAGCAGTAATTGTAGTTGTAGTAGTTGTAGTAGTAGTAGTTGTAGTAGTAGTAGTAGTAGTAGTAGTAGTAGTAGTAGTAGTAGTAGTAGTAGTTGCAGTAGGAGGAGTAGCAGTCATGGTAGCACCGACTGTAGTAGAATTAGTATGACTAATAGCAGTAGAAGTAGTCATTGTTGTAGTAGTAGTTGTTGTAATAATAGTAGTAGTACTAGTAGTAGTAGTAGTTGGAGGAGTAGTTGTAGGAACAATAGGAGTAGTAGTAGTAGGAGTAGTAGTAATAGAAGTAGTAGTAGGAGGAGGATTAGTAGTAGTAGCTGTAGTAGCAGTAGCAATAGTAGTAAGAGTAGCAGTGGTGGTCCTAGTATTAGTAATAGTAGTAGTAGGAGTGGTAGTTGTAATACTAGTAGTAGTAGTAGTTGTTGTTGTAGTAGTAGTATTTGTAGTAATAGCAATAGTAGTAGTTGTTGTTGTAGCATTAGTAGTAGCAACAGTTGTAGTGGTAGTCATAAGAGGAGTAGCAGTAGTAGTCACTGTAGTAGTAGCAATTGTCGCAGTAACTATAGTTGTAGTAGATCTAATAGTAGCGGCAACAATAGCAGCAGCAATAGTAGTTACAATAGTTGTAGCCATAATAGTACAAGAAGCAGCAGTCTTTGTAGTTGTTGTTGTAGTCATAGTCAAAGTAATAGTAGTAGTAGTACTAATTATAGCTGGAGCAACAGTAGTAGTAGAGGCAGAAGTAGTAGTAGCAGCAATAGTATTAGTAGTAGTCGTGGTGGTGGTAGCAGTAATTGTTGTTCTATCAGCATAATCGATAGTAGCAGCATGAGTAGTAGTTGTAGTAGTAGTAGTAATAATAGTAGTAGTAGTAGTAGTTATCACAGCCGTAGTAGTTGTAGCAGTAACAATTGTAGCAGCAGTAGTTGTAGTTGTTGTAGTAGTAGTAGTAGCAGTGGTAATTGTTGTACTAGTAGCAATAGTACTATTAGTAGTAGTAATAATACATTACTAGTAGTAATATTAGTAATAGTAGTTGTTGTTTAATTAGTAGTAGTAACTGAAGTAGTAGCAGTAGTTACAGTAGTAGTAGCTGCAGTAGTAGTAGAAGTAGTAGTTACTGCAGTTGCTAGAGTATCAATAGTAGAAGTAATAGCAGTTGTAGTAGTACTAGTAGTTGTAGCAGTTGTAGTAGGAGTAGCAACAACAATATTAGTAGAAGTTGTAGAAGTTAAAGCAATAGTTATAATAGTAGAAAGTAGTTGGGGTAGTAGTATCTGAAGTAGCAACAATAGTAGTGGAAGTGGTAGTAGTAGCAAGGGTAGTAGTAGCAAAAGTAATAGAAGCAATAGTTGTAGTAGCAAGAGTAGTAGTAGTAACCATAATAGTAGTGGCAATAGTAGTATTAGCAGTAGTAGCAGCAGTAGTTGTTATTGTTTGAGATGTAGTAGTAGTTATAGTAGTAGCAATAGTAGTAGTAGTACTAATATAAGCAGTAGTAGCAGCAGTAGCAGCAGCAGCAGCAGTAGTAGTAGTAACAACAGTAGTAGTCGTCATAGTAGTAGTAGTAGTAGTAGTCGGAGTCCTAGTAGTAGGAGAGCTAGTAGTACTTATTATTACTTTGAACGTAGTAGTTGTTGTTGTTGTAGAAGTAGTAGCAGTATAGTTGCAATAGAAGCAGCAGCAGTAGTAGAACTAGTAGGAGATGTAGTAGTAGTAGTAGTAGTAGAAGTAGCAGCAATAGTAGAAGTAGTAGTAGAAGTTGCAGTGTTAGTAGTAGTAGTAGAAGTGTTAATAGCCACAATAGTAGTAATAGTAGTAGCATTAGTAGTGGTAGTTGTAGTACCAGTAGTAGTAATAGTTGTAGTATTAATAGCAGCAGCAATAGTAGTAGAAGTAGTAGTAGTAGAAGTAGCAATAGTGGTAGTAGAAGTAGAAGTAGAAGTAGTAGAAGTAGCAATAGTAGTAGTAGAAGTAGTAGTAGTAGTAGTAGTATTTGTTGTTGTTGTTGTTGTAGTTCCAGTAGTAGTTCCAGTAGTAGCAATAGTAGTAGTAGAAGTAGAGGTAGAAGTAGTTGTAGAAGCAATTGTAATAGTAGCAGTAGTAGTAGGAGTAGTAGTTGTAGTAATAGTGGTAGTAGTCGTAGCAGTTATAGTAGTAGTTGTTGCAGCAGCAGTAACAGCCACAGTCGTACTGCTGGAAGTAGTATTACTAGTAGTACTAGTAGTAGTAATAGAAGTAGTAGTCATAGCAACAGTCGTAGCAGTAGTAGGAAAAGTAGTAGTAGTAGAAGAAGAAGTAGTAGCAGTAGAACTAGTAGAAGTTGTAGTAGAAGCAATTGTAGTTGCAGCAATAGTGGTAGCAATTGTACCAGTAGTAGCAATAGTAGTAGTAGAAACAGTAGAAGAAGCAGTAGTATTATTGGCAGAAGTACAGGGAGTCGTAGTGGCCATAGTAGTAGCAATACTAGCAATGGTTGTATTAGTAGTTGTAGTAGTGGTAATAGCTGTATCAACAATAGTAGTATCTGTAGGAGGAGGAGTAGTAGCAGCAGCATTTGGAGTATTAACAGTAGCAGCATCAGTAGTAGTAACAATAGTAGTAGTAGTCAAAGTAGTTGCAATAGAAATAATTATAGTTGTAGTAGTAGTCATAGTAGTATTAGCAGCAGCAGTAGTGGTAGTAGTAGTAGTATTGCTAGTGGTAGTAGTAGTACTAGTAATAGTAATAGTATTGTAAGTGGTAGTAGTCGTAGTATTGCTAGTAGTGGTAGCAATAGTTGTACGAGAGATTGTTGTAGTAGTGGCAATAGTAGTAGCAGTAGTAATAGCAATAGTAGTAGCAGTAGCAGTAGGTGTAGTAGTTGCAGTAGCAGTAGTAGAAGAAGAAGCAATAGTATTAATAACGAAAGTAGCAAAAGTAGTTGTAGATGTAGTAGTAATTGCAGCAACAGTAGTAGAGGCAATAGTAACAGTACTAGCACAATAGTAGTAGCTGTAGTAACAGTCGTAATAGTAGTAGTAGAAGTATCAATAGTAGCAGTAGTTGTAGTAGCAATAGTAATAGTAGTAGTAGCAATAGCGAAGGTAGTAGTAGCAGCAGCAGTAGTAGTAACAGAAGTTATAGCAACATTAGTAGTATTATTAGTAGCAGTAGTTGTATATGTTGTAGTAGTAATGGTAGCTGCAACAGCAACAGTAGTAGTGGTAGCTGCAGTAGCAGTAGCTGTCATAGAAGTAATAGTAGTAGTTGTTGTTGTTGTAGTAATAGTAGTAGTAGTAGTCATAGAAGTCGTAGTAGTAGTGATAGCAATTGCAACAATTGCAGTACTAGAAATTGCAGTAGTACTATTAGTGTTAATAATTGTATTAATAGTGGTACAATAGTAGTAGTACCCAGTTTAGCCGCAGTAGCAGTTGCAAAAGTAGTAGTAGTAGAAGTAGTAGAAGTAGTGATCGTAATAATAATAATAGTAGTAGTAGTAGTAGTAGTAGAAGCAGCAATAGTACTATTAGTAGTAGGAGTTATAGTAATAGGAGTTGAAGTAGTAGGAGTTGCAGCTATTGTTATCATAATAGAACTATTAGTAGCATTAGCAGTGAGAGCTGCACTATTTGTAGCAATAGTAGAAGTAGTAGCAGTAGTCCTAGTAGTAGAAGTAGTAGTAGAAATAGTAGCTATCATAGTAGCTATCGTAGAAGTAGATGTTGTAGTAGTAATAGTAGTGGTAATAGTAGTCGTAGGACAAGTAGTGGCAAAATTTGTCGAAGTAGGAGTAGAAGTAGTAGTAGTAGTATTAGTAGCAGTAGTAGTACATGTCATAGTAGTAGCTGTGGTAGTAGTAGTAGCAACAGTTGTCGCATTGGTAGTACTAGTAGTAGCAGTAGTAGTGGTATAAGTAATAGTTATAGTTGTAGTAGCAGTAGAAGTTGTAGTAGTAGTAGCAGTTATAGTACCAGTAGTTGCAATATTAGTGGTCGTAGTAATCATACCATTAGTAGTAACAGGAGTAGAAGTAGTTGTAGAAGTAGTAGCAGTGGCAGTAGTAGTAGTATTGATAGCAACAGTAGCAACAGCAGTAGTAGTAGTTGTTGTTGTAGTAGTAGTAGTAGTAGTAGTTGTAGTAGTAGTAGCAGTAGCAGCGGCAACAACAATAGTAGTAGTGATACTAGTAGGAAGAGGAGGAGTAGTAGTAGTTGGAGTAATAGTAGCAGTCATAGGAGTAGTAGTAGGAGTACCAATAGTAGTACTAGCAGAACTCGTAGTACTCGTATTAGTAGTAGTAGTTGTTATTGTAGTATTAATAGAAGGAGTTGAAGTTCTAGTAGTTGCAATAGTAACAGTAGTAGTATTTGTAGACAAAGTAGTTGTAGTAGTAACAGTAGTAGTAGTAGCAGTAGAAGTAGTAAATGTAGTACAAGGAGTAGTAGTAGTAGCATTAATAGCAATAGCAGTAGTTGTTGTAGTAGTAGTGGTAGTAGGGGCAGTCACAGCAGCAGCAGTAGCAGTAGTAATTGTAGTAGTAGTAGCAATAGTAGTAGTAGTGTTGCAACAGTTTTAGTAGTAGTAGTAGCAGTAGTAGCAATAGTAGATATAGTAGTAGTAGTAGAAGAAGCAGTAATAGTGGTGGTGGTGGTGGTAGTAGTAGTACTAGTTGCTATTGCAATCGTGGCAACAATAGTAGTAGTAGTACTAGTAGCAGTAGTAGATGTTGTTGTTCTTATAGTAGTGGTAGTCATCATTGTCGAAGTAGTAGCTAGAGTGGTAGTTGTATTAGTAGTAGTAGTAGTAGCTATAGTAGAAGAAATAGTAGTAGTAGTAGTAGTAATAGTTGTAGTAGAAGTAGTAGTAGTCGTTGTAGTAGTAGTAGCAATAGTAGTAGTAGTAGTAGTAGTAGTAGTAGTAGTAGTAGTAGTAGTAGTAGTAGTAGTAGTTGTTGTAGTAGTAGCAGTTGTTGTAGCAATAGCAGTAGCAGCAGATATAGGAACAATTATAGTTGTAGTAGCAAGAGTACTAGTGCTAGTATTAGTAGCAGTTGTAGTAGTACCGGAAGTAGCAGAAATAGTAATAGTAGTTGTAGTACTAGTACTAGTGCTAGTATCAGTAGCAGTTGTAGTAGTACCGGAAGCAACAGAAGTAGCAGTAGTAATAGTAGTTGTTGTTGTTGTTATTATTATTATTGTTGTTGTTATTATAGTAGTACTAGTAGTACTAGTAGTACTAGTAGTAGTAGTTGTTGTTGTTGTTGTAGTAGCAAAATAGTAGTAGTAGCAGTACTAGTAGTAATAGTAGTAGTAATAGTGTATTAGGAATCGTATTGTCGTAATAGTATAGTAGTTGTATTTGTAGGAGTAGTAGTAGCAATAGTATTTTTGGTTGTAGTAGTTATATGGGTAGGAGTTGTGGTAGTAGTAGCAACAGTAGTAGTAATAGTTAAAGCAACAACATTAGTTGTTGTAGTAGCAATAGTAGTAGCACTAGTTGTAGTTGGAGTAGGAGTTGGAGTAGGAGGAGTAGTCGTAGTAATAGCAGTGGTAGTAGGTTTCATAGCAATAGTAATAGCAGCTGAAGTAGTAGCTACATTAGTAGGATAAGTTGTAGAAGTAGGAGTAAGAGTTGGAGTTGTAGTAGGAGTAGGAGTAGTAGTAGTGATAGTAATAGTAGTAATAGGAGTAATAGTAGAAGTTGTTGTTGTTGTAGTAGGAGTTGTAGTTGTGGAAGTAGTAGTAGGAGTAGTAATAGGATTAGGAGTTGGAGTGGTGGTAGTAGTACTAAATGTTGCAGTAGTAGTA
Source organism: Trichopus zeylanicus subsp. travancoricus (assembly GCA_005019695.1). NCBI lineage: Eukaryota > Viridiplantae > Streptophyta > Magnoliopsida > Dioscoreales > Dioscoreaceae > Trichopus > Trichopus zeylanicus. The sequence continues at coordinate 394,229 of RXID01021758.1, forward strand.
GTAGTAGTAGTTGCTGTAGCAGTATTTATTGTAGTAGCAGTAGAAATAGTAGCAGTTGTAGTAGTAGTTGTTGTAGTAGAAGTAGCAATAGGAGTAGCAGTAGTAGTAGTAGTAGTAATAGTTGTTGTTTTTGTAGAAGTAGCAGTAGTAGTAGTAGTAGTAGTAGTAGTAGTAGTAGTAGTAGCACATGTAATAGTAGCACTAGGATTAGTAGTAGTAATTGTAGTAGCAGGAGTAGGTGTAAGAGTAGGAGAAGTAGTAGGAGTAGTAGTAGTGGTGGTTGTAGGAGTGGTGGTAGTAGTTGTAGGAGTAATAGTAGGAGTAGCAACAGAGGTAGTAGCAGAAGTAGAATTAACATTAGTAGAAGTAATAGTAGGACTAGTAGCAGTAGTTCCAGATGTAGTAGTCACAATAGTAGTAGCAGCAGTAGCAAAAGTAGTAGAAGTAGCAACCGCAGTAGCATTAGTAGTAGTAGCAGGAGTAGTAACAATGGTAGTAGTAGTAGCAGCAGAAGTAGCAACAACATCAACAGTAGTAAACATAGAAGGAGAAGTAGTATTAGTAGCATTAGCAGTCGTAGTAGTAGTTACACTAAAAGTTGTACCAGTAGTACTAGTAGTGGGTTGTACCAACAGTAGTAGTAGTAGTAGCAGTAGCAACAAAAGTAGTTGTAGTAGTAGTAGCAGGAGTAGCAGTTGCAATAGTCGCACTAGTAGTAGTCGCATCAGCTTTAATATTAGCGGTAATAGTAGTAGTTACAATAGTTGTAGTAGCAATAGTAGTAGTATTGGTAATAATAGACGCTGCACTAGCAGTCGTGGAAGCAGAAGCAGCTATAGTAGCATTCCTAGTAGTAGTAGGGGTAGTTGTTATAGCAGAAGTAACAATAATAGTATTAATAGTAGTAACCATAGCAGAATAGCACTAGTGCCAGTAGTAGTAGCAGCAGCAGCAGTAGTAGTCATAGTTAAAGCAGCAGTAGTGGTAGTAGTAGTAACAACAGTAGCAGTTGCAATAGTAGCAGTTGTAGCAGAAGTAGTAGGAATAGTTGTAGCCGTTGTAACAGAAGTAGTAGGAATAGTTGTAGCAGTTGCGATAGTCGCACTCGTAATAGTAGTAGAAGGAGTAGAAGTACTAGTATAAGTTGTAGCAGTAGTGCAATTAGTAGAAGTATTAGAAGTAGCAATAGTAGGAGTAGTAGTAACAAAAGTAAGTAGCAGTAGTAGCAGTTGGAGTAGAAGTAGTAGTAGTACTAGTAGCAACAACATTAGTAGTAGAAGTAGTAGTAGTTGTTGTACTAGCAATTGTAGTTGCAATAGTAGTAGTAATAATAGTTGTACAATAACAGTAGTGGCAGTAGGAGTAGTAAGGGGATTAGGAGTAGCTATAGCAGTAGTAGTAGTTGCTATTGTAGTTGTAGTAGTAGTAGTATTGGTAGTATTAGTCATAACAGTGGTAGTAGTAATAGTAGTCGTGGTAGTAGGAGTAGCAGTAGAAGTAGTAGTAATAGTAGTAGTAATAGAGGTAGTAGTAGTAGTAATAGTGGCAGCAGCAGTAGTAGTTGTGGTAATAGTGGTAGTCATATTTGTTGTAGAAGAAGTAGCAGTAGTAGTAGAAATAGTAGCCATAATAGTAGTTGTTGTTGTTGTTGTTGTAGTAGGAGCCATAGTAGTTGGGGTCTCGTCGTCCGCGTGGGTCGTCGTCGTCGGCCGTCCTTGTCGCCTCCTCGTCTCGAGTCCTCCTCGGCGTATCTCGCGTCGTCGTCCGCGTCTCGTTCTCGTCATCGCCGTTGTGCGTCTTCGTCCTCGTACGTCGTCGTACAGTCTTCGTATGTTGTTGTTGTTGTTGTATTAGCAATAGCAGTTGTAGTGGCAAGAGTAGTAGTAGTAATAATAGTAGAGGAAGTAGTCATTGTAGCGGTGGTAGGAGTAGTAATAGTAGTACTAGAAGTAGTCATTGTAGTAGTAGTAATCGTAGTAGTAGTTGTTGTGGTAGAAGTAATAGTTGTAGAAGTTGCAACAGCAGCAGTAATAGTAGTAGTAGTAGTAGTAGTAATATTAGTTGTAGCAGTAGTAGCGGTCGCAGAAGTTGTATTAGTAGAAGCAGCAGCAGCAGTAGTAGTAATAGTAGCAGTAGCAGCAGTAGTAGCAGTAATAGAAATAATAGCAATAACTATATTAGTAGGAGCAGTAGTAGCAATAGCTGCAGTAGTAGTAGCATCCATAGTAGTAGTAGCCGTTGCTTCAGTAGTAGTAATAGCAATAATAGTAGTTGTAGCAGTGGTTGTAGTAGCGGTAGAAATAGTAATAGTAGTAGTAGAAGTAGTAGCGGTAGCAGTAGTAGAAGCTGTAGTAGTAGTAGTAGAAGAAGCAACAGCAGCAGCAGCAGCAGTACTAGTCAAAGTCCTTGTAGTTATAGTAGCAAAATTAGTCATACTAGTAGTTGTAGCAGTAGTAGTAGTCAGAGAAGTAGTAGTAGTTGCAGTAGTAGCTATAGTTGTAGTAGTTGTTGTAGTAGGAGTATAAGTCATAGTAGTAGAAGTTCTAGTAGTAGTAGCAGTGGTAGCAGAAGTAGAAGAAGTAATGGTAGCAGTATTTCTTGTTGAATTAGCAATAGTAGCAATAGTAGCAGCAGTAGTAGTACTAGCAGATGCAGTAGCAATGAAAGTAGTAGAAGTAGTAGAAGTAGTAGTAGTAAAAGTTGTAGTAGTAGTACTAGAAGTAGTAGTAGTAGGATAGTATTAGTACTAGAGGTATTAGTCATTATTGTGGCAGTAGAAGTAGTAGCAGTAGTAGCGATAGTTATAGTAGTTGTTGTAATATTAGTTACAGACGTTGCTGTAGTAGCAGAAGTAATAGTGGAAGTAGTAGTAGTAGTAGTAGCAGTAGTAGCAGAAGTAGTAGTAGCTTTAGTAGCTGAAGTAGCAGTGGTAGGAGCAGTAGTTGTAGTTGTACTGGTCGTAGCAGCCGCAATAGCAATAGAAGTAGTAGCAGAAGTAGTTGTTATAGGAAAAGTGGTAATATCAACTATAGTAGCCAATGTATTAGTAGTAACAGCAATAGTAGTAGTTGTAGGAGGAGGAGAAGTAGGAGAAGTTGTAGTACGAGTGGTAGTTGGAGAAGTAGTAATAGTTGGAGCTGTATTATTTGTGTTAGGAGTAGCTGTAGCAACTGTAGTGGTAGAATTAGTTCTAGTTGCAGTAGTAGTAGGAGTATTAGTAATAGTAGTAGTGGTTGCAGTACTAGTAGTAGTTGGAGTAGTCATTATAGAAGTATCACTACTAATAGAAGCAGTAGCAGTTGGAGTAGTAACAACAATAGTAGTAGAGGTAGAAGAAGTATTACTAGTAGCCGTAGTAGTAGCAGTCGTAGTAGTAGCAGTTGGTGCTGGAGTTGTAGTAGTAGGAGTAACTATTGCATTTGCCATAGTCGACGTAGTAGAGTAGAAGAAATAGTAGCAGTAGTAATTATAGTTAGGGCATTTGTAGTAGTTGTACTAGTAGTAGCAGTACTTGTAGTCATAGTTGTAGTAGTATGAGTTGTAGTAATGATAGCAGTAGTAGTAGTAGTTTTGGTAGTAGTAACAGTACCAACTGTATTTGCTGTGGTAGTACTTAGAGCAATACTAGTAGTAGGAGTACTTGTTGTAGTTGTAGTAACAACAATAGTAGTAGTAGTCATAGTAGTAGTTGTAGCATTAGTAACAGTACTAATAGTGGTAGTAGTAGAACTAGTTATGGGAGTAGTAGCTATAGTAGAAGCAGTAGTAGTATCAGTAGTAGGAGTAATATTAGTAGTAGTAGTAGTAATTGTAGAAGCAATAGTAGTAGTAGTAGTTGTTGTTGTTGTTGTTGTTGTTGTAGTAGTAGTAGTTGTTGTTGTTGCTATTGTAGCAAAAGTAGCAGTAGTCACAGTAGTAGCTGTAATTGTAGTAGCAACAGTAGTAGTTATAGTAGAATTAATAGTAGTAGAGGTCACATTAGTAGTAGCATTAGTAGTAGTAGTTGTTGTAGTAGTAGCAGGAGTATTAGTAGTCGTAGTAGTAGTAGTAATTGTAGTAGTTGTAGTAGTAGTAGTAGGAGGAGGAGGAGGAGGAGGAGGAATAGTTGTAGTAGTAGTTGTTGCGATTGTAGTAGTTGTAGCAGGACTTGTAGTTGTAGATGCAATAGCAACAGTAGAAGCAAGGGCAATAGTAGTAGTATTAGCAGTAGTAGTAGTCATAGCAATTGTACCAGTAGTAGCAGTAGTAGGGATAATAGTAGTAGTAGCAGTCGTAGAAGCAGTAGAATTAGTAGTTGTTGTTTTGTAAGTTGGGGTAGTAGTAGTAGTAGCATTAGTAGCAAGAGTAGTATTAGTAGTACTAGAAGTAGTGGCAACAACAAAAGTAGTTGTAGTAATGGTAGTTGTTGTAGTAGAGGTAGCAGTTGTAGTTACAGAAGGAGAACTAATAATAGTAGTTGTTGTTGTAGTAGCAGTAGTAGTTGATGTTCTAATAGTAGTAGTAGTAATAATAATTACAGTAGTAGTAGTAATTATAGTAGTAATAGTAGTTGTAGTGATAATACTAGCAGTACTTGTAGTAGTAGTGGTCATAGTAGTAGTAGTAGTGGTTGTCGTTGTTGTAGTACTAGTATTATTATTATTATTAGTAGTAGTAGTAGTAGTACGAGTTGTTGTAGTCATAGTAGTTGTAGTAGTAGTTGCAGTCGTAGTAGTGGTCATAACAGTAAGAGTTGTAGAAGTAGTACTAGTACTAGTACTAGTACTTGCATAATAGTTGTAGTATTTGTAGCAGTAGTAGCAGTGCTAGTAGCAGTGGTACTAGCAACAGGAGCAGCAGCAGCATGAGTAGTGTTAATAGTGGTATTTGTAGTAGTAGCAGCAACAATAGTCATAGTAGTAGAAGCTGTTGCGAGCTTAATAGCAGTAGTTGTTGCAGCAGTAGTAGCAGTAGTAGTACTAATAATAGGAGAAGTATAGTACTAGCAGAAATCATAGTAGTAGTAGTAGTAGTTGTTGTAGTAGTAGTACTAGTAGTGGTGGTAGTTGGAGAAGTAGTAGTTGTTGTTGTTGAAGCTATTGCAATAGTAGTTGTAGTAGTAGAAGTAATAGTAGGAGTAGTAGTAGTGGTAACAATAGTTGTAACAATAGTACCAGTAGTAGTGGTAATAGTAGTAGTAGGAGCAGGAGGAGTAGTAGTACTTCTAGTTGTTGTTGTGGTAGTAGTCATGGTAATAGTAGTAGTAGAAGTTGGAGTAGTAGCGGCAACAACAATAGTAGTAGTAGTTTTCATACTAATAGTAATAGCAGTAGCAGTAGATGTAGTAATAGTAGCAGCAGTAGCAGTGGTGGTAGTAGTAGTAGTTGTAGTAGTAGTGCTAGTAATTGTTGTTGTAATAGTAGTGTAATTGCAAAAGCAGAAGTTGTAATAGTTCAAGTAGTTGTTGTTGTTGTAGTTGTTGTAGTAGTAGTAGGTGTAGCAGTAGTTGTTGTAGTAGTAGTGGTAGTTGGAGCAGCAGCAGCAGCAGTAGTAATAGTAGTAGTAGTACCAAGAGTAGTAGTACTAGTTGAAGTATTTGCAACAGTAGTAATAGCTACAGCAACAGGAGTAGTAGTAGTAGTAGAAGAAGAAGTAGTAGTAGTGGTTATTGTAATAGCAGTATTAGCAGAAGTTATAGTAGGAATAGTTGTAGTAGCAGGTGTAGTAATAGTAGAAGTAGTAGTACTAGTAGTGGCACAAGTAGTAGTAGTAGAAGTAGTAGTAGTACCGGTTATTGTAATAGCAGTATTAGTAGAAGTTATAGTAGGAATAGTAGTAGTAGGAGTAGAAGTAGTAGTAGTAGAAGTAGTAGTAGTAGTAGCAGCAGGAGTAGAAAGTGTTGCATTAGTATAATATAGCAGTAGTAGTATTAGTAATAGAAATTTTGCAATAATAGTAGTAGCCGTAGCCATAGGAGTAGTAGTTGTTATAGTAGTAATACTAGTAGAAGTTGTAGTAGGTATAGTAGTAGGAGAGTGAGTTGGAGTAGTAGTAGTACTAAAGGTAGTAGTAGTAGTGGTTGTAGTGTTACTTGGCGTAATAGTAGTACTAGTAGTTGGAGTAGTAGTAGTAGTAGTAGTTGTTGTTGTTGTAGCTGTAGTAGTGGTGGTAGTAGTAGTAGTTATTGTTGTTGTTGTAACCATAGTAGAAGTAGAAGTAGTAGTACGGGTAGCCATAGTAGTTGTATCAGTAGTAGTAGGAGGAGGAGGAGGAGTAGTAGTAGCTGTAGTAGTAGTTGTTGTAGTATTAGTAGTAGTAGTAGTTGGTCTAAGAGTTATAGTAGCATTGGGAGCAGCATCAGTAATAGCAGTAGCAGCAGTAGTTGCAGCACTAGTAGTAGTAGAAGTAGTAGCAGTAGAAGTAGTAGTTAAAGTACCACTAGTAGTAGTCAGATAAGTAGTAGTAGTAGTAGGAAGAGGAAGAGGAGGAGGAGGAGGAGAAGGAGTAGCAGTAGAAGTAGTAGAAGTTGTAGTAGTTGTTGTAGAAGTAGTAGCAGCATTAGTAGTATTAAAAGAAGTTGGGGTAGTAGTAGGAGGTGGAGTAGTAGCCGAAGTAGTAGTAGGGATAGTAGTTGGAGTGGTAGTTGGAGGAAGAGGAGGAGTAGTAGTAGTATAGTCGTAGTAGTAGTAGTAGTGGTAGTGGCTGTAGTAGTAGTAGCAGCAATAGTAGTTGTAGTAGTTTGTAGTTGTGTGTAGTAGTGGTAGTCATAGTAGTTGTTGTTGTTGTTGCGGTAGTTGTGGTAGTAGTAATAGTAGCATTAGTTGTAGAAGTAGTGGTAAGAGTAGTAGTAGTAGTAGAAGTAGAAGTAGTAGTTGTGGTAGCAGTTGTAGAAGTACTAGTGGTAGTTGTAGTAGTAGTAGTTATAGTAGTAGTTCTCGTAGAATCAGCAGTAGTAGTAGCGGTAGTAGTAAACGTAGTAGTTGTATTAGGAGTAGTAGTTTTGGCAGTTGAAGTAGCAGTCATAGTAGTTGTTGTTGTTGGAGAAATCAAAGTCGTAGCATTAGTAGCAGTAGTAGTTGAAGTAGTAGTTGCAATAGTAGTAATAGTAGTAGCCGGTGTAGTAGTAGTGGTAGTGGTACTAGTAGTAGTAGCAGTAGTAAAATTAGTAGTAGTAATATTAGTTGTAGTCGGTGTTGTTGTAGTAGTAGGAGCAGCAGCCGCAGTAGTAGCAGTAGCAGCGGTAGCAGTAGTTGTTATTATAGTAGTTGTAGTTGTTGTAGTAGTTGTTGTTGTTGTGTAGCAGTAGTGGTAGCTGTATTAGCGGTAGCAGTAGTTGTAGTCACAATACTTGTAGTAGTACAAGTTGTAGTAGTTGTTGTTGTAGAAGTAGTAGTAGTGCTAGTGCTAGTAATAGTACTAGTTGTCGCAGAAGTAGTAATAGTAGTAGTATTAGGAGGAGTAGTAGTTGTAGCAGCAATAGTAGTAATAGTAGTAGAAGTAGTACTACTCGAAGAAGTAGATTTAGTAGTAGTAGTAGTAGTAGTTGCAATAGGGGTAGTAGTTGTACTTGGAGTAGAAGTAGTGCTAGTATTTGTAGTTGTAGTAGTAGTGTAGTAGTAGTAGCAAAAGTAGTATTAGTAGTAGTCATAGTAGTAGTAGTAGTTGTTGTTGTTGTTATTGTTGTTGTAGCAACAATAGTAGTTGTTATAGTAGTCATGGTAGTTGGTGCAGTAATAGTACTTGTAGTATTAGTAGTTGTTGTTGTTGTATTATTATTATTATTATTACTATTAATATTGGTAGTTATAGTAATAGTACGAGTTGCAATAGTAGTAGTAGTTGTTGTTGTGGTAGAAGTAGCTGTCATATTAGGAGTAGCAGAAGTTGTAGTAGTAATTGTGGTTGTAGTAATTCTAGTAGCATTAGAAGTAGTAGAAGTAGTAGTAGTAGTAGAACTAATAGTAGCAGTAGTAATAGCAGAGGTAGTTGTAGTAGTCGTAGTTGTAGTAATAGTAGAAACAGCAGTTGAAGTTGTAGTTGGAGCATAAGTAGTAGCAATAGTAATAGTAGTTGAAGAAGTAGAAGTAGTAGCAGGAGTAGAAGCGGTTATTGTAGTAATATTAGTAGTAACAACAGAAGTAGCAGTAACAGTAGCAGTACTAGCAGTTGAAGAAGTGGTAGTAGCAGCAGTAGTAGTAGTGTCAAAGTTGTAATAATAGTAGCTATAGCAGTAGTAGCTACAGTAGTAGCGATGGTAATAGTAGTAGCAGTAGTAGTATTTGTAGCAGTAGCAAAAGTTGTAGTAGTAGTAGTAGTAGCAGCAGCAGCAGCAGTAGTAATAGTAGTAGCATTCGTAGCAATAGTAGTAGTAGGAGCAGCAACAGTTCTAGTATTAGTAGTTGTGATAATATTTGGAATAGTTGTATTAGCAGCAGCAGCAGTAGTAGCGGTAGGGGCTATCGTAGTAGTAATAGTTATCATTGTCGTAGCAGTAGTAGCAGCACTAACAGTAGTGGTAGTAGTAGCAATCATAGTTGTACTAGCTGTAATTGTATTACGAGTAGTAGTACTGATTGTAAAACTAGTAGTGGTGGTGGTGGTGGTTGTAGAAGGAGTAGTTGTTGTAGCGGTACTAGTAGAAGCAGTAGCAATTGTAGTAGCAGAAGTAGTCGTAGCAGTAGTTGTAATAGTTGAGTAGTAGAAGGTGTAGTAGTGGTAGGGGCGGCAGCTGCAGCTGTAGTAATAGTTATAGTAGCAATAATAGTAGTAGTAATAGTTATAGAAGCAGCAGTAGAAATAACAGCAACAGTAGTCATAGTAATAGTAGTAGTAGTAGTCGCAGCACTAGTGGTAGTAATAGAAGCAATAGTAGTTGTACTTGTCATGGTAGTAGCATCACCACCAATAGTAGTAGTAGTGGTAGTGGTAGTAGTAGCTGCAGTAGTAGTAGTAGTTGTTGTTCTAATAATAGTACTAGTAGTAGTAGCAGGAGGTGGAGGTGGAGGAGGAGGAGGAGTAGCAATAGTAGCAGTTGGGAAAGAAGAGATAGTCGTAGTAGTAGTAACAGCAGCTGCAACAATAGTTGTAGTTGTAGTAGTAGAAGTGGTAGTGCTATTAGAAGTAGCAGTAGTAGTAGTTGCAGCAGTAGTGGCAGTGGTGGTTGTAGTTGTAATAGTAGTTGTTATGGTTGTAGTAGTAGCAGTAGTAGTTGTAAGTATAATAGTAGTAGTACTAGCAACAGCAGTAGTTGTAGCAACACTTGTAGTAGTTGTTGTATTAGTAGTAATAGTCATAGTCGTAGTAGTGACAACAACAATAATTGTAGTGGTAGTAGCCGTACTAGTAGTAGTTATAGCAGCATCAAAAGAAGCAGAAGTAGTTGTTGTAGTTGTAGTAGTAGAAGTAATAGTAGCGGTAGTAGTAGCTGTACTAGCAGTTATAGTAGTAGTTATTAGTTGTTGTAGTAGCAGTAATAGAAGTTGCGGCCATAGTAGTAGTAGTACTAGTACCAGTTGTAACAGAAGCAGTAGTGGTAATAGTCTTAATATTTGTATCAACAGTAGTAGGACCAGTAGTAGTAGCATCAACAACAACAGCAGTAGTATTAGAAGTAAAAATAGTAGTAGCTGTAGTGGTAACAGTAATAGTAGTAGTTGTAGTAGCAGTAGTTCCATTAGTAGTAGCAGAAGTAGTAGTAGCAATAGTAGAAGTAGTATTAGTAGTAGTAGTAGTTGTTGTAGTAGTAGTACCCGTAGTAGCAGCAGAAACAACTGTAGCAGTGGTAGCAGTGGTAGCAGTACTTGCCATAGTTGCAATACTAGTATTAGTAGCAGTCATAGCAGTACAAGCAAAAGTAGTAGTAGTATTGTAGCAGTAATAGAAGTAGAAGCAACAGTAGTAATACTAGTAGTAGTAGTACTAATAGTAGTACTACTACTAGCAATAGGAGTGATAGTGGTAGCAGTAGTAGTATTAGTAGGAGGAGGAGTAGTAGTAGTGACAAAAGTCGTAGCAATAGTAATAGTAGTGGGAGAAGTATTAGAAGTAGCAGTAGTATTAGAAGTAGTCGAGGAAATAGTGTAGCAGTAGTAGTAGTACTAGCTGAAGTAGTAGTAGAAGTAGTAGTAGTAGTACTAGAAGTTGGAGTTGTCGTAGTAGTAGTAGTGCTTGCAGTAATAAAAGAAGAAGTATTAGTAGTCGCAGTAGTAGTAATAATAATAGTAGTCGTCGCAGTAATAGTAGCTGTAGTATGAGTAGTAGTTGTAGTAGTAATAGTAGCAGTAGTAGTAGACGCAAAAGTAGTAGTAGTAACAGAAGTAGTAGACGTAATAGTAGTAGCAATCGCAGTAGCAATAGTAGTAATAGTTGTTGTAGTAGTAGTAATTGCAATCGTAGTAGCAGTAGCTATAGTTGTAGTTGTAGTGGTAGCAATTGTAGTAGTAGAATTAGTCGTAGTATTAGCAGTAGTAGTATTAGTATTAGTCGTCGTAGTAGCAGAGCAGAAGTAGAAGTATTAGTAATAATAGTAGCAGAAGTAGAAGTTGTAGTAGGAGTTGTAGTAGTAGCAGTAGCATTAGTAGCAATAGTCTTCATAGTAGTAGTAGCAGTATTATTAGTAACAGCAATAACTATAGTAGTAGCAATTGTAGCAGCAATAGCAGTACAAAATTACTAGTAGTCGTAGTATTCGTAGCAGTAGCAGTACTGTTAGTATTAGTAGTATTGTAGTAGTAGTATTAGTTTTAGTAGTAGTAGTAGTAGCAGTAGTAGTAGTAGTAGCAGCAGCAGCAGCAGTAGTAGCAGTAGTAGTAATAGCAGCAGTAGCAGTAGTAGTAGTAGCAGCAGTAGCAGCAGTAGTAGTAGCACTAGCAGTAGCAGCAGCAACAGCAGTAGTAGTAGGAGTAAAAGTAGCGGTAGTAGCAATAGTTGTAGTTGTTGTTGCTGCTGCTGTAGTAGTAGGAGGAGGAGGAGGAGGAGGTGGAGGCGTAGTAGCGGTAGTAGCAATAGTTGTAGTTGTAGTTGTAGTAGTAGCGCTAGTAGTAGTAGTTGTTGTTGTTGTACTACTACTAGTAGTAGTAATGGTAGTAGTGGTAGCAGTTGTAGTAGCAGCAACAGCAGGAGTACCAGCAATAGTAGTAGTAGTAGGAGTTGTAGTAGTCATTGTAGTAGTGATAGTAGTAGTAATAGAAGTAGCTATCGTAGTAGTCATTGCAATAGTAGTTGTTGTTGTTGTTGTAGTAATAGTAGTATGAGTAGTTGGAGAAGAAGCCGAAGTAGAAGTAGTAGAAGTAGTAGTAGCAGTAGTAGTATCAGCAGCAGTTAGAGTTGTAGTTGGAGATGTAGCCGTAGCAGTAGCTGTAGGATTAGTAGCAGCAATAGTTGTAGTAGTTGTAGTTGTAAAGGTAGAGGTAGTATTAGTCGTAGTAGTAATAGTTATTCCAATAGTAGAAGTAGTAGTCACTGTGGTAGTAGCAGCAGTCATACAGTCGTAGTAGTAGTAGTAGTAATCTAATAGCAATAACAGTATTAGAGGTAGTAGAAAAAAAAATAGTAGTAGTAGTAGTCAGAGTAGTAGTAGCAATACTAGTTATCGAAGTCGTAGTGGTAGTAACAATATTACTAGTAGTAGTAGAAGCAGTAGTAGTATCTGAAGTAGTAGCAATAGTAACACTAGTAGGAGAAGCAGTTGTTGTTGCAGAAATAGAAACACTAGCAGTAGTGGCAGCAATTGTTTTCGTAGTAGTAGGAGTAGTGGCAACAATAGCAACAGCAGTAGTAGTGTAGCCATAGTCGTAGCCATAGTCGTAGTAGTAGTAGTAGTAGCAGTAGCAGTAACAATAGTAGTTGCATTAGTCATTGCAGCAAAAGTAGTAGTTGTTGTAATAGTATTAGTAGTAGTAGTAGCTATAATAGTAGTAGTAGTCAAGAGTAGTAATAGCTATAATAGTTGAGAGCAATAGTAGTAGCTATAATAGTAGTAATTAAGAGCAGTAGAAGTAGTTATACTAGTAGTACTTGTAGTAGTAGTACCTGTAATAGTAGTTTTAGTAGTGATAGTAGTAGCTGTAATAGTTTAACTACTTCTATTACTCCTACTCCTACTACTATTCCAACTTATATTACCACTACTACTACTACTTCTACTACTACTAATACTAGTACTACTACAACAACTTCTAATATTTAGATTACAACTACTACCACCACCACTACTACTTATACTACTACAACTACTAGTAGTACTCCTACTCAAACTGCTACTATAACTACTACTTCCATTGTTACTACTACTAATACAACTACTACTACTAGTACAACCACTACTGCTACTACTACAAATACTACTACTACTAATCCTACTACCATTACTTTTACTACCACTACTACTACTCCTACTACTACTACTCATACTACAACTACTTCTACCCTTACTTCTACTACTACCACTACTACTAATACAACAACAACTACTACTGCTACAGTTACAGCTTCAACCACCATAATTACTACTACTACAACTACTATTACAAGTGCTACGACTACTACTCCACCTCCTCCTCCTGCTACTACTACAACAACTAGTACTACTATTACTACTACTACTACTATTGCTACTACAACTACTTCTAATACTGCTACTATTGCTATTACAACTACCGCTATTACTACTACTGCTACTACTAGTATGACTACTACAACTACTACTACTACTCCTACTGCTCCTACTACTACTACTACTACTACGACTATTACAACTACTACTACTTCTTCTTCTTCCTCTTCTACTACTACTACTACTACTACTATTGCTATTACTATAAGTACTCCTAATGCTACTACTACTACTACTATTATTACTACTACTACAACTAAGACTATTGCTCTTGCTATGACTTCTACTACTACTACTATTACTACTTCTACTACGACTCGTCCGTCTACTACCTCTACAACTACCACTACTACTACTACTACTATGATTACTATTACTACTACCATTACTACTACTAGTAGTACTACAACTACTACTACTGTGCTTCTACTATTGTTTCTACTACTGCTACTACTATTGTTGTTACAAGAATACTGCTACTACTACACCTATTGGCACTAATACTGTAACTAATACTACTAGTACTACTATTATTACTACTACTACTACTGCTACAAGTACTACTACTACTACAACTACTACTACAACTAATGCTCCTACTATAGCTATTACTACTAATATTACTATTACTATTGGTACTACTACTGCAACTATCACTACTGCTACTTCTACTATAGCTACTACCAATACTACCACTACTCCAGCTACTACTACTTTTTCTGCTATTACTGCTACTACATCTACTACTTCTATTTCTACTCCTACTAGTTCTTCTACAACTACTACTCCTTCTCCTACTACTACAACTACTACTACTATCACTGCCCCAACTACAATACCTACTACTACACCAACTCCTATTACAACTACTACTACTAGTACTACTACTAACACTACAATTACTTGTACGGATACTGCTACAACTACTTCTAGTACTACCACCACTTCTACAACTACTAATAGCACTTCTACAACAACAACAACTACTACTATTGTCACTAGTACTACTTCTACTAGTAATGTTACTACTTCAGCTACTACAACTACTGTAATAACTACTGTTGCGGCTGCAACTCCTGCTACTACTATTACTCATACTTCTATTACCACCACCACTACTACTACTTCTACTACAACTACTACTAGTACTTCAACTACTACTAGTGCTTCAATTACTACTACTTCTACTACTACTACTGCTACTACAACTATTGCAACAACTACTACTATCACTACTACTACTAGTACTACTACTACTACTTCCATTGCTACTACTAGTGCTACTACTACACCTATTACTACATATACTATTACGACTACTACTACTACGACTACTGTTATTACTATTACTATTGCTACTACTACTTCTGCTACTTTTACTACTACAACTATTATTACTAGTATTACTATTTCTTATGCTACTACTACTTGAACTTTTATTACTATTACCCTTGCTCGAGCTACTACAACTACTGCGACTACTGCTACTACTACTGCTCCTACTACTGCTACTATTGCTACTACTACCAATACTACTACTACTATGAATACTACTACTACGACTACAACTACTATAGCTACTACTACTCCTACTACTCCTACTACAACTACTTCTACTCCTCCTACTACTGCTAATGCTGTAGTGACTAATACTACTAGTAGTACTATTACTTCTGCTACTACTACTCCAACTCCAACTCCTACTCCTACCACTATTCCAAATACTTCTATATCTACAACTGCTACTAAGACTTTTGCTGCTACTACTACTACTTCTACTACTTCTTCTACTACTACTATTAGCATACCTACAACAACTGCTACCACTACTGTTACTATTGCTACTATTGCAGCTGCTACTGCTGTTGTGCCTACTAGTCCAGCTACTCAAACTACTGCTATTACAATCGCCACTACTACTATAGTTACCTATCCAGCTACTACTACAACTACAACTACAACTACTTCTAGTACTACAACTACTTCAACTACTACTACTAGTACTACTACTACCACCACCACTACTGCTACTAGTAATGCTACTACTTCTACTACTACAACTACAACAAAAACTACTGTTGCCGCTGCAACTCCTACTACAACTAATACTACTACTCTTACTTCTATTACCACCACTACTACTACTATTATTATTACTACTACTACTACTACAACTACTAATAATACTTCAGCAGTAACAACAACAACTACTACTACTGCTGCTGCTGCTGCAACTACCACTTCAACGACAACTTCTACTATTACTACTACTGCTTGTTGTACTGCAACTACTGCAACTATTATTACTACTTCTGTTGCCACTACTAGTGGTTGTACTACTACACCTATTACTACAAATACTAATACTACTACTACTACTACTACTACGACTGATGCTATTACTACAACTATTGCTACTATTGCTTCTACTACTTGTATTACTATTACTTCTACTACTACTACTTTTGCTGCTACTACTATTGCTACTACTACTATTACTTTTACTATTAGTATTATTACTACTCCTGCTATTACTACCACTGCCACTACTGCTATGGCTACTTCCTCTACTATAACTACTACTCCTACTTCTGCTACTATTACTACTACCACTACTAATACTACTACTATTGCTACCAATACAAAAACTACAAGGACTACTACTATTACCATGACTACAACTACTATAGCTACTACTACTCCTACTACAACTACTATAACTAGGGTGACTCATACTACTAGCATGACTATTACTTTTGCTACTAGTAGTCCAACTCCAACTCCTACTCCTACTACTTTTCCAAATACTACTTTATCTACAACAGCTACTATGATTTCTATTGCTACCACTACTACTACTTCCACCACTTCTACTACTATGACAGCTACTGCTACTGCTGCTGCTACTAGTACCAACACTACCACTAGGACTCCTACTACAATTGCTACCACTACTGTTACTATTATTACTATTGCTACTGCGCCTACTACTATTATGGCAACTCCTACTACTAGTACTATTACTACTATTACTACTCCTATTACCACCCGTACTCCTACTCCCACGACTAATAGTACTACTATTCCTCCTCTACCTACTACTACAACTATAACTATTGCACCTGCTACTACTACAACTACTTCTATTACTAGTACAACTGCTTCTACTCCTACTCCAACTCCTACTACTCCGACTACTACAACTACTCCAATTACTATTACTCCTACTCCTACTGTTTGTACTACTACTAATACTACTACAACTAATACTACTACTGCTACAAATACTACTAGTACTACAACACCAACAACAACAGCAACTACTACTCCTACTCCAGCTCCTACCATGACTACTACTACTCCTACTGCCACTATTTCCACAACTACTCCCACACTTTCTCCTACTCGTACTTCTACTAGTACTACTTATACTAGCACTACTAATACTACTACTACTCCTCCTACTCCAACTCCTACTACTACTTCTACAGCTACAATTGCTACTACTACTATTACTACTAATACTACTAATATTACTATTACTACTACTATTATAACTACTACTACGCCTACAACTACTCCACTCCTACTACTACTATTACTAGTACTATTGCTACTACTACTTCCATTACTACTACTACAATGACTACCTACTACTACTACTACTACTACTACTACTACTACTACAACTTCTACTCCTACTACTACTACTACTCCTCCTGCTACTGCTAGTACTACTACCACTACTATTACACTATTGCAACTACTACTACTACTACTACTACTACTACTAATACTGGTACTCCTACTACTACTCCTCCTCCTCATCATCCTCCTCATCCTACAACTACAACTACTACTACTAGTCCTACTACCACTACTTATACTCTTACTGTTGTTGCTGCTACTACTACTACTACAACAACAACTACTATTAGTGCTACTTCTATTGCAACTACTTCTACTATTACTACTACTGCTACTAATACTTGTACTACTAGTACTACAACTACTACTAGTACTACTAGTCCTACTATAGCGACTGATACTACTACTACCACTATTGTTGCCACCACTAGTAGTACTACTCCTACACCTATTACTACAAATACTACTACGACTGCTGCTACTACTACTACTACTATGAATACTACCTGTAGTAATACTTCTACTACTACTACTTCTGGTACTTATATGACTACTACTCCTCCTCCTCCTCCTCCAACTACAACAACTCCTATTACTTCTACTACTACTACTTATACTCTTACTACTACTACTACAACTACTACTAATACTGCTACTACCACTACTACAACTACTACTAATGCTACTACTACAACAACTACTACAGTTACTACTACTACTACTACTACTGTTGTTGCTGCTATTACTACCACAACTAGTATTACTCCTGTGCCTATTACAACAAATACTACTACTGCTGCTGCTGCTACTACTATGACTACTTCAACTATTACTGCTACTACTAATTCTACTACTATTACTACTACTACTACAATAATTATTATTACTACTACTACTACTACTGCAGCTATTACTCCTATTATAATGATTACTACTGCTACAACCATTAATTCTACTGCCACTACTGCTACTGCATCCATTGCTTTTACTACTGCTATTGCTACTACTTCTATTGTTGCTCCTACTGCTCCTACTCCTACTATTACTACTCCTACTATTACTATTACTACTACTATTGCTCCTACTATGACCCCTGCTACTACGCCTACACTTATTACTACTACAACAACACCTACAACAACAACTGCTACTACTAATACTATTACAACTATTTCTACTACTACTACTACAACTACTGTTGCTGCAGCTACAACTCCTAGTACTAATACAATATTGCTACTATTATTACTATGACTACTGTTGCTACTACTACTCTTCCTCCTCTTCCTACTACTACTGCTGCTACTACTAGTACTACTGCTACTGCTACTACTCATACACCAACTCCAAGCCCTAAAGCTACCCGTACTATTACGTCTACTACTTGAATTACTACTACTCCTTGTACTGCTACTACAACAACAACAACAACTATTACTACTACTCGAGCTACTACTTCAGCTGCTACTGCACTAGCTACTATTGCTGCTGCTACTACTGCTAACGCTACTACCGATACTACTACTATTACACCTACTACTACTAATTTCACTACTACTACTACTACAACTACTACTAGTACAACTACTATGAGTATAACTACTACAGCTCCGACTACTACTAGTACTCCTACGACTACTTCTACTACTCCTACTACTACTACCACTACTCCTACTCCTGTACTATTCCAAATACTACTAATACTACTGCTGCTATTATGACTTCTGCTGTTGCTACTACTGCTGCTGCTGCTGCTGCTTCTACTATTACTAGTACTCCTACTACAACTACTACCGCTACTGTTACTATTGCTACTATGACTATTACTGCTGCTGCTGCTACTACTGCGCCTAAAACTCCTATTGCTCCAACTACTTCCATTACGAGCACTACTCCTACTACTGCTACTATTGCCACTGCTATCATTCCTATTACCACACGTACTCCTACTCCTATGATTACTACTACTACTATTCCTCCCACTCTTCCAACTACTAATACTACTACTCTTAGTCCTACTACTGCAACTACTACTACAACTCGTACTGCCACTCCTACTCCAACTCCTACACCTACCACTCCTTCGACAACTACAACTATTCTAGCTACTACAACTACTACTACTCCTACAATAATTGCTACTACTTCTACTACAGCTACCACTACTACTACTATTGCTACTAATGTTACCATAACTACTTCTATTGCTACTAGTACTACTACTACTACTACTACTACTACTACTACTACTACTACTACTACTACTACTAGTACGAAAAATACTACTAGTGCAGTTGCTACTTCTACTACTTCTTCTATTACTAGTACAATTGCTCCTACTCAAACTCCCACTACCACGACTACTCCTTCTACTACTACTACTATGAATAATACTACTATTGCAACTAATACAACTACTAATACCACTACAACTACTACTACAACAACAAAAACAACTACTACTAGTACTACTTCTACTTCAATAACAACAACAACTACTACTCCTCCACCTACTCCTGCTCCTACAACTACTACAACTCCTACAACTCCTACTCCAACTACTACTACTACTCGTACTCATACTACTTCTAACACTACTACAAATAGTACTACTAATACTACTACTACTCTTACTCCAACTCCTACTGCTACATCGACACCTACGACTACTACTACAACTCCTACTACTTACACTACTATTACTATTAATACTACTATTACAATGACTACTTCTACTACTACTACTATTAGTAGTAATTTTGCATCTACTACTATTAGTAAAACTTCCACAACTACTACTCCAACTGCTACAACAACTACTGCTACTATTACTACTACTAGTACTACTAATTCTACTTCAACTACTTTTGCTACTACTATTACTACTACAATGACTGCTAATACTACTACTACCACTGCTGCTACTTCTACTACAATAACTACTACTAATCCGGCTACTACTACAACTGCCACTCCTACTCCAACTCCTACTCCTATAACTCCTCAGACAAACACAACTACTACAACTACTAATACCACTACTATTCCGACTACCACTACTACCACTACTACTATTGCCGCTACTAAAATTACTACTGCTACTACTATTACCACTACTAGTCCTATTGCTACTGCTACTACTAGTACTACTACTACTACTAAAACTACTACTATTGCAGCTACTACTATTGCTACTACTTCTATTACTAGTACAACTTCTACCACTCCTACTCCAACTCCCACTGCTACTACTACTCTGAATATTACTACTACTATCGCTACTCCAATTACTATTAGTCCCACTCCTACCCTTGCTACTGCTGCTAATACTACTACTATTGCAGATACTACTACTAATACTACTTATTCTTGAACAACCACAACAACAACTACCACTACTCCTACTCCTGCTCCTGCCACTACTACAACTACTCCTACTCCTACTGCTACTACTGGTCCTACTACTACAGCGTACTACAGCTAGTACTACTACTACTAGTACTACGACAACTACTGTTGTACTAGAACTACTACTACCACTAGACCTATTACTATTAATACCAACACTACTACTACTGCTACTATTACAACCACCAATATCACTACTACTATTGCTACAAGTACTTCCACTACTATTATGACTACTACCACTACTACTACAACGACTACTACTACTACTAGTACTTCGATTATTACTACTACTTTTGCTTCTACTACTATTGCTACTACCACTACTGCTACTACTACTATACTACAACAAATACTCCTCCTGCTATGACTACTAGTTCTATTATTACTGCTGCTATAGCTACTGGTTATACTATTATTTCTACTACAGCTACTACTTCTATTTCTACTCCTACTACTCCTACTACTACTACTACTACGACTACTACTACTACCCTTGCTCCTACTACTACCCCAACTCCTACACCAACTCCGATTACAACTACTAACTCTTGCACTACTACTACCTCTACTTGACTGCTACTACTACAATTACTACTACAACTACTTCTCATACTACTACTTCTTCTACTATTGCTACTAGTACAACTATTACTACTAATACAACTACTGCTACTGCTACTACTACTGTTACTACTACTAGTGCTACTACTACTTCTACTACTACAACTACGACCACAACTATTACTTGCACTTCTAATACAACTACTACTTGCACTTCAACTATTACTACTGCTGTTGTAACTACTAGTACTTCTATTACTACTACGAATACAATTACTACAAGTACTACTACTGCAACTACTACTACAACAACTACCTCTTATATTACTTCTACTACTAATAATACTACTGCTACTACTACTATTGCTACTGCTAGTACCACTAATACTACACCTATTACTAAAAATACTACTTCTATAACTACTAGTACTATGACTACTACAATTACTACTACTATTCCTACTACTGCTTTAAAAACTATTACTATTACTGCCACAAGTACTATAGCTACTACACCTGCTATTGCGATTACTACTGCTTATACTACCAGTACAACTACTACCACTACTTCAACTACCACAACTACTACCACTTCTACTGCTATTAATACTACTACTTCTTCTACTTTTATAGCCACTCCAACAACTCCTCCTACTACCACTATGACTATGCCTACTACTATTACTACTTCTACTGCTCTTACTACTACCCGAACACTTGCTCCGACTCCTGTTACTACTACTAATACTATAATTTGTACAAATACTACTACAACTACTATTACAACAACAACTACTACTATTACTGTTGCTGCTACTACTACTACAACTACTACTGCTACAATTGCTACTACTACTTCTTCTACTACTACTGCTACTCCTACCACTACTAATACCAGTACTGCTACTAATCCAACAACTACTACTGCTACTACTACTTCTACCTCTCATACTGCTACTACTGCTACTACTAGTACTCCAAGTACTACTACTGCTGCTACTCTCACTATTGCTGCAACTACTACGAATTAAAACTACTACAACTACTACCTCAACAACTACTACTATTATTACTACTACTATAATTACTATTGCTAATACTACTACTATAGCTATTGCTACTACTACTACTTCTCAAACTTCTACTACTATTGCTACTACTACCGCTACTTCTGCTACTACTTTTCCAACTCCAACTGCTACTACAGTGACTACTACCACTAATTCTACTGCTAGTACTACTGATACTACCACTGCTAACAATACTACTAATACCACTGCTGCTACTGCTACTGCGACCAGTACTACCTCTCCTTCTACTACCACTATTACTACTACTTTAGATACTATTACAACTACTATTACTGCTGCTACTACTGCTACTACTGCTACAGTTGCTGATACGACTACTATTACAACTACTACTACTATGACTCCTACTACTACTACCACTACCACTACAATTACTACTACTACAACTGCTACTACTGCTATTATTACTACTACTATTACTACTACTACAATGACCACTGCTAATGCTTCCACTACTACTACTACATCTGTACCACTACTACTATTGTTGTTGCCACTACTAGAAATACTACTACCATAATTGCTATTACTACTGCTATTACTATAGCTACTACAACTACAACAACTACTACTTGCACTACTACTTCTTCTACAACTACAACTACAACTACTATAATAATGACAAAAACAATTACTACTACTACGGCTACTGCTGCTACTACTGCTACTAAAACTACTACTTCAGCTACTACTACTACTACTCTTGCTACTCAAACTACAAATACTTTAGCTTCTACTATTGCTACTTATGCTACTGCTACTACAACAACTACTACTTCTACTATTACTATAACTATTGCCACTACTGTTACAGCTGCTATGACTACTGCTACTTATCCTACTACTACTACCTCTACTACTATGACTGCTTCTACGATTAATAGTAACACTATTGCTACTACTACTACTGATACTACTACTATTGCTGCTGCTGCTACTACTACTACTTCTGCTACTACTGCTACTACTACTAATATTACTACTACTGCTGCTGCTGTTACCACTACTACTACTACTATTGCTGTTACCACCACTACTAACGATCCTACTACTACTACTACTAATATCACAACCGCAACTACTACTGCTACTGCTACCGCTACTACTACTTCTACGACTACTACTACTTCAACTACTTCGACTTCCACTATTACAACTATTACTACTGCTGCTGCTATACTGACTACTGCTACAACTGCTACTACAGCTGCTAGTTCTACTACTATTACTACTACTACCACAGCACTAGTATGACTACTACTGTAATAATTGCGACTACTACTGCTGTTACTACTGCTAGAACTATGGCTGTAGCTATTACTACTACAAAAACTACTACTATTATTCCCACAGTGACTAATTTTCTTGCTACTACTACTGCTACTACTGCCACTACTATGGCTACTACTAGTACTACTGTTGCTACTACTGTTACTAGTACTACTACAACTATTGTTGCTACAGCTACTACTACTACTATTACTACTACTACAACTGCTACTACTGCCACTACTGCTACTAATGTTACTAATACTACTATCACTCTACAACTATTACAATAACTACTACTACTACGATAACTACTATGACTCCTACAATAACAACTATTGATACTATTACTGCTTCTACCACTACTACGGCTGTAACTACTACTATTATTACTTCTGCTACTACTACTGCTGCTACTACTACTACAGTTACTACTAGCAATAGTTCTACCACTACCACCACTACTACAACTGCTCCTACTAATGTGACTACAACTACTACTAGTACTACTACTACTTCAGCAACCGCTGCTACTGCTGATACTAATACTACTACTACTATTACTACTGCGGCTATTATTGCAACTATTGCTACACCGACTACTCCTAGTACTACTACTACAACTATGACTAATACTACTACTATTACCACTACACTTGCTACTATTACTACTGCTACTACTCTTATTTTGACTAGTACTGCTACTACTGCTACTACAATGAGTCCTACTACAACTGCTAGTACTGCAACTACTACTACTAACTCTATAACTATAGCTACTGCTACCCCTACTGCAACTATGACGGCTACTACGGCTACTATTACTACTAATACTTCTAATTCTACTACAACTACTGCTACTATTACTACTACTTTTACAATAAGAAACAACAACACCTTTCGTACAATTACTACTACATCTACTACTACTATTGCAATTACTACTACAACTACTACCACTACTATTCTTACTACTACTACTGCTCCTGCTGCTACCACTACTATTACTACTGCTACTACAATGACTACTACTCTGAAAACTTTTAGTACTACCGTTACAACTACTACAACTACTTCTATTGCTACTAACAATGCTACAACTGCTACTACTGTTCCTACTATTTCTACTACAACTATTTTTACTATTGCTACTATTGCTGTTACTACTATTTCTCCTAATTCTACTACTATTGTTGCTGCTACTGCTGCTGCTTCTAATATTACTACTACATTTACTGCTGCTCCTACTATTACTAATACTACTATTGCTACTGCTACTGACACTTCTACTACTCTAAATATAATAATTACTTCTACTACTGCTATTGTTGTGGCTATTTTAACTACCACTATTGCTATTTCTACTACTACTACAACTGCTACCACTGCAACTACTACTTCTACTACTACTACGGCTACTACAAATACTACTACTACTTTTGATGCTACTACAACACCTACACTTCTACTGCTGCTACTTTAGTGGTACACCAACTCCTACTGCTGCTATTACTACTACTACTACTACTGCTACTACTATAACTATTGCTGCTATCACCACTATTACTACTACTACTGTGGCTACTATTACAACTCATACTTCTATTACCACTACAACTGTTGCTGCTACTGCTACTACTAGTACTACTACTTTTACTACTACTTCCACTAAAACTACTAGAACTACATTTGCATTTGCTACTACGATTACTACTTCTACTACTACCACAGCTGCTGCTGCTACTACTTCTAGTACTACTACTCCTTCAATAACAACTACTGCTACTACTGTTGCTACTACTTCTGCTTCATCTATTACTACTGTGGCTACTACTACTACTACTATGGCTACCACTAATACTGCTATCAAAACTGCTACTATTGAAACTACTTCTACCACTACTCTTGCTATTGCTACTGCTACTGGTACTACTACTACTACTGCTGCTAGTACTGTGACTACTACTGCAACTACTGCTACTACTCCTCCTCCTACTACTGCTATAACTACAACAATAACAACTATTACAGCTCCTATTGCTGCTACTATTATTGCAAATTCTGCTACTACTACTTCTCCTATCACTTGTAAGGGTAGAGTTACTACTGTAAGTACTACTACTTCTCGTACTCTTACCACTATCACAACCACTACTGCTGCTACTACTACTACTACTATTTCTACTACTACTACTACTACTACTACTGCCACTACCACTACGACAACTACTTCTAATGGTACAACTACTACTGCAACTACTACTACGATCACTATCGCTACTACAACTACTCCTACCATTTCTAATGGTACAACTACTACTGTAACTGCTACTACGATCTCTACAGCTACTACTACTACTTCTCCTACCACTTCTAATCGTATAGATACTACTGCAACTACTGCTACTATTACTACTACTACTCCTCGTACTATGACTACTACAACTGCTACTACTACTACTCCAGCTACAGCTAATAGTATACTGCTACTACTACTATAGCTTATTCTACTATTACTAACACTGCTACTACTACTACTGCTGCTGCTACTGCTAGTACTGCTACTATTGCTACTACTGCCACTGCTGCTACTCCTGCTACTACTCCAAGTACTACTACTCCTCCTACTACTATAACTATTACAACTAGTAGAAGTAGTAGTATTAGAACCAGTGGTTGAAGTAAATGTAGTAGTAGCAGTAGTAGTAGGAGGAGTGTTAGGAAGAGGAGGAGTGGTAGTAGCAGCAATAATAGTAGTAGTAGTTATTATTGTTGTAGTAGTAGTTGTTGCAGTAGTAGAAGTAGTAGAAGTATTAGGAGGAGTTATAGTAGTAGTAGTGTTATTAGTAGTAGCATCAGAAGTAGTAGTCATAGTTATAGTAGTAGTAGTTATAGTATTAGTAGTAGTGGTAGTAGGAGTAGCATCAACAACAATAATACTGGTTGTGGCAAATAGTAGCGGAATGAGTGGTGGTGGAAGTAGAAATTGTAGTAGTAGTGGTAGTAGTCATAGGTGTAGTAATATGAATAGGTGCCAAAGAAGGAGTAGTAGTAGGAGTAGGAGTAGTAGGCGTAGTAGTTGTAATAGTAGGATTAGTAGTGTGGTAGTAGTATCAATAATAGTAGAAGTAGTTGTAGTTGTTGTAGTAGCAATAGTAAGAGCAGTACTTGTAGTAGTAGTTATTGTTGTTGTTGTAGCAGTAGCATCGAAAATAGCAGTAGTAATAATTGTAGTAATAATAGTAGTCATTGTAGTAGTTGTTGTAGTAGGAGTAACTGTAGTAGTAGTAGGACTAGGAGTAGAAGTTGGAGCAAGAGTAGGAGTAAGAGTTGTAGAAGTTGTAGTGGTACTAGAAGGAGTAGAAGGCATAGTAGTATTAGGAGTCGAAGTCATAATAGCAGTAGTATTAGTTATAGTAGTTGTAGTAATAGTAATAATTGTAATAGTAGTAATAGTAGCAACAATAGCAGTAGCAACCCTAATAGTAGTAGTGGTTGTGGTAGTTGTCATTGTAGTAGTAGTAGTAGGAGAAGTAGTATAGTAGTAGGGGAAGTAGTAGTAGCTATAGTTGTAGTAGAGGTCATAGTAGTAGTAGTTACAGTAGTAGTAGTAGTAGTTTTAGTACTTATAGTAGTAGTAGAAGTAGTAGTAGTAGTTTTTGTAGTAATAGTAGTAATAGTAGAAGTAGTAGTAGCAGTAGTCATAGCAAGAGTTGGAGTAGGAGTAGTAGTAAGAGTAGTTGTAGTTTGAATATTGGTTATAGTAGTAGTAGTTGTAGCTATTGTAGTAGTAGTACTAGCGAAAGTAGTAGTAGATGTTATGGATGCAGCAATAACAACAGTAGTAGTAATAGTAGTAGTAGTTGGAATAGTGGTTGTAGTACTAGTAGTAGTTGCTATTGTAGCAGTGGTAGTAGTGAAAGTAGTAGTTGTTGTTGTAGCCACAGTAGTAGTAGTAGTAGTAGTAGTAGCAGGAGAAGTTGTAGTAGCTATAGTAGTAGGAGAAGTAGTTGTTGTTGTTGTAGTAGTAGTAGTAGCAGTAGTAGTGGAAGTAACAGTAGCAGAAGTATTAGTAGTAGCTATAGTAGTAGTAGTAGTATGAGTAGTAGTAGTAGCAATAGCAGCAGTAGTAGCGATAGTAGTAGTGGTGGTGGTAGTCATAGTTGCAATTGTATTAGTAATAATAGTAGTTGCAGTAGTAATAGAAGTAGTAGTCATGCTTGTAGTTGCAGTATTAGTAGTAGTGGTAGTAGTAGAAGTAGAAATAGTAGTAATAGCAGTAATAATAGTAGTTCTAGTAATAATATTAGTAGCAGTAGTTGTTGTTGTTATAGAAGTAGGAGTAGGAGAAGGAGTAATAGTATGTGTAGTAATAGTTGCAGTAGTAGTCGCAACAGTGATAGTTATATTAGTAGTTGTTGTCATTATTGTTATTGTAGTAGTAGTAGTCGTGGTGGTGGTAGTAGTAGTAGAAGAAGTATTAATATTAGTATTAGTAGTAATAGGAGGCACAGTAGTAATAGCACTAGCTGTAGTAGTAGGAGGAGCATAAATAGTAGTAGTAGTAGTAATTATAGTTGTAGTAGTAGTAGTTGGAGCAATGGTAATAGTAGGAGTAGTAGTCGAAGAAGAAGAAGAAGAAGAAGAAGCAGTAGTTAGAGAGTTGGAATAGTAGTAGTAGTAAAAGTAGCAGTGGTAGTAGTAGTTGTTGTTGTTGTTATAGAAGTAGAAGTGTGGTAGTAGTAGTTGTTGTAGGAGCAATTGTCAAAGAAGTTGTTATAGAAGAAGTGGTAACAGTTGTAGCGGCAGTAGTAGTAGTTGCAGTAGTAGTAGGAGCAATAGCATCAGTAGCCCCTGGAGTACTAGTAGTGTTAGTAGTAGTAGTTGTTGTTCTAGAAGAAGAAGAAGACATACTAGTGGTAGTAGTAGTAGTAGGAATAGCAGGAGGAGCAATAACAGCAGCAGTAGGAGTAATATTAGTAGTAGTAGTCGTAGTAGTAGTAGGAGCCGCAGTTGGAGTAGGAGTAGGAGTAAGAGTAGTACTCGGTGCAGCTATAGTAGGAATAGTAGTAGTAGTAGAAGTTGGTGTAGTGATAATAGTAGTTATAGTAGTAGTAGTTGTTGTAATAGTTGTAGTAGTAGTCGTAAGTGTAGTACTTATAGTGGTAGTAGTAGTTATGGTAGTAGGTGTACCAACAGTAGTAATCCTATTTGTTGTAATAGTAGTAGTAGTCATAGTAGTAGTAGGAGTACCTGCAGTAGTAATAGGAGTTATTGTAGCAGTAGTTGTTGTTATTGTTGTTATGGAAGAAGTAGTAGCAGTAGTAATCATAGTATTAGGACT
This sequence comes from Trichopus zeylanicus subsp. travancoricus, assembly GCA_005019695.1. NCBI lineage: Eukaryota > Viridiplantae > Streptophyta > Magnoliopsida > Dioscoreales > Dioscoreaceae > Trichopus > Trichopus zeylanicus. The sequence goes on from RXID01021758.1 coordinate 422,145, forward strand.
AGCAACGACAGCAGTAGCCAGAGTACTAGTAGCTTTAGTTGTAGTAGTAGTAGTAGGAGCAGCAGTATGAGTAGGCGTAGTAGTAGCAGCAATAGTAGTAATAGTAGTAAAAGTAGAAGTAGTAGTTGCAGTTGTAGTTGTAGAAGCAGTAGCAGTAGTTGCAGTAATAGTAGGTGTGGTAGTTATAGTAGTAGTTGTTATTGTAGTAGTATGAGTAGTAGCAGTAGTAGGAGCAGTAGTTATTGTAATAGTAGTAGTAAAAGTAGTAGTAGTAGTACTAGTCATAGGAATACTACTAGTAGTAGTGCTAGTGGTTGTAGAAGCAGTAGCAGAAGTAGTAGTAGTAGCAACAATAGTAGTAGTAGTAGTAGTAGTAGTAGTAAAAGCATTGGTAGAAGTAGTAGGAGTGTTAGGAGGAGGAGGAGGAGGAGGAGTACATGTAGTAGTAGGAGTTGTAGGTAAACTAGAGGTAGTAGTATAAGTGGTATCAACAGTCATAGTTGTCATTGTGGAAGTTGAAGTAATGGTGGTGCTAGTAGTAGAAGTATTAGTAGTTGTTGCAGACGCCGTAGTAGTAGTAGTAGTAGCAGTAATAGTAGTTTTAGAAGTTGTTATAGTTGTTGTTGTTGTTGTAGTTGGCATAGTGGTGGTAGTAGTAGCAGTAGAAGTTGTAGCTTTTGTAGTAGCAACATTACAAGTAGTAGTAGAAGCTGTAGCAGTATTTGTAGTAGTAATAGCAATAGTAGTACTAGACGTACTAGCAGTAGTAACAATAGTATGAGTTGAAGTAGTACTAGCAGCAAGAGGAGGAGTAGTAATAGTAGCAGGCCTAGTAGTAGAAGTGGTTGGAGAAGTTTTAGTAGTTGTAGTAATAGGAGTAGTAGTAGTAGAGGTAGTAGTAATAGTAGTAATAGCAGTAATAGTAGTAGTAGTAGTAGTAGCAGTAGCTGTAATAGCCGTTGTTGTAGTAGTAATAGTAGTATTTGTAGTATTTGTAGTACCAGTAGTAGTACTTGTAGTAGTAGTAGCAGTTGTAGTGGTTGTAGTACCAGTAGTAGTAGTAGTTGTTATTATAGTATTAGCTGTCAAAGTAGAAGTAGTAAGTGTTATTGTAGTAGTAGAAGTTGTAGTAGCAGTAGAAGTCTTTTTTGTTGCTATGTAAGAAGTAGTAGTAGTTGTAATAGTAGTAGTAGGACTAGAAGCAGCAGCAGTAGTCGGAGTACTAATAGTAGTAGTAGTTGTGGTAGTAGCAGCAGCAGCAGTAGGAGTAGGAATAGTAGTAGTAGCAGGAGTAGTAGTAATAGTAGTAGTAGGAGTAGTTGCAGTTGTAATTATAGTAATAGTTGTTGTATTATTAGTAGGAGTAGCAGTTGTTCTAATAGTAGTAGTAGTAATAGTATTACTGCTACTAGTAGTGGTAGTGGTTGTAGAAGCAGTGGCAGAAGTAGTAGTAGTAGCAGTAGTAGAAGCAACGGAGGGGTGGTGGTGGTAGTAGTAGTATAGTAGTTGTAGAAGTAGTAGTTGACGTAGAAGCAGTAGCAATAGTAGTACTAGTAGTCGTATTTGTAGTAGTTTTAGTAGGAGTATTAGTAGTTGTAGTAGTAGTAGCAAAATTTAGGTTTGTGGTAGCAGAAGGAGGAGAGGTAGTTGTAGTAGTAGTTATTGTTGTAACAACACTAGTAGCAGCAGCAGTAGTGGTAGTAGTATTTTTTGTAGAAGTTGTAGTAGTAGTAGAAGTAGTAGCTATATGAGTCGTAGGAGTAGTTGTTGTTGTTGTTGTTGTTGTAGTAGTAGTAGTAGTAGTAGTAATAGTAGTAGTAGAAGTTGTGGTAGTAGTAAGAGAAGTGGCAATAGGACTAGTTGTTTGTTGTAGCAGCGAAAGAAATAGTAGCAATAGTGGTAGTAGTAGTAGCCATGGTAGTAGTCGTAGTAGTAGTATTTGTCGTAGTAGTTGTAGTAGTAGTAGAAGTAGTAGCAATTCTAGTTGTGGTTGTAGGAGTAGTAGTAGCAGTTGTAGCAGTTGTTGTAGTAGGAGTAGGAGTAGTGGTAGTAGTAGTAGTAGTGCTAGTAGTAGTAGTGGTGGTGGTAGTAGTAGTAGCAGTAGTAGTGGTGGTTGTAGTAGTAGTAGTAATAGTGGTGGTGGTCATCGTATAAGTCGTTGTTGTGGTTGTTATAGTAGTAGTCATAGTAGTAGTAGCAATAGGACTAGTATTAGTAGTAATAGTTGTAGGAGTAGTAGTATTATTCGTAGTAATAGTAGTACTTGTAGGACGAGTAGTAGAATTAATAGTAGTAGTTTTTGTTGCAGTAGTTTAGTGACAGTAGCAATACTAGTTGTAGTAGATGTAGTAGTTGCAGTAGAAGCAATAGTTGTAGTAATAGCTGTAATAGAGGTTGTAGTAGCAGCAGAAGTAATAATTGTCGTAGTAGGAGGAGAAGAGGTAGTAGTTCAAGTAGAATAAGTAGTAGTAGTAGTAGTACTAGTAGTTGTACTTGTAGTAGTTGTAGTAGGAGTTCTAGTAGTTGTAGCAGTAGTAGCAAAAGTTAGAGTTGTGGTAGCAGAAGGAGGAGAGGTAGTTGCAGTAGTAGTTATTGTTGTAACAGCACTAGCAGTAGCAACAGTAGTAGTGGTAGTAGTAGTGGTTGTAGAAGTTGTAGTAGTAGTAGAACTAGTAGCTGTAGGAGTCGTAGGAGTAGCTGTAAAAGTAGAAGTAGTTGTAATAGTAGTAGTAGTAGTAGTAGTAGCCGTACTAGTACTAGTAGTACTAGTAGTAGCAGTAGTAGAAGTTGTGGTAGTAGTAAGAGGAGTGGCAATAGTACTAGTTTTTTCTTGTAGCAACGGAAGAAATAGTAGCAATAGTGGTAGTAGTAGTATCCATGATTGTAGTCGTAGTAGTAGTATTTGTCATAGTAGTTATAGTAGTAGTAGAAGTAGTAGTTATTCTAGTAGTGGCAGTAGGAGTAGTTGTAGCAGCAGTAGTAGTTGTTGCAGTAGGAGTAGGAATAGTGGTGGTAGTAGTAGTAGAAGTAGCAGCAGCAGTAGTTGTAGTAGTGGTAGTAGTAGTGGTGGTGGTATTAGTGGTAGTAGCAATAGTAGTAGTGGTTTTAGTAGTAGTAGTAATAGTAGAACTAGTATTAGTAGTGGTGGTGGTCATCGTATAAGTTGTTGTTGTAGTAGTAGTAGTAGTAGTTGTCGTAGTAGTAGTAGCAGTAGGACTAGTATCGTAGTAGTAGCTGTAGCAGTAGTAGTATTATTCGTAGTAATAGTAGTAGTTGTAGGAGTAGTAGTAGAATTAATAGTAGTAGTTGTTGTTGTAGTAGTTTAGTGACAATAGCAATACCAGTTGTAGTTGATGTAGTAGTAGAAGTATTAGTTGAAGTAGAAGCAATAGTAGTAGTAATATGAGTACCAGTACTTGTAGTAGTAATAGTAGGAGCTATAGTAGAAGTCATAGTAGCAGCAGAAGTAATAATTGAGGTAGTAGGAGGAGCAGAGGTAGTAGTTATTGTTGTTATCATTGTAGTAGTTATAGGTGCCGTAGAAGTAGTAGCTGTAGCAGTAGCAGTAGTTGCAGTCGTAGTCGTAGCCATAGTAGTAGTAGTAGTAGTAGAAGTAGTAGTAGTAGTAGTAGTAGTAGTAACTTTAGTAAAAGTTGTTGTAATAGTATAAGGAATGCTAATAGTTATAGTTGTTTGTTATACCAGCAGAAGCAGTAGTTGTAGTAGCCGTAGTTGTAGTAGTCGTAGTAGTAGGGGTGGTAGTAGCAGTAGTGGTAGTAGTTGTAGTTTAGTAGAAGTAGTAGCTATTGTAGTAGTAGCAGTAGGAGTAGTAGCAGTTGTTGTAGCACGAGTAGTAGCAGTAGCAGTAGTAGCACTAGACGAAGTAGCAGTAGCAGTAGTAGCTGGAGTAGTAGAAGTAGTAGTAGGAGAAGTTTTACTAGTTGTAGTAGTAGCAGCAGTAGTATTGGAAGTAGTAGTAATAGTAGTAGTAGCAATATTAGCAGTATTTGTACTACCAGCAGTAGCACTTATACTAGTAGTAGCGGTTGTAGTGGTAGTAGTTGTAGTAGTCGTAGAAGTAGTTGTCGCAGCAATAGCAGTTGTAGTAGTTGGTGGAGTAGTAATAGTAGTCATAGTAGTAGCAGTCGTAGTAGTAGTAGCCATAGTAGTTGTAGCAAGTGTTGTTGTTGTAGTAATAGTAGTAATAGTCGTAGTAGTGGCAGCAAGAGTAAGCACAGCAATAGCAGTAGTAATAGAATTAGTAGTTGTAGTAGTTGTAGTAGTGGTAGTAGCAGTAGTAGCGATATGAGGAGGAGGAGGAGGAGGAGGAGGAGTCATAGTAGTAGTAGTGGCATAAGTTGTTGTTGTAACAGCAGCAGCAACAATAGTAGTAGTAGTAGCAATAGTAGTATGAGTAGTATTAGTAGTAGTTGTTGTTGTAATAGTAGTATTATTTTTAGTGATAGTAGTAGTTGTGGGAGTAGTTGTAGAATTAGTAGTAGTAGTGGTAGTAGTAGTTTAGCAAAAGAAGCAGTACTTGTAGTAGTCTAGGTAGCAGTAGAAGTAGTAGGTGCATTAGAAGTAGAAGTACTAGTTGTAGTAGTATTTATAGTAGTAGTGGTAGGAGGAGTAGTAGTGGTAGTAATAATAGGAGTAGTAATGGTTATGGTAGTAGGAGGAAGAGTAGTGGTAGTAGTAGTTGTTGTTTTTGTAAGAGCAGTAGAAGTGGCAGTAGTAGTGGTTGAAGTAGTTGTAGTAGTAGTAGTAGGAGGAGTAATTGTAGTAGTAGTAGTAGTAGAAAATAATTGCAGCAGTAGCTATAGAAGTAGTAGTAGCAATAGTAGTTGGTGTAGTAGTAGTAGTAGTAGGAGAAGTTTCAGTCGTTGTACTATTAGCAGCAGTAGTATTATTTATAGTAATCGAAGTAGTTGTAGTTGTAGTAGTAGTATTAGTCATAGTTGTTATTCTAGTGGTGTAGTAAAAGTAGCAACAACCGTAGTAGTAGAGTTAGTACTAGAAGTAGTAGTTGTAGTTGTAGTAGCAGAAGTAGTAGTAGTTTTTGTGATAGTAGTACTACTACTACTAGTAGTAGTAGTAGTAGTAAAAGTAGTAGTTGTGGTTATCGGTGGAGGAGTAGTAGTAGTATTTGTTGTTGTTCTTTTAGCAGCAACAGTAGTTGTTGTAGTCATTGCAGTAGTAGCAGTTGTGGTAGTTGTGGTCGTTGTAGTAGTAATAGAAGTAGTAGTTTGAATAATAGTAGTATGGGTAGTAGTAGTAGTAGCAGTAGGAGTAGTAGTTGTTGTAGTTGCAATAGTAGTATAAGTAGTAGCAGTAGGAGTAGTAGTATTAGTTGAAGTAGTAGTAGTAGCAATAGTAGTAGTAGTTGTTGTTGTTGTTGTAGGAGAAGTTTTATTAGTCGTAGTAGTAGAGGTGGTAGTAGTAGTAGTAGTAATAGTAGTAGTAGCATTAGTAGGAGTAGTACTAGTAGGAGTACTAGTAGTTGTTGTAATAGCAGTTGCTGTAGTAGCTATTGCTTTAGTAGTAGTCGTAGTAGTCGTAGTATTTGGAGTAGTAGTAGTAGAGGAAGTAGTAGTAGTAGTAGTAGCAGCAGTTGTTGTAATAGTAGGTGGAGTACAAGTAGTAGTAGTAGTAGCTTTAATAGCCATTGCTACAGTAGCAGTTGTAGTAGTAGTAGTAGTTCTAGTTGTAGAAGCAGTAGCAGTATTAGTAGTAGCTGAAGAAGTAGTAGTAGCAATAGTTATTGTAATACTGGGTGGAGGAGGAGTAGTAGTAGTTGTTGTTGTAGTAGTAGTAGTAGTAGAACCAGTAGTAGTAGTAACAGAATGGGTTGTAGTAGTAGCAGCAGGAGGAGGAGTAGTAGTAGTAGAAGTAGTAGTAGTAGTTGTTGTGGTAGAAGTTATTGTTGTAGCTGTAGTAGTAGTAGTACTGGCAGTAGTTGTAGTAGTAGCAGTAGGAGTAGCAGTAGTTGTAGTAGTAGTTGGAATAGTAGTATTATTTGTAGTAATAATGGTAGTTGTAAGAGTAGTAATAGTTTTATTAGCAGTAGTTGTAGTAGTTGTGTAGTAACTGTAGTAATAATACTAGTAATAGAGGTAGTAGAAGAAGTAGTTGTTGCAGTAATGGCATTTGTAGCAATAGTACTAGTAGTAGTATTAGTAGTAGTTGTTGAAGTAGTTGTAGTAGTATTAGTAGGAGTAGTGGTAGTAGTAGTAGGAGGAGTGTAATGGTAGCTGTAATAGTAGTAACAGTAGTAGTTGTAGTGGCGGTGGTAGTAGTAGTAAAAGGAGTAGTAGCACTCGTAGTAGTCCTAGTAATAGGAGGAGTAGTAGTAGTAGCGGTAGCAGTAGTAGTAGTCGTAGCAAAAGTAGTAGTAGTAACAATAGCAAAGGTAGCAGTAGTAGTAGCAGTAGTTGTAGAACCAATACCAATAGTAGCAATAGTAGTAGCAATAGTAGTAGCAATAGCAATATTAGCAGTAGTAGTAGCAAAAGTAGTGGCGGTAGTAGGATAAGTAGTATTAGTAGTAATAGTAGTAGCTATAGTAGTAGTAGTAGCAGTAGTAGTAGTAGTAGTAGCATTTGTAGTAGCTGTAATAGTAGTAGTTGTTGTAGGTGTAGCAGTAGTAGTAGTAGTACTAATAGTACGAGTAGCAACAACAGTAGTTGTAGCAATAGTAGTAGTAGCAGGAGGAGTAGCAGTAGCAATAGCAGCAGTAGTAGTAGTAGTAGTTATTGTTGTAGTAGTAGTAGCAATAGCAGTAGAAGTAGCACTAGCAGTACAGGTAATAGTAGTAGTAGCAAGAGCAGTAGTAGCATGTTTAGTAATATGAGTAGTAGTAGCAGCAGCAATAATAGTATAATTTGTGGTAGTAGTAGTAATAGTGGTTTTAGTAGTAGTTGATTAGTTGTTGTAATTATAGTAGGTGTAGCAGCAATAGTCATAGTAGTAGTACTTGTTGTAGGAGCAGCAGTAGCAGACGTACTAGTAGTAGAAGCAGAAGTTGTTGCAACAGTAGAAGTAGTAGTAGCAATAGTTGCAGTACTAGTGGTAGTGGTGGTAGTAATAGTAATAAACGCAATATTAGTAGTAGTAAAAATAATAGTAGCAATTGTTGGAGCAGCAGCAGTAGTTGTAGTATTAAAATTTATAGTAGTAGAAGTAGCAACAATAGTAGTAGTTGTTGTAGCAGTAGTAACAGTAATAGCACAGGCAGAGTAGTAATAATAGTTGCAATATGAGCAGTATCCATTGAAGGAGTAGTGTTAGTTGTAGTAGTAGTGGCAGTAGTTGTAAAAGTTATAGGAGTAGTGGCAATAGTAGCAGCAGTACTAGTAATATCAGTAGTAGCACTAGCAGTACTTGTTGTAGTAGTAGTAGCACTAGCTGTAGTTGTTGTAGTAGCAGTAGTAATATTAGTAGCTCTAGCAGCAGTAGTAGTACTAGCAGTAGTTGTAGTAGTAGTAGTAACAGTAAGAAAAGTAATAGTAGGAGTTGTAGAAGTACTAGAAGAAGTAGCTATAACAGTGTCAATAGTAGCATTAGTAGCTCTTGTAGGAGTAGTAGTAGTTGTAGTAGTAGTTGTAGTAGTATCAGTAACACTAGTAGTTATTGTAGTAGTAGTTTTGTTGGAGTAGTTGCAGTAGTTGTACTAGCATTTATCGTAGTTGGATTAGTAGTATTAGCAGTACTAGGACTAGGAATAGATATAGTATTAGTAGTAGTAGCATCGATAGTTGTAGTAAGAGTAGCAGTAGTACTTGTAATAGTAGTTGTTGAAGTAGTAGCAATAATAGTCATAGTTGTAGTATTAGTAGAAGTACATGTAATAGTAATAATTATAGTAGTAGTAGTAGCCGTAGTACTAGTACTAGTAGTTATTGTGTTTGTAGTAGTAGTAGTAGAAGTAGTAGTAATGGTCATAGTTGTAGTACTAGTAGTAGTAGAACAGTAGTAGAAGTAGCTGCAGCAGCAGCAGCAGCAGCAGCTGTAGTTATTGTTTTAGTAGCGGTAGTGGGATTCACAGTCATATTAATAGCAGTAGTAGTAGCAGTAGTAGAAGTAGAAGTAATAGTATGGGTGGTACTAATTGTCGTAGCAGTAGTAGTAGCAATAGTACTCAGAGTAGTTGTAGTAGTAGCAGTAGCAGTAGTAGTCTAGTAGTAGTTGCAGTAGTAGTATTATTTGTAGTAATAGTAGTAGCTGTAGGAGTGGTCGTAGTATTAGTAGCAATAGTCGTAGCAGTTGTGTAGTAACAGTAGTAGCAGTAGTAGTAGTAGAGGTAGTAGAAGAAGTAGTAGTTGTAATAATGACAGTTGTAGCAATAGTACTAGTAGTATTATTACTATTAGTTATTGAAGTAGTTGTAGTAGTATTAGCAAAAGTAGTCGTAGTAGTTGTAGCAATTGTTGTTGTAGTACTAGTGGTAGGAGTGTAATAGTCGCAGAAATGGTTGTAATAGTAGTAGAAGTACTAATAGTTGTAGCAGCACCAGCAGTAGTAGTAGTTTTAGTAGGTGTAGCAGCAGTTGTAGCAATTGTAGTAGTAGTAGTAGGAGTAGGAGTATAGTAGTAGGAGTAGTAGTAGTTCTAGTAGTAGTAATAGTAGCAATAGAAGTAGCAGTAGCAGTACAGGTAATTGTAGTTGTAACAACAACAGTAATAGCAGGTGAAGTAATATGAGTAGTTGTAGTAGCAGTAGTAGTAGTACAATTTGTGGTAGCAGTAGTAATAGTAGTTTTAGTAGTAGTTGAAGAAGTTGTAGTAGTAGTTGTAATTGTTGTAGGTGTAGCAGTAGTAGTATTGGTACTTGTTGTAGGAGCAGCAGTAGCAGTAATACTAGTAGTTGCATCTGAAGTTGTCACAACATTAGTTGTAGTATTGTTTGCTAGAGTAGTAGTTATAGTAGAATTTGTAGTAGCAATAGTTGCTATACTAGAAGTAGTCGTTGCGATGGTAGTAATAATACAAATATTAGTAGTAGTAAAAATAGTAGTAGCAGTTGTTGCAGTAGCAGTAGTAGTTGTAGTAGTAATAGAAGCAGTTGTTGTAGCAGTAGTAATAGTAGTTGTAGTAGTAGCAGTATCCGTTGAAGGAGTAGTATTAGTTTTAGTAGTAGTAGCAATAGTTGTAAAAGCTATAGGAGTAGGAGTTGTAGTATCATTTGTAGTAGTAGTGGCAGTAGTAGTAGCACTAGCAATAGTAGTTGTAGTTATAATAGCACTAGCAGTAGTAGTAGTAGAAATAGTAGTAGTAGTTATGGTAGCAGTAGTAGTACTTGTAGTAGTAGTAGAAGTAGGAGAAGCAATAATATGTGTGGGAGTAGTACTAGTAGCAGTAGTTGTAGAAGTGGCAGCAATAGTTATAGTATTAGTAGTAGCTATTGTAGGAGTAGAAGTAGTAGTAGTAGTAGCAGCAATAGTAACAGTAGTTGTTGTAGTAGTAGCAGTTGTAAAAGTAGTCGCTGTTGTTGCACTAGCATTTATTGTTGTTGTGTTAGTAGTAGTAACAATACTTGGACTAGGAATAGAGATAGTATTGGTAGTAGTAGCATCCGTACTTGTAGTAGGAGTCGCAGGAGTATTAGGTGTAGTAGTGGTAGTAGTAGTAGCGGCAATAATAGTAATTATTGTAGTAGTACTAGTAGTACTAGTAGTTATTGTAGAAGTAGTAGTAATAGGCGTAGTTTTAGTAGTAGTAGTTGTTGTATTAGTAATAGCAGTAGCAACAATAGCAGCGGTAGCGACAATAGCAGTAGCAGTAGAAGCAGCTACAGCTACAGAAGTAGTAGTAGTAGTAGTTATTGTTTTAGTAGTAGTGGTGGCTTTCGCAGTTGTAGTAGTAGTTGTAGTAGTAGCAGCAGTAGAAGTAGAAGTAATAGTATGAGTGGTACTAGTAACTGTAGTAGCAGTAGTAGTAGCAATAATAGTAGTAATCAAAGTAGGTGTAGCTGCTATAGTAGTAGCAGCAGTAGTTGTAGTAGCAATAGCAATAGTCATAGGATTAGTAGTAGTAGTAGTAGTAATGGTAGTTGCAGTAGAAGTAGTTATTGTGTTGGTAACAGTAGTTGTAGTTGTAGGAGTTGGAGTATTAGTAGTAGTAGTAGCAGGATTTGGATTAGTAGTAGTTGGAGTAGCAGGAGTTGCAATAGGAGTAGGAGTAGGGGTAGAAATAGTAGTAGTAATAATAATCAGAGCTGTAGTAACAGTTGCAGCAGCAGCAGCAGTAGTAGTACAAGCAGTAGAAGTCGTATTTCTATTATTAGAAGTAGGAATAGTAGAAGGAGGAGCTGTAGTGGTTGTAGTAGTGGTAGTAGTAGCAGTATAGTAGTAGTGGTAGTAGTAGCAATATAGTAGTAATAGTAGCAATAGGTGTTGGAGTAGGAGTAGGAGCGGTACTAGTAGTAGCAGTTGTAGTAGTTATCGCTACAACAATAGTAGTAGTAGTAGTGGTATTGGTAGTAGTTGCAATTGTAGTATTAGTAGTAGTTATTGGAGCAGCAGTAGTAGGTGTAAGAGTACTAGTAGTTGCAGCTGTACTAGTAGAATAGTAGTTGTATTAGTAGTAGTGATAGTAGTAGTAGGAGTAGGGGTAACAGTAGTAGCAGTAGAAGAAGTGGTAGTAGTTGTTGTAGTAGTAGGAGTTGGAGTAGGAGTAATAGTAGCAATAGTAGGATTTGTAGCACTAGTTGTTGTAGTAGCAGAAGTAGTTATAGTTGTAGGTGCAATAGTAACTGCAATAGTAGGAGTACGAGTAGTAGTAGTGGTAGGAGTACTAGTAGTAGTAGAAGTAGTAGTTGTAGTAGTTTTAGTAGTAGTATCAATAGTAGTAGTAGTAGTAGTAGTAGTGATTGTAGTAGTAGTGGTAGGAGTACTAGTAGAATAGTAGTAGTCATTGTTGATTTGGTAGGAATAGTAGTAGTCGTTGTAGTAGGAGTAGTAATAGTTGTAGTAGTACTAGTAGTAGTAGCAATAGTAGTAGTAGTAATAGGTGTAGGACTACTAGTAGTAGCAGTTGTACTAGAAGAATAGTAGTAGTATTAGTAGTAGAAGCTGCAGTAGTAGGAGTAGTAGGAGTTGTAGTAGCAATAGTAGTAGTAACACTAGTAGTTGCTGCAGCAGAAGTATGTGTAGGAGTACTAGTAGTAGCAGTTGTACTAGAAGAGTAGTAGTAGTATTAGTAGTAGTAGAAGTTGCAGTAGTATGAGTAGTAGGAGTAGTAGTAGCAATAGTAGGAGTAGTAGCACTAGTAGTTATAGTAGCAGAAGTGGTTGTAGTAGTTGGTGTACTAGTAGTAGCAGCTGCTGCAGCAGCAACAGTAGTTGTACTAGAGGTAGTAGTCATAGTTATAGTAGTAGTTGTTGCCGTCATAGTACTAGTAGTAGCAATAATAGTAGCAGTAGTAGAAGTAGGAGTATAGGTAATAACAGTTGTACTAGTGGAGTAGTTGTTGTTGTTGTTATCGTACTGGGAGTAGGAGTAGTAGTAGTTGTAGTAGGAGTAGGTGTAGTAGTAGTAGTTGTTGTAGTAGGTGTAGGAGTAGTAATAGCAATAGTATCAGTAGTAGCTGTACTAGTACTAGCAGTGGTAGAATTAGTAGTAGCTTAGTTGCAATAGTACTTGTAGTTGTAGTAGTTGTGGTAGTAGTAGCAGTAGTAGTAGTAGGAGGAGTAGTGGTAATAGTAGTTGTAGTAGTAGTACCAATATAGTACCATTAGTCGTAGTAGTAGTACTATTGTTAGTTGTAGTAGTAGAAGTAGGAGTTGGAGTAGGAGTAGTAGCTGTAGTAGTACTAGCAGTGGTAGAATTAGCAGTAGCTTAGTTGCAATAGTACTTGTAGTTGTAGTAGTTGTGGTAGTAGTAGCAGTAGTAGTAGGAGGAGGAGTAGTGGTAATAGTAGTTGTAGTAGTAGTACCAATATAGTACCATCAGTCGTAGTAGTAGTACTATTGTTAGTTGTAGTAGTAGAAGTAGGAGTTGGAGTAAGAGTAGTTGTAGAAGTTGTAGTAGTTGTACTAGTAACAGTAGTAGTAGTAGCAGTAGCAGAAGTACAAGTAGTAGCAGCAGCATTTGGAGTAGTAGTAGGGGTAGGAGTAGGAGTAGTAGTAGAAGTAGTAGTAGTACTTGTTGCAATAACAGTTGTTGTATTAGTAGTAGTAGTAGTAGCAGTAGTATCAATAGTTGGAGTAGTATCAGTAGTATTTGGAGTAGGAATAGTTGGAGTAGGAGTAGTAGTTGGAATAGTAGACATAGTAGTAGTTGTAGTAGTAGGAGTTGTAGTAGTTGTAGTAGTAGTAGTAGGAGTAAGGGTAGTAGCAGAAGTAGTTGTAGCAGGAGTAGGCATAGTAGTAGTAGAAGTAGTCGTAGTGGTAGTAATAGTAACATTAGTAGTATTAGTAATGTACTAGTAATAGTAATAGTAGTATTAGTAGTAGTAGTAATCCTACAAGTTGTTGGAGTAGTAGTATTAGTAGGAGGAGGAGTAGTAGTTGCAACAACAACAACAGGAATAGTAGTAGTAGTAGTAGTAGAGGCAGTAGTAGCTGTAGTAGTAGTAGGGTTAGTAGTGGTAGTAGTAGTGGTAGTAGTAGTAGGAGTTGGTATCGAAGTAGTAGTAGGGGTAGTAATAGTTGGAGTAGTGCTACTAGTAGTAGGAGGAGGAGTAGAAGTAGCAGTTGGAGCTAGAGTAGGACTAGTAGTAATAGCTGGAGTCGTAGTCATATTACAAGTTGTAGTTGTAGTAGTATAGTAGTAATAGAAATACTTGCTACAGTAGTGGTAGCAGTAGCAGCAGTAGTAGTAGCGTTGTTGTTGTAGTAGTAGTCATTGTAGTAGGAGTAGTGACAGAAGTACTAGAAGTAATAGTAGTTGTCGCGGTAGCATAGTAGTAAAAGCAGCAGTAGTACTAATAGTTGTCAAACTAGTAGTCGTACGAGTAGTAGTTGTCATAGTAGTAGTAGTACTAGTAGCAGTAATCATCTTACTAGCAGTAGAGTTGTTATTCTAGTGGTGGCAATACTAGTAGGAGGAGGGGGAGGAGCAGTAGCAGAAGTAGCGACAATAGCTACAACAATAACAATAGAAGTAGTAGTAGTTGTAGGCAGTAGTTGCAGTAGTAGTAGTAGAAGTAAAAATACTAGAGTGGTAGTAGTAATTATGGTAATAGTAGTTGTTGTTGTTGTTGTTGTAGTAGTAGTAATAGTAGCACCAGTACAAGTAGTAGTAGTAGAAATAGGAGGAGGAGGAGGAGGAGGAGGAGTGGTAGC